>OZ014525.1:14264539-14618980 GCA_963966055.1 Lathyrus aphaca
TGTAGCTTCCTTCTTATCCACACAACGAAGCATAGTTGAATCATGATTACGCTTGTACAGAATCCCATTACTCAAAAAGAACTTAGCAACAAACCTCCTCAGGAACTTCCTATCTTTGACAGATGCCCCTTCAGGGAACTCTTGAGCCTCAAGATATCTTTTCACTTCATAGAACCAAGGCTTCTCCTCTGCCCCTTCTGTGTCAATCTCATTGCAGTATGCAGGCTTCTCAAATCTATCAATGGTAATCTTGGGAGCTTCATCATCCCAACTGATCTCAAACATAGATGCCATGGTGGCCAATGCATCTGCCAACTGATTCTCTCTCCGTGGAATATGTCCAAAGGTAATCTCTTTGAAATGTGGGATCAAAGACAACACATGCTCTCTGTAAGGAATGAGATTATCATGCTTGGTATCCCAATCTCCTTTAATCTGACTCACTACCAGGGCTGAATCTCCATACACATCAAGGAACTGAATCTTCATATCAATAGCAACTTTAATACCCATGATACATGCCTCATACTCAGCCATGTTATTGGTACAATAGAAACAAAGTCTGGCAGTAATCGGGGTATGACAACCTTCAGGGGAACTAATCACAACACCAACACCATTACCAAGTGCATTGGAAGCACCATCAAAAACCATAGTCCATCGGGATCCTTGTTCAGGTCCGTCATATTGTCCAGGTTCTTTAGTAACAGTCATAATGTCTTCATCAGGGAACTCAAAATTCATTGACTGGTAATCATCTACTGCTTGATGAGCCAAATGATCAGCAACAATACTTCCCTTAATGGCTTTCTGAGTAGTATACTGTATGTCATATTCTGTCAAGATCATTTGCCATCTTGCAATTCTTCCGGAGAGAGCAGGTTTCTCGAATATGTACTTGATTGGATCCATCTTTGACATCAATAAGGTAGTATGGGTCAACATATACTGTCTTAGTCGGCGAGCAGCCCATACCAAAGCGCAGCAAGTTTTCTCGAGCAGTGAGTATCTTGTTTCACAGTCGGTAAACTTTTTGCTAAGGTAGTATATTGCCTGCTCTTTTCGACCAGACTCGTCATGTTGCCCCAACACACACCCCATTGAGTTGTCTAACACTGTTAAGTACATAATCAAGGGTCTTCCATCAACTGGTGGCATCAAAATTGGTGGTTCTAACAGATATCTCTTGATTTCATCAAAGGCAGTCTGGCACTCATCATTCCATTCCATCACCTGATCTTTCTTCAACAACTTGAAGATTGGCTCACAGATGGTAGTTAACTGGGAAATAAATCTTGCAATGTAGTTTAATCGTCCCAAGAAACCTCTAACCTTCTTCTCAGTACGGGGAGCTGGCATCTCTCGTATAGCTTTCACTTTTGCAGGATCCACTTCAATACCTTTTCCACTGACAATGAAACCCAGGAGCTTTCCAGATCTAACTCCAAAAGTACATTTGTTTGGATTCAATCTCAACTTGTATTTCTTCAACCTCTCAAACAACTTGTGCCGATGATCAAGATGTTGCTCTTCATTCTGAGATCTGGCTATCATATCATCTACATATACCTCTATCTCATGATGAATCATATCATGAAACAAAGCCACCATAGCACGCTGATATGTTGCCCCTGCATTCTTCAAACCAAATGGCATCACCTTATAGCAAAAAGTGCCCCACTGTGTAACAAATGTTGTCTTCTCCATATCTTCAGGTGCCATCTTGATTTGATTGTAACCAGAGAAACCATCCATAAAAGAGAATACCTTGTGCTGAGCAGTGTTGTCTACTAGAATATCAATATGAGGAAGTGGAAAGTCATCATTAGGGCTAGCCTTGTTCAAATCTATGTAGTCCACACACATACGTCCCTTACCATCTTTCTTAGGAACTGGTACCACATTTGCAACCCACTGAGGATAAGAAGTTACTGCTAAGAACCCTGCATTGAACTGTTTCATTACCTCTGCCTTGATCTTTTCTGACATTTCAGGACGCATACGACGAACCTTCTGCTTCTTTGGACGACAATCTTCTTTCACTGGTAAACGGTGAACCACAATGTCTGTATCCAATCCCGGCATATCTTCATAAGACCAAGCAAAGATCTCCACATAGTCACGTAACATCT
The DNA here is from genome assembly GCA_963966055.1 of Lathyrus aphaca. NCBI lineage: Eukaryota > Viridiplantae > Streptophyta > Magnoliopsida > Fabales > Fabaceae > Lathyrus > Lathyrus aphaca. The sequence continues at coordinate 14,266,672 of OZ014525.1, forward strand.
GAATCAATCTGCTCTTGACACTATCCTCTAAATCAGCCCCTATCTTGACCTCTTTCCTGTTTTCTTCAGTTCCCAGATTCACAACTTCGACTGGCTCTTCATGCGGCTGTATAGCTTTCTCTTCTTGTTGTAACAACCTAGCAAGCTCTACAGGTATTTCACAATCGTCCTCATTTCCGTCTTCAGTTTGATAGATCGGATTCTCGAAATTATAATTGGCAATAGTAGAACTGTTATCAACAGGATCCAGAGTGGATGAGGATCTGCATTTAGTGATGTGGGTGTGTGTAAGAACACATAGCTGATAAAACAAAAATAAAAGAAAAAGAAAGACAAGGAACACAATATTTACTAAAACGAAACGTCCACTGATTTTATTGAATGAAGTATGCAAATGAAATGACAGCTCGTAACAAGCACACCATTGTGCCCCGGGTAAGGCACAAGGCTTAAGAGTTCACATTGTTCAAAAAGATTACAAACTTAAAAAGCAACAACACAGTAATAGTATTTACTCCTGACTAAAGGAGATAGGGATAACATCTTCAGCTTTCCAATTATTGAGTCCAGCACCCACAGTAGGAAAAATCCAAGCATCCAAGTTGTAGTCTTCATCTTGATCTCCCACAGCATTGATAACCCCTTGATTGGTGATACGAGCAGCACGAGCACGACGAACAGCCTTCTGGGACTCTGCAGTGAAACCCAAACCAAACTTGTCAGACTTGTATGGAATATCAGGAAGCTGACCCCAAATAGTACAACCACCTTCATCCACCACAGCTCTAGCATCATTGAGGGAGGCCATTGCCATTGTTGGAGGTTTTCTGGTGATCACAGGAACTTTCTTCACAGCAGGAGGAGCTTCATAATCATTAACAACCCAGGGAACCACTTCAAATGTCTGGCACGGAGTCTCAATGTATTCACCTTCCACTTCCAGATACTTGAAAGTGTTTACATGGCTGACAAAGTATTCTTCCTCTCCAAAGACAGTAACAACCTTTCCGTTCACCGGATATCTTAACTTTTGGTGCAATGTAGAGGTTACAGCACCTGCCCCATGGATCCAGGGACGACCAAGCAGACAAGAATATGAAGGACGAATATCCATCACATAAAATGTAGCAGTAAACACCTGAGAGCCAACTTTGATTGGAAGATCAATTTCCCCATGTACTACTCTTCTAGAACCATCAAAAGCCTTTACCACAATATTACTGGGTTTCAGCACAGCATCTTCAGGACTCAGCTTATTCAGGACTTCCTTAGGTAACACATTCAGAGAGGAACCATTGTCTATCAGCACATGTGACAGGGTAGTGCCCCTGCATTCAATTGAAATATGCAAGGCCCTGTTATGATCCCTCTTGGCAGGGGTCAAATCAGCATCAGAAAATCCTAACCCATCATCATAGGTCAGGTGGGCAACACAGTTCTCAAATTGGTCAACAGAAATGGCATTGGGCACATGAGCAGTCTTCAGAAACTTGATCAAGGACTTGGCATGAGCCTCAGAACATAACAACAAGGACAGCATAGAAATCTTTGAGGGAGTATGCCCCAATTGATCAACAATGTCATAATCACTCTTGCGAATGATTTTCAATACTTCTTCCATCTGCTTGGAGAGATCATCAGCAGCTGGCACATCAGTAGATACAAGCTCAATAACAGGACCCTTGCCCCGAGCATCAGTGGTGGAAGTAGCAGCAGGAGTAACTGCATTCTTGGAAGCAACTGGAGGAGAGAAGACTCTTCCACTACGAGTGATCTTGCTAGATCCAACAATATTATCAATGTCAGCAGGCACATCAGGTAAAGGCTCCTGCTTAACACCATGGATGTAAACATCAGACCCATAGTGCCAAGGCACAGCTTTGTCAGACGTATAGGGGATAGGACCAGGAGTAGTAATGACCACAGGAGCCACTCTGGCTTCAGCAACCACTTTCACGGGACCTTCAGCAGTAATTCTGATTGGACCCTGATGAGTGATTTTAATGGGACCCTTTGAAGTGATTCTTATTGGTACTTTGTCAACCATATCAACCTCTTCAATCTTCCTACCTTGAGTCAGATGATCCACCATACTCTCTACAGATGCTGGTCTTCTTTCAAACACTATAGTATACTTATCCATGAGACGTTGAATTCCATCTCTCAAAATGAAGCAACTATCCGGCTTATAGGTACAATACAAACAATCTTCACGACAACCTGGAAAGATCCCAGCTTGTACTAACCTCTTTTTGATAACAGACAATGGTGTGCTCAACTCCATAACTGAATAGACATGCATGTCTTCATCAATGGCATTGACAGTCTTCTCGTGATTTGGCATTGGAGCTGTAATCACATTTGGAGTACCTGGTGGATCAAACTCAATTTCTCCAGCATCAATCATATCCTGAATTTTGTTCTTCAAGATCCAGCAGTTATTAGTATCATGTCCTGGACAGTTTGAATGATATGCACATCGTGCATTGGGATTGTACCTGGGAGAGGTAACATTGGGATTCTGAGGAGCCTCTTTCAAAGTAATAAGTTCAGCCTTCAACAAATGTTGCAATGCCTGAGCCATTGACATGTTGATCTTTGTGAACTGCCTTCTAGCCCTCTGTTGGTTGCCCTGAGGCTGCTCTGTTGTTGCAGGAGTTGGATTTGAAATATGCACTGCACTAACAGACTGATGTCTTCTGTTACGATCAAGTTGACCATAAACAACATTGGATTCTTTCTTCCCAGTGGGAGGCTTCTTTGCAGCACCTGATGAGGAAGCACCCACTTGGATCTTACCATTCTTTATACCATTCTCTACTCGCTCTCCTGTCATGATCAACTCAGTGAAGCCAGATGATGAGCTTCCAATGAGATGACTGTAAAACGGACCATTCAGTGTGCACATGAACATATCAACCAATTCCCTGTCAGTCAAAGGGGGTTGAACTCTTCCAGCTAAGTCTCTCCATTTCTGAGCATACTCCTTAAAACTTTCTTTGGCACCCATAGACATGCTCTGAAGCTGCATGCGAGTGGGGGCTAAGTCAGCATTGTATTGGTACTGCTTATAGAAAGCTTCAGCAAGATCATTCCAATCTCTGATGTTGACACTCTCCAACTGATAATACCACTCCAACTGAGCTCCAGATAAGCTCTCTTGAAAAAAATGGATCCACAACTTCTTGTCAGCAGTGTGGGGTTGAATTCTTCTGACATAAGACCTCAGATGCAGCTTGGGACAAGAGACCCCATCATAGACAACAAAAGTAGGAACTTTGAAACCCACAGGTATGACCACCCCAGATATCAAACTCAAATCCTCAAAATCCAGCCCAGATGACTTCTGCAATTCCATAGCATCCATCCTATCCACCAGCATCTTGAATTTGTCTTCATTAGGCTCATGGTAGTAATTAGCCTCAGAATCAGAGTCCCCCATTGGATGGTGGAGACTGCCTACCTCTTGCTCAGATTCCTCAGATTCATAGTCTTCAGCTGGTTCTTTGGTCTTGGCAAGACCTTTGAACCTTCTTCCCATGTTGATCAACCCAGCAGACCTTCTAGTCTTCTTAGTCTTCTTGGCCAGCAGTTCCTTCAATTCATCCTTCCCCTTGGACAGGTTCAAGATCAGCTCTTGGAACTGTGCATTTTGTGCCTGGAGATCCTTAACTGATTGTTCAAGAGCCATTGCTGAAATAAACAGCGAGAAGATGAGAAACCTGTGCACAATTATAAACCTGTGATGCAATGAAATGACATGGTAATGCATATGCAATGTTTTCAAGGACCGCAGGATTTAAATTTGCTTAAACAAACAAGAAAGTAACTTTTTATTAGTAATAACTTTGTTTTGCCTTTTAGGCTTACAAAAAATGAAATGAAATAAGTACAAAAGATGGGGTTTTAAGTCTCCCATGGACGCTTCCTCTTTGTGTTGAGGTATGAGTTGAGATTCCGTTCCTCATGAAGTTGCTTTGTTAGCTCTAGTATTCTTGCTTGGCTTGCTTTGTAATGAGCCTCGAAAGTATCCCTTTGCTCCTTCAGTTGGATCCATGATCTCTGCAAGTCTTCCATATCAGTAGGCATGTCTGGGTGAAGGATGGTATAAGCAGTGTCTCCTTCAGCAACAGGTTCCATGGTAACTGGTAGGACGGCAGGATATGGCATCATGAGTGTCTGAGCACGAGATCGTACCCATCTGAGGTAAGCCTCCATAGGAATAGTGTACTTAGGCTCCAGTGTCTTGCTGTCAACCCTGTTTACCTTTCCCCAAGCTCGTATGAATCTCTGACGGTAACCCTGAAGATCGTTGTCGTAATCAAACACAATGCCCTGAATCAACATGTCATGTGGACCATCACTCTGAGCGTAACCAAACTGTCGTAAAGCTAGAGAGGGGTTGTAGGTGATGCCTCCTCTTATGCCTAGAAGTGGCACATTAGGAAACTCCCCACAACGGTCGATGATGGTGACATTCTCCATAGATCTGGAGCACCAATGGATATCTGAGTGAGAAAGTGACATGATCCTCTTGGACCATCTGAACCCTTGCTCATTCTTCATTACTGAGCGAGGAAGGTGAGAAATAAACCACCTGGATAGTAAAGGTATGCAGCACATCAAAGTTCCTCTTGCCCTTGTAGTACGGGTATGAAGAGAATGCAGGATGTCTCCAAGCAATGTAGGCACTGGATTATGACTCAGGAAAATGTTGATGGCATGAACATCTATGAACTGATCTGGATTGGGGAACAATACTAAACCATAAATCATCAAGGCTAAGATCTCCTCAAAAGCATCATAGCTCATGGCCTTCAATAACATTTGAGCTTTATCCATTAATACCTTGGCAAGAATACCCTTGACTCCACTTCTGGTTTCTAGGACAATGTCAGACTTCTTTAGATGTAGAGCTGCAGCAATAATCTCTGGTTTAAGCTCCTTCTCCAAGCCCGTGAAGGGTCTTTGATCAAGAACAGGTATACCCAGAAGTTTAGATAACTCTTCTATTGTAGGAACCAGCTGATAATCAGGGAATGTAAAGCAATGGTGCTTAGGGTCAAAGAACTGAAACAGGACACTCATCATGTCTTCATTGAACCCTGAAGTGACTAGATCCAATAGGTGACCATGTCTCTTGTTGAACTGGGAATGATCAGACACTTGAGAAACCAACTCTTTAAGCTTGGGAGGTATCCCTACAAAGTTGATCCTGATGGTGTTTCTACGAGCAGAAGTCATGACCTGCAACAAAGAACAAAGATAAATCCCTTGGTCCTTGAAATGGTTAGTGAAAATGATATGCTTATGATGCATGATGATGTCATGATGTTATGCTCAATCACAAACATGTGGCACACACAAACAAGTCACACCATAGCCCTAAGTTTAAAGGCTTGCATGAGGTTCAAAGGTAAGTACCCTCCCTTGAAGTTAGATGGTTCATCCTGTCCTATAAAGTAACCAGGTTCTAAGGGATCTCAATATCATTGATCCTTCACAAGGGTGGTTGATCAGAAGGCAACTTACTTGCCAACCAAAACCTTCCAAGTTTAAGATCTCAATGAGCGTAGCATCGAGTGTCAACCAACTTCAGTCTGCACCAAAGCCGGTTACCTCACTACTTTCTAAAGGCCAAGATGAGTTAACTAGGGTTCTAAAAGTTAGTTAGTGCATTGACAACATAAGGAAGCCTCATATTATCCTCAACTTGACTTAAGGAACATAAGCACCAACCAAGAAGTCACACTAACTATGGCCACCAGATCAACCGTATCGATATACGTCGTACAGTTTCCTTGGTCTATTGTCATTTACCTAAGGTACACTAGATCCGGGTTAGGACCTTTCACACATAAGAGCACCCCAACAAGATAACATAAAGCAAACAAGGCAAACAATTTAAAGTGATCTAATTCCTAAGGGTACCCCTCTTTAATTAGGTCCCCAGCAGAGTCGCCAGTTCTGTAACACGGTGGGAGAACTGACTTTAGTTATGTTGCGGATAGCAAGAGTCGCCACCGACTTTTATTTTATCCAAAAGGAAAGGGTATAAAAGAACAGGAAAGACCTTAAGAGAATATTTTTGGGTCCGGGGGGTAGGTTATGTAAAGGGAAGGTGTTAGCACCCTTTACATCCATGGTTATCCATGGGCTCTTAGTTACTTAGCTCACTTTTGAATTGTTTTTGAAAGTGTAGTGTGTGAATAGAAAAATTTTCAGAATAGTTGATAATGATCCATGTACGGATGCGTAAAAACTTGTTTTTGAAAATTTGTTTGAAATTGTGAAGAGTTTGAAAAGTTTTTGAAATGAGCAAGTACATAAGAGGAACCTACCCTAAAGTTTTAAAGTCTTTCTTGTTCTTATCCTTTCATTGGTAAGACTATCCCTACTATTAAGGAGCAGGTAGTCATTACCTTGGATGTAAAGGGACATGAGAGGGTCATTCTGTTTTATGAAGGCAACTGTGGGGTGTAATAAGCATATAGGAGGGACTATCATCATTATTCGAAGGGACTCGATTCGTAAAGGCAACCATGAGGGGCTTGATGATTTTTCTTTTTAAAGGGACTTGCTTTATACACCCCACTTGACCTTATGATTTAGGCAACTTGAGGGATAACCTTAGAAATGTGAGACGGCGATTAAAAATCGACTTACGTGTGTGAGTGTTCAACATTATTTATCTTATATTAAAATGATCTAAATTTATTTTTACATAGAATACATGTTTTTGCACTCCCTAAATTACTAACCATAGCAACAATTAAATATTACAAAATTTACATCCGGGAGCATTTACAAAATTATAATAATAAGCAAAATAAATAGCAAAAATAAATATAAATATATAAGCAAAATAAATAGCGAAATATAAATAGTAAATTAACAATAAATAAATAATGGGTTAGTAGTAATAAAAATTAGGAAATAGGGTTAGTTAAAATAATAATAATATTAAATAATAATAAAAAAGTTAGTAATAATAAAATAAGTGAGGTTAGTAAATAATAAAAGTTAGTGAAAAAATAATAATATATAAAGCAAAACAAATAACATGGTTAATAACAATAATTAAATAAAATAGAATTAAATATTATAAACACAAAAGTTGAATTTTAATGTATAACATTTAATAAGAATAAAAAAAAAAATTTTAAGATATAATGCAATTATAAATTTTAATTATTACACATTTAATCATTTTTAAACATATAAAAAAAAACAATTATTTACACATTATGAGAAGAAAATAAGTTTTAAATATTATATTCACAAAATTAATCATATTTATAAAATTTACAAGAATCATATTAAATAAATAAATAAATATACATAATAATTACATTAAGAATTAGAAAATAAAATTATTTAGGAAAAAAAAATAGAATTAGGTTTTATTTTAGAAAATATTTTTAGGGTTTATAATATAAGATTATTTTAGCTAATATACATATTATAATTTATTTATATGATTATAAAAATAGTTTTCAGGAAAAAGAAATATAGAATTTAAATTACATTGAACATATATATATAACATTATTTTAATTATATTTATATACATATGATTTTAATAATAAAATAAAAGAAAATAGAAAAAATTGCAAAAAAGAGAGAAACTTACCTGGCTGGGATTTGATCCCATGACATCTTGCTTGCCAGCAACAACAATAACCACCAGGCTAGCCCACACGCAGGCAATAATGAAGGGAAGAAAATTTGTTTTATGCTTCATCTAGAAAATCCAGAAAAATAGTGAAAACAAAAGGCCTGGGGGTGGGAATCGAACCCAGGACCTTTTGATTACAAGTATGCACGCGTATCCGCCTGGCTGGGAGAGCCTACCTGCTAATCAAACAACCACAAAGAATAATATATGAAGGATGTAGTTTAAGTGAGAAAATATCAAAAAATATGCTGGAGGCAGGATTCGATCCCCTCCCCTTTTGTAAAGGGCATACACACTTTTCCACTAGGCCAAGCACTGGCTTGTGCTAATGAACAAGAAACATAACATAAAATATTTTAAGCATAGATTCAAATTCCCTGCGCGCGCCAAGCCTCTTCTTCAACCTCATGCCATACGAATTTTCCTGCGATAATTGCTGGGAGATTACCTGCGAAAAACGAACCCCAGCAAAACCTACGAAACACAATGGGCAACAAAACTGTACAATTTCACAAAATTGAAAGCATAAACATATTCCAGAGGTCCATTCAAGTCAAGCCATGATCTTAGAAGTCATTTATATTTTGTAAATCACGAAACCCCAATTCTTGGTTAAAACCCTAACTATGGTGAATTTCGTTTTAGGCCATGGAGCTTCACCAAATTATCCAGATTCCATCTATGATCATCAACAAACAAAGTTATATAAACAAATTTCAATAATATGCAGTGAATCATTGGAATCGAAAAAAATTTATTCAAGGTTAAAGTGAACTCGGTTTGATCAATATGGTGCACATGGGATGCATATGAGTGATGCTTTAGCTTCAGTGATGATCAATAAACATCTCTATGTTCTTACTTTGCCTTCAAATGCCCTGGATTTCAAAATCCGAATCTCACTTTTGGAAGGATTTTTGAGGTTTTGAACTTACACTATGAGGCTGCAAAATCGTCCTAGGGCAATGGCAATGAGTTTAGTATATATAGGGGACTCAATTAGGTCAAAAAGATTGATGGTTTGTGTGAAAATTTTGATATTCTAAGATTGAAAAAGATCATGGTGTAAAAGTCAAATATTTGTTCATGAAGACTTGCTATTCTTGTATCAATCACATGATTTCTTTCTCTTTCAACTTCAATCATCAATTAAGACTTTCTAGAAGCATTATCCAAATAAAATCCATTATTTTCATATTTTATTTTTATTTAAAATGATTTTTAATAATTTAAATCAAAATAAATAGAAATAAAAATAATAAAAATCAGATTTTAAATGGTTTGGGTCGTGCATGATGATATGGTATGGATTGGATCACAACTTGGGCAGCCCATTTGGAAAGAAGTGGTTTTAAACCTCCATTTTCAACATAAACCATCATAAAATTTCCCAACTTTGCAAGGGCATATATCCCTCAATTTTAAAGGTATGAGGGTGTTCTTGGACATTTTGGAAAGCTTGAAGAGTCCTCTAAACAACCCCATTGGTTTCAGGTCCATATCATTTACCAATCTCAAGTTATGCCCTTTTGAAGTTGTTGACTTTTTGTTGACTTTTGAAATGACCTATAATGTCTTAGATCATATCTTCCAAATGAAGCATTTTTGGGCTTAACTTGCAACATCAAAGTTGTAGAGAATTCAATTTCCTTCAAAATGAGCTTTTGATGGAGACTTGGTGATGAAGTATGTGAAAGTTATGGCTGGTCAAAGTTCAGTTGACTTTTACTGAGGAAACCCTAATTTAGAAACTCCTGATTATTGATGATCTGGAATCTCCTTGATGAATCATGATCAACCCTTGATCAAATGATGAATTTTACTTCATATACTTGATGTTGGCAAAAAATCATGAAGTTTGACTTTGGTTTGACCACAGTTGACCTCAGTTTGACTTTTTAACTGCTTTGACTGATTTTGACTTATCTGATCATCTGACTGAGCAAACTTTTGAGAAAAGTCTTGAAACTTGTCATGGGGGTTCTTACACACATATAAGATGTTATGAAACTAACTTGAGGTATTGGAAGTCCATTTAGCCTGATTAAAGTCAAAACCCTAGTTTTGGATGCACTGCTTAGGAGGTGCATTGTCTGAGGGAATTGTCAACTCTTCTGACCAATTGTGAACTTTGTGAACCTTGTGAATCTTCATAGAGTGTCTTGTGATACTCATGGGAGGTATTGAAAGCATTGGGAAACTTGTGAACCTTGTGAACCTTCAAGAAGCAACTTGTGGACTTCATGAACTTCATGAAAGGTCTTGTAAATGTTGAGAAGCTTGTGAACCTTGTGAGCCTTCAAGAAGTGACTTGTAGACTTCATGAACCTCATGAAAGGTATTGAAAGCATTGTGGAACTTGTGAACCTTGTGAACTTTCAAGAAGTAACTTGTAGACTTCATGAACCTCATGAAAGGTCTTATAAGTGTTGGGAAACTTGTGAACCTTGTGAACCTTCTTAGAACACAAAGTCTTGTATTGTGAGGGCAAATTTTGGGGTGCAACACAATGCCTTTGCTACCTCCTCACTACTAGGAAACACCATCTCAGGGTTGAAAGGGACCTCTCTTCTGATAGGTATACCAACTAATGATGAATACTCTTCCAATAAGGGGCCCAGCTGAAAGTCCTGAAAAGTGAAACATCTCAGCGGGGGATCATAAAACTGGAGGCAAGTGTGGATCAGGCTTCTCTGTGAGGGGTCCAGATCCATAACCATATCAAGTATATCTCCATGGTGTTCCCTGAACAGTGGTATATGGTCTGGAGTGATCAGGGTTTGAATCCTCCTGATGTCAGCTAAATCTGGCTGGAAGAAGTGGTAGGTGATGTTGCTCTTTTTAGGTGCCATGATGTTGAGACTGAGTAGAGACAAGTGTTGATGATGATACTGAAGAATGGGCCACTGATTGGCAGGTGCAGGTGACTGAAGTAAATAACTGACAGCTGAAACAGGTGCTGATGAAGATAGGTCAATACTGAAGATGGGGTCAAAACCAAAACCAAATGAAGATGGATACCCTGAAACACAAATAAGCAGATGTCAATATGATGCAATGATTATGTATGCAAATGATATGCAAGGGTTTGTGACTGAGCTGGATCTGATCAAATGCTCTGATATAAGTCCATGTGTGTAAGAAATCCAGATGGAGGTCTACAAGTCCAGTAACCAAGGTGGGGGGCTCAAATAAAGAGCCACATGTCCAGGGTTTAGAATCACAAGAACTGTCCAACATGGAGTACTCTTTAACAAATCAAAGTAACAGGGTATTCTGAGGTCAAGGTACCTGCAAACCTGTAAACAGCCCAACCCCCTCACTGGTGGTGTTCTAGAACAAGGATCCTCAGACTTGGATCAGTTATGAGAAGTGTAAACACTTCTAACCCGGAGGTACAGTGTTCACAATAACCATAACAATTCCTCCTCTAATTCACCTCAGTTTCTGAAGGTTAATACTAAAAGGTCATCCAGACTTAGCAGGCTTCCCAGATAGCCCTAGTATTGCAGGAAATCTGCAACACAGAGTTCTCAAGAAGAAACCCATATCTGAACCGTGTTTCATATTCCCGCACCAGACCGAAATGGAATGGGAAAGAATATGATTCACTCTAGCCTAGGTGTCACTCAGGTCCCAGGTATAGGGCCTTAACTCTCAATGAAATACCCACCCACCAAAGCAAACAACAGATCCAGCCAGCAACATGACAGTATGATATATACAAAAGCCATAAAGAAAGCAGTAAAGCAACTACATATAGAGCAATAAACAAAAATAAATATACAAGCACAAATAAGCACATAACACCCCAGTAAACACAAATCAATCAAGCGCTAGGAGGAACCCACAAAAAGAACCAGAAACCCTGGTTGCAGCATAAGGTGTCCCCAGCAGAGTCGCCAAGCTGTCGCTCCCGATAAAATGGGACTGGCCCAGATAAAGGTACAGACGCGAACGGTCGGCGAAAGGGACAATGAGAACACACAGTTGTGAACTCACTGGAAATGAATAGAGTCGCCAGCTAGGCATTTTTATCCCGGAGGAAAGGCAATGCTGCATAGACCTAGAAAGATACGGATAAGACGGTTGCGAACCAGAGAGACTGAGAAAGGGGGTTGGTTACAACCTGGGAAGGTATTAGCACCCAGATTGTCCGTCGTACTCGACGGGATCCACGCTTAAAAGATTTGTGTTTTAAAGGGGTAGTGTCAGTGTGATCTGTGTATAAAAGAGCTGGAAAAGAATGTACAGGTGTCAGTGTAAAAGAAAGTGAAGTGTAACATATACGGTGTCAGTGTAAGGACAAGAGTGAAATGCTCAAGATCATGAGGCTAAAAGAATGATGTTGGAAAGAGGGGGAATATACAGAGACTTTTGTTCGATAACTGTTAAGTTATGCCTACGTATCCTCTCATGCAATGAGGAAGTCAGAACACCGTAGTTCGACCCAAAGAGACTGAAAGGTAAATTGACTTGTGAACTGCTTACTTGCCTATGCTCAAGTGTATGACCTGTCTGGCTCAGGTGCTAACTGTCTTGCATTAGACGGAAGAAACAAGTTCTCGTTTGTGAATGAAGATGATGAGAAAAGAATCCCGGAGGAGACGATTATTGTTTGTTTTTTTGTATTTTCAGTCTTTTATTGCTTGGAAATTTGTCATAGATAAATGAGCTTAAGTCTAAACCAATGGATTTAGTAAACTCATCACATCTTCCCTCTGATTAGGGGTAATGAGAATACCTTAAGTGTGAAGTCAGCTTCTCACACTTAATCACCTTTGATGTAGGATTAAGATCATAAACCTACTTGTGATTATTTAGATGTTTTTAGTGTTTTTGTTTAGTGTTAAGTAATGAGGTTAAGCCATGATCAAGGATTAAACAGACTCATTACACCATCCTAATAGAAGGATAATAGATGAGAATGTTTAAGCTGAGTAAAGCTCCTCAACTTAATCCATGATTAGGGATTAAACTCATGACAAAACAAGCCTTTGATCAAGTGGATTTTATTTAATGGTATGATGATGAAGTGGATTTTATGATTTGTAAGACAACTTGAGGGGGACTTGTCCATTAACACTAGGGTTAGTCCTTCTTAACCATTTAAGGAAGAATTAGAACCCTAATGCAAGGCCCAAGTTACAAGTGCGATGTCTTGATAATTATTAAGTGAATTGATTAAGAGATTTAAACACATTAAGGGTTTAACACTTAGGATTAAAGTTATACACTCCATCCTAATAGAAGGATGCAGGCATAAGCTTAATCACAAAGCCTTAAAGCCTTTAAGGTTTAGTCCCTGATTATGAGATGAGGAGAGAAGACTCAAAGAGACACAAAGGTAAAACTAAGTGGGGAGACTAATCAAAACCCTAATCATTGTCATGCTTGGTTGTTCCTAAGGTTTGTGAGGTTTCACCAAGAAGATCTCCAATGGAACCACCAGGAAGCAGATGAAAGGATCAAGAGAAAGCAAAATGACTTGCTTCATTCAAGAAGTCAAGTCACTTGAAGAAAGAAAGTGGGAAGAACAAGAATGAGCAAGCTCAATCTCAAACACATAAAGAAATGCAGCATGGATGCAAGATAGATGAAAAGAAAAGTTGTGAGAAGTGAAGGCAAATTCACTTCTCAACATCACTCACCACCTGAAATGTTAGAAAAGAAATGCAATGCAATGCAAAATGGGATGAGATGACATGATGAGGAACAAAACCAGAAGCATTTACAAGATGCTAATGATGCCATGAGATGCTATAAACATGAGGCAGCACATGGAAATGATCATACAAGTTCATGAATGCAAATGAAGCAGGTTAGGAACCATGAACATACATGAAAGGTTATGAAGTGCACATGGCATACAACATGGCAAATACATGATGCAATGATCAAACATGCTTTCAATATGTCTTATGATGTCAAATGAATCAAATGGAGGCATGAAATGTCATGGAAAATCATGTTATGCAAGAGAATGCAAGATGTATGCAAATGGAAGCCCAAATTAGGGTTTAAGAACAATACATCAAACAAAAACCAAAATCAGAAGCAAACCCTAAGATACAAAATTGAAAATACCACTCAAAGGACCCCTAATCCTATACTAAACCAGTGCCCAAAGGAGAGGTCTCAACTCCTAACCAATTTCAAGATATGATTTTTACAAGTTTGCTAGGGTTTTAGGGTTTCCAAACAAGAAAATTATCAAACAAATTGAAAATGAAAGATCAAATCATGGCCATTTAATCTCATAAACTACATGCTAAACACAATGCAATGCAAGAAGAATCAATGTCCAACTCCTCATGGATAGACAGAAATGATTTTTGGAACTTTGGATCAAATTAATGCATAAAAATGATTTTAAATCAATGAAAAATTCTCAAAATGCATCAAGATCAAAAAATAAATTTGGTTTGAAGGTTGGACAATGTTTCTAAATGTCTTAGAACATTTCATGAATTTTTTGGTGATTTTTAAATACCTAAAAGTATTTTTAATAAATTAATTTCCATTAATCAATTAAAAATAAACTTTTAAATATTTAAAAATACTTTTTTAATGCTAAAAATGAAAATAAAAATATTTTTGTGTCTTAAAAATTAATAAAACTCTTGAGAAAAAGTTTCATAATTTTTTAAAACAATTTTGCTATTTTAAATAAATTGTGCAAATTAAATGAAAAGAAATAAAATAAAAATTAAAAAGAACTGAAGTCAACAGAAGGAGAGGCTGGGATTGATCTTGGGTTTGAATGGGTTGACTGCGCGCGTTAGTGGAGGGCCAGGATTGCATCTGGTTAAATTAATTTAATTATGGATTAATTAAACTAACTAAGTGGATTAGGGCAAAGCAGGTGGATCTGGGCCATTAATGCGCGCGGGAGGTCAACAAAGTCAGGCCATCCAACGCACGAAATTCAAATGGAATTAATTACACTGATTAAACCCTAATGATTTTCAGGTGGCCGGAGAAGACCTCCGGTCGTCTTCTCCGGTGGGAACCCCACCTGAAAATCCCCAAAATCCATAAAACGCAACCAAAATGAAATCCAATCACACAGAAATGATTCCCACACTCCCCTGAATCAAAACCCTAAGCTAGAAATCATTTATACTTCCTCAAACTCATGAATCGAGCAAAACATTTTTTAGGTCACAGAGTTTCAGAACACGATTACATCCTCATTTTCCAACCATTTTCAAAACCAATGACATAGTTGTGATCAGGAAAGCATATAGAACAACTTAAGAACTCAAAAAATGATTTCTGGAAAAAATGTTCTTGAGCTACCTGAGTTTCGAAGCTTTCACTCTGGTAACTTTCAGACCTCCCCTTCTTGTGAAATCCACTCCTTATGACCCCTTGATGATGCTTGAATGCTTGAGAGAAATTTATGCTGGCTAGTTGAAGAGTTTGAACAGCTTCTGCTCAAGCTCAGTTGAAAATGGTGATGGTGATCCAAGCTGTTTCAGGCCAATGTGAGTGGTTCTTTGTGACCAGTGTGATGAATGGAGAAAGTTTATGAAGTTTGTTCAGGTGTTTGTGGCCTGTGGAGTGAGTTTCGAAGGAAACTGCAAGTTGGAGTGAAAATGGAGAAGCAATTCTCTTGCTGGATTCAGGCTTGTGTCTTATTGGTTTAGGCTCAATGAAACATGGTGAGATGATATGTGGAATTTGTTTTAGTGTTTGAGGCCTGTGGAGACAGATCCGAAGAGAAATGCAAAATGGGGTGAGTTTGTGTATGCTGTGCTAGGGCTTGCTTCAGGCTGGCTTGATGTATGAAATGGCTTGCCTTTGCTTTGCATAAAAGACTCCTATTGGTCAGATGATGTGACCTGGCCTGCTGTGATTGGGATGTTTACTTTTGCAAATTGTCAACTTTGGTGCAAGGAGGGCATGGGCTAAGTTCTAGCTTGGTACAAAAGGCATGGGCTGCGCAGCAAGGTGTGGAAGAGAGGCTAGAAAGGTTCAGCATGCTAGGCACCAAGTGGGTGAAGTGTGATGAGTGGTTTTGCAACTTGACTACTTTTTGAAACCTCATGAAAATCTCTTGTTTTGCCAACTATGAACATGTGATCTTTTGGTTCAATTCTGATTTTTAGAACCCATGTGATGTTTGTACATTGGTTTGATATGAACTAGAGGTCACAAATGCCTTGGTACAAAGTTTTTGCAAGTTTCTCATTTGGTGCACATCTTGAAAATTAGTGATTTTTGCCAACTTTGTCACACCATAACTTTTGATCAAAAATGAATTAGGTCATGTTCTTGTACTTTTTGAAAAGGGAAAAATGTATTCTACAACTTTCATGACCAAAGTTTTTCCACTTGAAGCATTTTTGGATCAAAAAGTAAGGTTTGAAAAGTGACCTAAATTGACAAATTCCTTAAAAGTCAACTTTGCCCTAAAAAGTCAACTTTGCAAAAACTCCAAATTCTTGAATTTTGTGAACTTCAACCTTCTTCCATGATCAAATAAAGATCATATACACTCAAAATGATGAAGATCACCCCTTGGTTGGGTCATTGGGGGCCTCAGATGCCCTGATTTTGCACTGACTTGTCTGA
Organism: Lathyrus aphaca; assembly: GCA_963966055.1. Lineage (NCBI taxonomy): Eukaryota > Viridiplantae > Streptophyta > Magnoliopsida > Fabales > Fabaceae > Lathyrus > Lathyrus aphaca. The sequence goes on from OZ014525.1 coordinate 14,282,930, forward strand.
AAAGTCAACCTTTGATCAGATGACTTCCCCATGGAATTTCTTCATGAAAATTGATATGCATACTCCCTATACCATATAGGGACCAATGGAAACAAGAATGACCAAAAAATTTGGAGTTATGGCCTCTGAAACCAAAACCCTAATTTTAGGTCAACTGTGTAGTCAAACTTGGCTCTGCATCCATACCAATCCCAGTTCTTGTGATTCTTTTGCATTTTTGATTTTGAGAGGATGTACTATGATATAAGAACACACATGGATCCCTTTGAAGTGATTGATGGCCTTTGGAGTGGCTCAGGAAGCTCTTGGATTGCTCAGATCACAAACCCTAGGTGCAGATGACTTAGAACCTATGCAGTGAATCAAAATGAGATATGAGATGATATGATTGTGTTTATGCATATGAAATGATCACAAGCCATGGTGTGAATGGGTGAGGGCAAATTTGGGGTGTTTACAGAGACCTGACGTCAGAGGGCCGAAACCATAACAAAGCACTACATATCACTATGGAGTGAAAAGGTGTTGTGTTGTCGCATGTCCTTGTAGACACGGGCTCTTCTCTTAACGTGCTTCCAAAGAAGGCATTAATAAAGCTCAATGTTGATGGTATAGTCCTAAGACCAAGTGATTTGATTGTCAAAGCATTTGATGGGTCGAGAAGGTCAGTTTTTGGAGAGGTTGAATTGCCGGTGAAGATAGGTTCTCAGGTTTTCAAAAGCACCTTCTATGTTATGGACATTCAGCCCGCATACATCTGCTTGTTGGGACGCCCATGGATTCATGTTGCTGGTGTTGTGACGTCCACTCTGCATCAAAAGCTCAAATATGTGGTTGACGGCCAGGTAATCACAGTGTGCGGAGAGGAATACATCTTTGTAAGCCACTTGTCAACATTCAAGTATGTAGAGATGGATGGAGAGATCCATCAGACTCTGTGCCAAGCCTTTGAAGCAGTCAACATCAGCATTCTGACTCTTGTAGAGAGGAGCAGCGAGAAAGAAGGTACCTCCATCCATTCCTACAAACAGGCAAAGGAGGTTGTTCAGTCAGGAAGTGCCAAAGGTTGGGGCAAATTGCTGGAGCTGGAAAAGAAAGACGACAAGTTTGGTTTGGGGTATCAGCCTGGTGGATCTACTCCAAGCGGTAAAGCCATCACCTTTACAAGCGCTGGGATGCTCGACCGCAACCAGATCTGTGCAACCACTGAAGAGGGAGGCAATGATGGTGACTGGGACAACTGGATACATCCATGTGCGCCCGGGGAGGAGCTAAGGAACTGGTCTGCTGAAGACATCGTTCAAGTTACCTGGAACTCAGAGTAATTCATTTGTTTCCTTTTATTATCATACTGCATTGTCAAATCCAGCATTCTGCCCAAGATGCTAGGATCCATTGTATTGGGCCACCATGTTTTGTATGCATCTTATTTTACCATGAAATAAAAGGACATTTTCAGACAAATTGCGTTCTCTTTCTTTGTTTTTAAAACTTTTCACAAAAATATAAAAATGGCAATGTGTTTTTCCTTTTTTGTTTTTTGTGTTTGCGTCTCTTTTTCAAAATAAGCAGATTCTGAATAAGCACATCATATGTGCAGTATTGATCATTCGGATTCCATTGATAACATTCCTGCTATGACTATGCATGACTTTGACAATCCTGTCTACCAAGCTGATGAAGGGGTTGAGGAAGACTGTGAACTCCCTAAAGAATTGGTCAGATTGTTGAAACAAGAGGAACGGGTTATTCAGCCTCATCAGGAAGAAATTGAGATCATCAACATCGGCAGTGAAGATGTGAAGAAAGAGATCAAGATTGGGGCCAGTCTGCAGGCCGACGTCAAGAAAGAGCTGATCAGTATGCTGAGAGAGTATGTGGATATCTTTGCTTGGTCATATCAAGATATGCCAAGGTTGGATACCGACATCGTTGTGCATAAGCTACCTTTGAAAGAGGATTGTCCTCCTGTGAAACAGAAGTTGAGAAGAACTCGTCCTGACATGGCGATGAAGATCAAGGAGGAGGTTCAGAAGCAATGGGATGTCGGGTTCCTTGCTGTAACTAGTTACCCACCTTGGGTAGCTAACATTGTACCTGTACCAAAGAAGGACGGCAAGTTCCGGATGTGCATTGACTACCGGGATTTGAATAGAGCAAGCCCAAAAGATGATTTTGTGTTGGTAGATAACACTGCTCAATTCTCGGTATTTTCCTTCATGGATGGCTTCTCCGGATATATTCAGATTAAGATGGCGCCGGAAGACATGGAGAAAACAACGTTCATTACCCCGTGGGGTACTTTTTGCTATAAGGTCATGCCCTTTGGTTTGAAGAACGTCGGGGCAACTTATCAGCGGGCGATGGTCACATTGTTCCATGACATGATACATAAGGAGATTGAGTGTTATGTGGACGATATGATTGCTAAGTCCCGAGACGAAGAAGAGCATTTGGTCAACCTGAAGAAGCTGTTTGATAGACTGATCAAATACAAGCTGAGGTTGAATCCAAACAAGTGCACTTTCGGAGTGCGTTCCGGGAAACTGCTAGGTTTCATTGTTAGTCAGAGAGGGATTGAGGTAGATCCTGCAAAAGTTAAAGCTATTCAAGATATGCCTGCACCGAAGACAGAAAAAGAAGTGCACGTGTTTTTAGGGAGGTTGAACTACATTTCTCGGTTCATATCTCATCTAACTGCCACGTGCGAGCCAATATTAAAATTGCTAAGAAAAGAGCAAACGGTCAGGTGGAACGATGATTGTCAAAGAGCTTTCGACAAAATAAAAGAATATTTGCAGGAGCCTCCAATTCTTATGCCTCCAGTGGAAGGAAGACCTTTAATCATGTACTTGACTGTGCTAGAAGGGTCAATGGGGTGTGTTCTAGGCCAACATGACGAGTCTGGTCGAAAAGAGTACGCTATTTATTACCTTAGCAAAATGTTTACCGACTGTGAATCCCGTTACTCACTGCTCGAGAAAACTTGCTGCGCTTTGGTATGGGCTGCTCGCCGACTGAGACAGTACATGTTGACTCATACCACACTGCTAATTTCCAAAATGGATCCTGTCAAGTACATCTTTGAGAAACCAGCGTTAACTGGAAGGGTTTCTAGGTGGAATATGATTTTAACTGAATATGACATCCAGTATACTTCTCAGAAAGCCATCAAGGGAAGTGTATTGTCGGATTACCTTGCACAGCAACCTCTTAAAGATGATTATCAGCCAATGAAGTTTGATTTCCCTGATGAGGACATCATGTACCTCAAAGAAAACGATTGCAAGGAACCGCTTCCGAAGGAGGGGCCAGACCCTGAATCCAAATGGAAGTTGATGTTTGATGGGGCAGTCAATATCAATGGACATGGAGTTGGTGCCGTACTTATCACTTCCGAAGGTGTTCACTTTCCCTTCGCTGCCAGAATTACTTTTGGCTGCACCAACAATGAAGCGGAATACGAGGCATGCATAATGGGAATAGAGGAGGCAATTAATCTTCGGATTAAGAACCTCGACATATTCGGAGATTCAGCCTCGTCATTAATCAAGTTACCGGAAAGTGGTATACGCATCAAGAGCATCTAATTCCATACAGGGATTATGCTAGAAAATTGTTGACGTTCTTCACAACAATTAAGCTTCAATACATACCACGTGATGAAAATCATTTTGCCGACGCATTGGCCACTCTTTCTTCGTCTATCAAAGTCTTGTGTTGGAATTATGTGCCCAGAATTGACATCTCCAGGCTTGACGCTCCAGCTCATGCCTTCTCTGTAGACGCCGTGTCTGACGAGAAACCTTGGTATTTTGATATCAAGTTATTCCTGGAAAAGCAAGAATATCCAGCTGGGGCATCTTCCAATGACAAGAAGACCTTGAGGCGACTTGCTGCTAGCTTCTTCTTGAATACTGACGGGGTGTTGTACAAGAGAAACTTTGACATGGTCTTGCTCAGATGCGTGGATAGACACGAAGTAAGCCTGTTAATGCAGGAAGTCCACGAAGGATCTTTTGGTACCCATGCAGGAGGGTATGCTATGGCAAAGAAATTGTTGAGATCGGGGTATTACTGGATGACAATGGATGTGGACTGTTGTTCATTTGCTCGTAAATGCCACAAGTGCTAGATATATGCAGAGAAAGTGCATGTTCCTCCTAGCCCGCTCAACGTCATGTCATCTACTTGGCCCTTTTCTATGTGGGGCATTGACATGATCGGGAAAATAGAGCCTACTGCTTCAAATGGTCATCGTTTCATCCTGGTCGCGATTGATTACTTCATGTAGATGTTTAAGAATTGGCAGAATTTTTGACCAAACAAGAAATGTTAAATTCAGTTCAGAATGTCCTATCAGATGTTGGGACATTAGCAAACAGAGTATGTGAACTTATTTCAGGATGTCTCATCAGATGTTGGGACATTGTGTAAATGACTAAGTTCAGTTTTGTCAGGATGTCCCAACAGATGTTGAGACATCTCAGACCTGCTACCAGAATTAATTATTGATTAACAGATCAGAGATAATTAAGGAGAACTATCTGGAATTAATTAATGCTGGATAAAAACAGAACAAGGCGCATCTGTAGGGAGTTTTAAATTGAAGATTCAGATTAAAACAGAAGACCTAATGCACCTAGAATATAGGAGGTAACAAACCCTAAATTCAAGGTGACAGTTGCTGCACATTAGGGCTGGATCATTCTACAGAAAGCCCAAAATTCAGATACCTATTTAAACAACAGAAACTCATAGAATTGAGTACGAATTACAGAAGACCAAATAGGGAGTCTAGAGTTTTAATAGCAGATTGTTTTATGTACCACTTTATGAGCTTTTAAGCAAAAGTGCATTTGTGACTTGATTGAAACTGTTAAGTAAGATCAAGCTGTTTTGTTTGAAGGATGTCTTCAATTTTAGTAAACTTGTAAACTTGATCACTGTGTGATTGAGGGGGAGTGAGTAGGGTACTCTTATCTAAGTGAGTCTTAGGTAGAAATTGCATTGGGTAAGTATTAAGTGATAGATTAAACAGGGTGGTTTAAGTCTAGAATTAATATTACTAATAGTGAATTTCCTCCTGGCTTGGTAGCCTCCAGATGTAGGTGTGGTTATACACTGAACTGGGTTAACAAACTTCTGTGTTGTTTACTTTTCCTGCTGTTTAAGTTTTGGTTAAATTTGTCAAATGTCCTATTAAGTGTTGGGACATCTCGTAGGACATCTCATACCTGATCACAGAATTTCAATTGGCATCAGAGCAGGCACCCTGCCTGTTTATACTGGGTGAGATCTAGGGAATACAAATTCTGTAACATGGACAGAGATTTAGGGTCAGTAAATAGACCACCTATACTGGATGGATCTAATTATGACTACTGGAAGCCAAGAATGATTGCATTCTTAAGGTCACTTGACAACAGGGCATGGAGAGCAGTCAATGTTGGATGGGATTACCCTATCCAAGACACCAAAGATGGATCAAAAGTGCTGAAACCTGAAGAAGAATGGAGTAAGGAGGAAGAAGACTCAGCACTAGGCAACTCAAAAGCCTTAAATGCTTTATTCAATGGCATTGATAGGAACATTTTCAGACTTGTGCATCATTGTGAGCTGGCCAAAGATGTTTGGGACACTCTCAAAACAACTCATGAAGGAACATCAAAAGTAAAAATGTCAAGACTTCAACTTCTCACCACCAAGTTTGAAAACTTGAGAATGAAGGAAGATGAATCAATTCATGAGTTCTATATGAACATCTTGGATATAGCCAATACTTCTGGAGCTTTGGGAGAAAAGATGACTGATGAGAAGCTTGTAAGAAAGATTCTCAGATCTTTGCCAAAAAGATTTGACATGAAAGTCACTGCAATAGAAGAAGCTCAAGACATATGCTCCATGAAAATTGAAGAACTCATTGGTTCTCTTCAAACTTTTGAGATGGGAATGAATGACACAAATGCCAAAAAGAACAAAAGCATAGCTTTGGTGTCAAATACAGATGAAGAAGAAGATGATGAATCAGCAAATGATAAAAGCTTATCAGAAAACCTTGCCTTGCTTGGAAGACAAGTCAAACAAATTCTCAGAGGAATGGAAGGCAAATCCAAACCTAGTGGAAGAAACACAAGCTCTGAGAACAGAAGACCTTATGATGCTAACAAAAGATTAAAGTATGCTGAAAAGATCAGTCAAGATAAAGGAGTCAAATGCCATGAATGTGAAGGATATGGACATATCAAGTTTGAATGTCCTACCTACTTAAAGAGGCAAAAGAAAGGACTCTCTGTGACCTGGTCTGATGAAGACTCAGGAGAGTCAGAAGAAGAATCAGCTAAGCATTTTACTGCTCTAGCTGGACTGTGTGAATATGATAGTGATTCCAGTTGTGGAGAGCTTACTTATGAAGAACTTGAGCAAGCATTCAAAGATCTATACAAAAGAAGCTCTGAAATATGCAGTGAGGTTATAAAGCTAAAGAAGCAGAATGAGGTATTAGAAGATGAAAAAGCAAGTGATCAAGTAATCATTGATACCTTGAAAAGTGAAGTAACTCTTCTCAACTCTAAGTTGGAACATATGTCAAAATCTGTTAAAATGTTGAACAGTAGCTCAAATACACTGGATGTTATTCTCAGCAATAATAAACATTCAGGGGACAAAAGTGGACTGGGATATAACAGAGATGAAGCCAGCTCTAGCAAAGCTACTGCAAAAACTACACAGTCAAACAAGATGTCCCAACAGATGCTTCAACATCAGAACACAAAGGCAAACATAATGTTCCAATAGATGTCTAAACATTCTGGAAAGAACAAAATGAAGAAGAAATATCAAAGATGGAGATGCCATCACTGTGGAAGATTTGGGCATATCAAACCTCACTGTTATAAGCTACATGGATATCCAATTCAGATGTATCAGCAACCTTCCAAGCAGAAAGTAGAAGGTACCAAGAAAGTGCTGCATAGAAATCAGCAACCTCCTAAGCAGAAGACAGAGGTCATCAAGAAAGTTTGGAGACCAAAAGCTGACATTCAGACTGATCAAAGCCACATACCCAAGAACAAGATCAACAATCAAGCTTGGAGATCAGCTGAACAACACTCAGAGCAGAGGCATCAAAAGAAATCTCATCTCATCTGGTCAAAGAAAAGTACTGCATACATAACACATACATCTCTGAGAGTATCAGCTAAAGAAGACTGGTACTTTGACAGTGGATGCTCAAGACACATGACTGGATTGAAGAATTTGCTAGTAAACTTAAAATCAAATTCATCCAGGTATGTTACCTTTGGAGATGGAGCTAAAGGAGAAATCAAGGGAGTTGGAACCTTGGATTGTCAAGATGTTCCAAGACTAGATGATGTGCTGCTAGTTAAAGGTTTAACTGCTAACCTGATCAGCATAAGTCAACTATGTGATCAAGGATACAGTGTAAACTTTACAAAATCTGAATGTATAGTGACTAACAAAGAACAAGAGGTTGTCATGAAAGGAGCCAGATCTAAAGACAACTGTTATATGTGGGAATCCCAAAATCTAAGTCTCACTTCAACCTGCTCTCTAGCTAAAGAAGAAGAAGTGAAACTGTGGCATCAAAGACTAGGTCATCTTCATTTCAGAGGCATAAAGAAGATCATATCTATGGATGCTGTAAGAGGTATTCCTAAACTAAAGATTGATGATGGCAAAATATGTGGTGAATGTCAAATAGGCAAGCAAACCAAGATGTCCCATCCAAAGCTCCAACATCTGACAACTTCCAAAGTTTTGGAACTTCTACATATGGATCTTATGGGACCTATGCAGGTTGAAAGCCTTGGTGGTAAGAGGTATGCCTATGTTGTGGTTGATGATTTTTCCAGATATACATGGATAAACTTCATCAAAGAAAAGTCAGATGTATTTGATGTATTCAAAGAATTATGTCAAAGATTGCAAAGGGAAAAATCCAGCTGTGTGATCAGAATAAGAAGTGATCATGGAAAAGAATTTGAGAATCAAAAGTTCTTAGATTTCTGTTCTTCAGAAGGAATTAATCATGAGTATTCTTCACCTATCACTCCTCAACAAAATGGGATTGTTGAAAGGAAGAATAGAACCATTCAAGAATCAGCAAGAGCTATGATCCATGCTAAAAAGTTGCCTCTATACTTTTGGGCTGAAGCTATGAACACTGCCTGTTACATCCATAACAGAGTTACTTTAAGGAAAGGAACCTTGTCCACATTATATGAAGTCTGGAAGGGCAGAAAACCCACAGTTAAGTACTTCCATGTTTTTGGAAGTATATGTTACATTCTGGCAGATAGGGAGCAAAGAAGAAAAATGGATCCTAAAAGTGATGAAGGGATTTTTCTTGGATACTCCATAAACAGCAGAGCATACAGAGTATTTAATTCTAGAACCAAGGTTATCATGGAATCCATAAATGTGATAATTGATGATGCTCCTACAGATGTCCCAGAGGATGTTGGAACATCTGCTGATATCAAGATTGAAGCTGAAGAAAAGAATGATCAATACAACTTCACTCAAACTGATACAAGGACAGAAGAATCAAGTAAACCTCCTTCCATCAGAATACAAAAGGATCATCCCAAAGATTTGATAATTGGTGATCCCAACAAAGGTGTGAGTACTAGATCAAGAGAAGTGATTTCAAGTTCTTGTTTTGTCTCCAAAATAGAACCTAAAAATATCAAGGAAGCTCTCACTGATGAATACTGGATTTGTGCTATGCAAGATGAATTAGGTCAATTCACAAGGAATGAAGTGTGGAATCTTGTTCCTAGACCTGATGATATAAATGTAATTGGAACAAAATGGGTGTATAAGAACAAGTCAAATGAACAAGGAGTTGTTACAAAGAACAAAGCTAGACTTGTAGCTCAAGGATACACTCAAATTGAAGGGGTGGACTTTGATGAAACCTTTGCACCAGTAGCAAGGCTTGAATCAATCAGACTATTGTTGGGAATTGCTTGTATCTTGAAGTTCAAGATATTTCAAATGGATGTGAAAAGTGCCTTTTTAAATGGCCATCTTAATGAAGAAGTATATGTAGAACAGCCTAAAGGATTTGTTGATCCAAGCTGTCCAAATCATGTATACAAATTAAAGAAAGCACTTTATGGTCTGAAGCAAGCTCCAAGGGCATGGTATGAAAGACTGACCACATTTCTTATCAAGCAAGGATACAGAAAAGGTGGGATTGATAAAACCCTATTTGTTAAAGATGAAGAAGGAAATGTCATGATTGCACAAATATATGTTGATGACATTGTGTTTGGTGGGATGTCTGATAAGATGGTCAAACATTTTGTCAAGCAGATGGAATCTGAATTTGAAATGAGTCTAGTAGGTGAATTAACCTACTTTCCTGGTCTGCAAGTAAAGCAAATGGAAGACTCAATGTTTATTTCCCAAAGTAAGTACTCCAAGAACATAGTGAAGAAATTTGGAATGGAAAATGCTTCTCATAAAAGAACTCCTGCTCCCACACATTTAAAGCTGACTAAAGATGAAAAGGGTGAGAATGTAGATCAAAGTTTATATAGAAGCATGATTGGAAGCTTGTTATACTTGACTGCTAGCAGACCAGACATTGCATTTGCAGTAGGAGTTTGTGCAAGATATCAAGCTGATCCAAAAGTCAGTCATCTCAATCAAGTCAAGAGAATCCTTAAATATGTTAATGGTACTTGTGACTATGGCATAATGTACTTTCATGGGTGCAAACCAATTCTCACTGGCTTCTGTGATGCTGATTGGGCAGGAAGTGCTGATGACAGAAAAAGCACTTCAGGAGGATGCTTCTTTCTAGGAAACAATCTGATTTCTTGGTTCAGTAAGAAACAGAATTGTGTATCCTTATCTACAGCTGAAGCTGAGTACATAGCAGCAGGTAGCAGTTGTTCTCAGTTGGTTTGGATGAAGCAAATGCTCACTGAGTACAATGTCCCACAAGATGTCATGACATTGTACTGTGACAACTTAAGTGCAATCAACATATCTAAGAATCCTATCCAACACAGCAGGACTAAGCATATTGATATCAGACATCATTTCATCAGAGATCTTGTAGAAGAAAAGGTGATTTCATTGGAGCATGTAGCTACTGATCTGCAGTTAGCTGATATCTTTACCAAGGCATTGGATGCTACTCAATTTGAGAACTTAAGGGGCAAACTTGGAATATGTTTATGTGATATCTAGCAGTTAATGAGATGTGCCAACATGTCATATGACATTGCATGGCATAAGTTCCAGATGGCAAAACCAGTCTGGACAAGACTCTTGGGAAATCCATCTCTCATCATTTGCACAGTAACGGCTACTTATTTAGTAACTTCTTATAAGCAGCTATCAAGAGTCTCATCACATCATCACAAGCGAATCACATTAACTAGTAATCCTTCAGAAATCTTAAACCCTAAAGCTGCACATTCATCTTCTTCAACAATGTCTCAAAACCCTAAAACAGCTGAAGAAGTTCTCAATCAGGAAGACGTGGTTCATGCCACTCCTATTTCTATGGTACCAATGCAATCAACACCATTAGACGAGCTCAGGGGAAGCGCCTCTCACACTAAGAAGGCAAGAACACCAAAAAGAGGTAAAGATCAAATCAGAAGCAAAGCTAAAGACATTCCTTCTCATGTTAAATACTCCAAATATGTTGATGATTCCATTAAGGAAATTGTCAACCAAGTTTTCTCTGAACAAAGAGTAGTGAAAGGAATCTCTGTTCCCTTGAACACCATTCCTGCACCTCAAGAAGAACCAGCTCAAGATACAAAGAACACTGCTGCAGAACAAGATGTCCCAACAGATGTTGGAACATATGCAGATGAGAAAGCAAACTCATCTGATGCTGATACTGAACAGACTGAGGACAAGAAAGAAGTCTCAAGTGAAAGTGATAAAGAAGTTTCTGTGGAACAGGCTAAAGACTCAAATGAAGATCAATCTTCTGCTGATCAACAAGCTGATGAGGAGACTGCTCAATCCCCTCCAGTAGTCAATCTGGAACAGGAGTCTGATGCAGAGATCATATCATCTGTGAAACCCAGCATTGCTAAAAGACTAAGGTCCAGGAAAGGAAAGATGCAAGCTGATCCTGTCATCCCTGAGACTAAGAAGGCTAGTCCAAAGAAAGGTAAAGCTAAAGCTACCTTTGGTCCAACAAAACCCTGGAGCAAAGTCAAATCTCAGAAGAGAAAAGCTGTCACACCATCAGATTCAGATGTTGAATCAGATGTCCCAACATCTCCTCCCAAGAAAAGACCAACATCAGCAAGAGCTTCAACTGCTGTTCCAGAAGCTCCCTTGGACAACATATCATTTCATCTTGTCTCTAGTGTCAACAGATGGAAGTATGTGTACCAAAGAAGGGTTGCCCTGGAAAGAGAACTGAGCAGCAATGCACTTGAGTGCACAGAACTCATTGACCTAATCTCTGCTGCAGGACTATTCAAGACAGTCTCAGAGTTCTCTCCCTGCTATGAACTTCTTGTCAAAGAGTTCATTGTGAATCTTCAGGAGGATTGCTCAAATGGTAAGTCCTCAGAATTCAGAAAAGTATTTGTAAGAGGTAAGTGTGTTGAGTTCTCTCCCCAAATCATTAATCAGTATCTAGGAAGGGACACAGATGGACCCAATGAGCTAGGGAAAACAGATAATCAAATCTGTAAGGTGATCACTGCAAACCAGGTCAAAGCTTGGCCTGTGAAGGGAAAGCTCTCTGTGAGCATGCTCACTAGAAAGTATGCCATGCTTAACAGGATTGGAACTGCAAACTGGGTGCCTACCAATCACACTTCATCAATCTCAACTGGTCTGGCCAGATTCATCTTTGCTGTGGGGACTCAAACCAAGATGGATTATGGAGCATATATTTTTGATCAGACTATGAAGCATGCCATCTCTACTGCAACAAAGCTGCCAATAGCTTTTCCATCATTGCTATGTGGTATTGTACTCAATCAATATCCTGGGATTTTAACTGACAAGGATACTGCCTGCAAGAGAGGGAGCCCCCTGGCTTTTCACTACAAGTTATTCCTCAGTCATCATGCTGCAGATGTTGAAGCCCCTTCTGGGACATCTGCTGGTCCCTCAACTGCTAAGTCTTCTATCTCCAAGAAAGAATTAATTGCTGAGCTAAAGTGCACCTGCAAAGAGCTTGAAGCTAGGAAGAAGAAGCTGGAGGAAATCATTCATATGTTGGAAAGTGAAGAAGATCAGCATGCTGCATCTGGTGAAGGCAGTGAAGTTGAAAGTGAAGCTGATAAAGATGCAGACACTGAAGTGGAGGAAGCTACTGAGAGTGATGAATCTGAGTGATCTTTGTATGTGAGGCATGTGTAATGACAGCAATGATTTGTAATTCTGGAAAATAGTTCTTTGGCCCCTAATTTTGTGTCTACCAAGGGGGAGAACAACTTCAAATGTAATTGCTGTTTTAAATAAATGAATTCTGTTTGTTTGCTTATGAACTGAATGAGTTTTTCTGTTGAAACAAGACTGGATAAAGACTGGACATATATATATTTGAGGGGGAGTAACCTCAAATAAAAATCAACAGAAAAGTAATGATATACTCTGATAAAAAGAACTTCTGTTGCACTCTGAATTCCAGAAAAGATGTTAGCCAAAAATTAGCCAAAGGGGGAGTTTGTAGATGTTTAAGAATTGGCAGAATTTTTGACCAAACAAGAAATGTTAAATTCAGTTCAGAATGTCCTATCAGATGTTGGGACATTAGCAAACAGAGTATGTGAACTTATTTCAGGATGTCTCATCAGATGTTGGGACATTGTGTAAATGACTAAGTTCAGTTTTGTCAGGATGTCCCAACAGATGTTGAGACATCTCAGACCTGCTACCAGAATTAATTATTGATTAACAGATCAGAGATAATTAAGGAGAACTATCTGGAATTAATTAATGCTGGATAAAAACAGAACAAGGCGCATCTGTAGGGAGTTTTAAATTGAAGATTCAGATTAAAACAGAAGACCTAATGCACCTAGAATATAGGAGGTAACAAACCCTAAATTCAAGGTGACAGTTGCTGCACATTAGGGCTGGATCATTCTACAGAAAGCCCAAAATTCAGATACCTATTTAAACAACAGAAACTCATAGAATTGAGTACGAATTACAGAAGACCAAATAGGGAGTCTAGAGTTTTAATAGCAGATTGTTTTATGTACCACTTTATGAGCTTTTAAGCAAAAGTGCATTTGTGACTTGATTGAAACTGTTAAGTAAGATCAAGCTGTTTTGTTTGAAGGATGTCTTCAATTTTAGTAAACTTGTAAACTTGATCACTGTGTGATTGAGGGGGAGTGAGTAGGGTACTCTTATCTAAGTGAGTCTTAGGTAGAAATTGCATTGGGTAAGTATTAAGTGATAGATTAAACAGGGTGGTTTAAGTCTAGAATTAATATTACTAATAGTGAATTTCCTCCTGGCTTGGTAGCCTCCAGATGTAGGTGTGGTTATACACTGAACTGGGTTAACAAACTTCTGTGTTGTTTACTTTTCCTGCTGTTTAAGTTTTGGTTAAATTTGTCAAATGTCCTATTAAGTGTTGGGACATCTCGTAGGACATCTCATACCTGATCACAGAATTTCACTTCACAAAATGGGTAGAAGCAACATCTTATGCCAACGTCACTCATCAAGTGGTGGCAAGATTTATGAAAAGAGATATCATATGCAGATACGGAGTGCCCGAAAGGATCATTACTGACAATGGTTCTAATCTTAACAACAAGATGATGGCAGAGTTGTGCCGGGACTTCAAGATTCAGCATCACAATTCTTCTCCTTACCGACCAAAGATGAATGGTGCGGTAGAGGCAGCAAACAAGAATATCAAGAAGATTGTGCAAAAAATGGCTGTCACTTACAAAGATTCGCATGAGATGTTACCATTTGCGTTGCATAGGTACCGAACGTCAGTCAGGACGTCAACTGGGGCAACTCCCTTCTCTCTGGTATATGGTATGGAAGCAGTCTTGCCTGTTGAAGTAGAGATTCCTTTATTGCGTGTGATGATGGATGTGAAGCTTGATGAGGCTGAATGGGTGCGTGCTCGTTATAATCAGCTATGTCTAATTGAGGAAAAGAGATTAGCGGCTATCTGTCATGGTCAGCTTTATCAGAGGAGAATGAAGCGGGCATTCGACCAACGAGTACGTACTTGAGAGTATCAAGTGGGAGAGCTTGTGTTGAAAAGGATCATTCCTCCAGGTTCAGATCACAGGGGCAAGTGGACCCCAAACTACGAAGGACCATTCATAGTGAAGAAATTCTTCTCAGGAGGAGCACTGATGCTCACCACTATGGATGGAGATGACTTCCAGTCCCCTGTTAACTCGGATGCAATTAAAAAATACTTCGCATAAGGAGACCCGCTGGACACAAAAACAGAATTAAAGTCCAGGCAAAAAAGGGGAATCCCGGCGAGCTAAAAACAGAATAAAAAGCTCGGGCAAAAGTTGGGGAAAATATAAAAAAATGTACACCCGCTGAGTTGAAAAGCCACATCGGACAACTCAGGCAAAAAGGGGTATCCCGGTGGATTGAAAACCCGAAAGGGCGATCCACGCAAAACAAGGGAATAAGCAAACAACTGCGATCCGAGTAATCTGAATCACATCATCGTTTCGTACAACTTGACAATATCAGAAGGGTAGGAAACAGTCCCCTCATCCTCTCATAAAGCAAAAGAGAATGGAGAGTTTCGAAGATATGCTGGTCATAGCAAAAATGGAACTCATTGGGATGCCGTGCCCATTGCCATTAGGATAGTTTCTTTTCTCAATTTTATGGTGGCTACCTCTTTCCAGGTGGTTGCTTCCTGATGTAAATCTTTGCCTATTCAGAGGCCATTCAATAAAAAGAATATTCAGTCAAAAAGCTGTGTTGTGTTTATTTTTGTTTGCAAAGTGTCCTGAATTTTTGGCAAAAATAGCATTGCATTAAAACATGGTGATAATTTGAAAGAAAATGACATGCAGGGAAACACTGTAAACCTTCTTTGAGTGTCGGGTGACAATGGATGAACAGATCATACCATGCAAGCCCCCGGGGCACACTTGTGTTTTATATTGTTGCAGGTTGCAGGAGTGCGTCATATTCTCCCAAGAAAAAAACAATTATTCCCCGCAGGTGGCCCATGCAGTTTATTCTTCCCCAGTGGAGTATGCTCAACAGGAAGCTGAATGCCGGATGTCTCCATAGAGCTTAGAATTAGCAGAATGCTCTCCCCAGCCAGAGTATTGTTGAGGCATCTTTCCCAACCAAGTCTGAGGATGATCTTCCCCACAGAGGTTCTGATTTTCACTTCGTCAGTGAAATATTCCCCAGCAAAGTTGCCAATTTATTTTTGGTCAATATGGTGATACAGTCAGGTATTCATCACCTCAGTCAGAGTTAGGTGTCCAGGCCTATTGACTTGTTCTTCCCCTGCAAAGTTGTAACTCTTGTGGCCAATCAGGAAATTGTTTGACACTCGTCTGCAATTTCCAACACTCGTCTGTGTTATCCCTAAGAAGAGTTTTCCCCAACAGTGACATATTGTTACTTTACTGTTGTTTGTTTGCACTTCTCAGCACTCGTCTGTGTTCGTGCTTTATTGCTGCTCTCAACATTCGTCTGTGTTGTTACTTTGGTAGTGCTCGTTTGCTCTCCCCAGCAGTGGTCCATGATTACCTTGATATTGCTCGTCTGCGTTTTTTCCAACACTCGTCTGTGTTTGGTACCCATTATTTCTGATTGCTCGTCTGCAGTTTCCAGCGCTCGTCTGTGTTCGGTGTTTGATAATTAAATACTTGTCTGTGTTATCACTTTGATGTCACTCTTCTGCACTTCCTGACACTCGTCTGTGTTTGATATATTATCTTTAATATTGCTCGTCTGCAATCTCTAACACTCGTCTGTGTTGTCATATTTGTTTGGATACTCGTCTGTATCATCCCCGACACTCGTCTGTGTTTTGAAATGTAATATCTGTTGATCCCCAACACTCGTCTGTGTTTTGATATGTTATATTTATGATTGCTTGTCTGCATTCTCCGACACTCGTCTATGTCTGTTATTTGTTTGAAGATCGTCTGCATTGCTTTGATACTCGTCTGTATCATCCCCAACACTCGTCTGTGTTAGCTTATATTTGTATGTGTGGATTTGCTGATTATCCTAGTATTCTTCTGTATTGCTATTCCAAATGATCGTCTGTGTTTGATTTTCTGGTATTCGTCTGTACCAGTGGCGGATACTCGTCTGTATCATTGCCTGAAGCGCTCGTCTGTGTTTCTTAGATCATCGTCTGATACTCGTCTGTATCATTGATTTTTGGCACTCGTCTGTGTTATCTTGATGATCACCCAATACTCGTCTGTATTGAAGAGGTTTAAAATCCTGACTGTGGGAATAAATGTCAAAATGGTTACCAGTCCTGGCATCACAGGATTGTTTGAAGGAGGCTCGTCTGTCTCAGGCACCAATTATTAATGTTGCACCTGGAGTAATAGGTTTGTTCGAAGAAGGCTCGTCTGTCTTATACCATATATCCACGGATAATATATGAAGAAGGTTCGTCACCCTTGATTATGCATGTCTAGCCCACAGACTTTAGTGCATCCCGGACCTGGCGTAACAGGTTTATCCGAAGGAGATTCGTCTGTCTCAAGTCATATGTCTTGCAAAGTGTTTGAGGACTCGTATGTCCAGTTCCTGGCGTCACAGGATTGTGCGAAGAAGACTCGTCTGTCTTAGTATTCTTATTCCAGATACCAGTTTCAACTTGGAAGAAGCTCGTCTGCTTTTTTCTCCCCTTCAGTCTCCAAAGCTTCATTTGGTTGGATTTATTTTCCAGTTTTGCATTTTTCGTCAGAGTGCAAATTTCAGGTCTTCTTGGTATTCAACCACTGTTTATCTTGAACGATTGATAGCCCGTGCTACCGTTCTTTTCAGATTAACAGTTGTTTGAATAGGGGCAGCTGTAACACCCCAAATTTTCCCTCTTCATTTTGAGCATCATATCACATCATATTCATCATGAACATATCATTTTCTCAGCATCCTAGCATCGAAAGATGAGGCAAAACATTCTTCATGACCTAGCATTAGGCATATGATCATCTGTGGAGGTTCTTAAGGCATCACAAGCTATGACAAGGGTCCCAATGGTTTTATACAAGTCCTATGATGAGTCTACATTGCATTTACAAGTTCAATTTCATTGGCAAAAGCCCAGGAGGTTGCATGATCCTCTGAGAATCCAGTATAAGGCAAAGCTCCTACACAAGGCACCTAAAATAGGGTTTGAGATTCAAGCTTCAAAACTTCACAACTTTGGCCTTTTCATTTGGGAAAAGTATTCTATATGCCAAGAGGATCCTAGGTACCAATTTTCATGAGAAAATTCCTTGTGGAAGTCAAGAAATTCTTCAGTTGCTTGCAGATGAAGTAATTGGTCAACTGTGCCCTTAAAAAGTCAACTGTGTGATTTCAAGGGGTCCAAGCCACTTTTTCTTGCCAAGGGGTGTCCTTAAAATGTTATAAGAGGTTTGTAATGTTCAAAGTTTAAGAATCATGAATATTTGAGGGTTTTTGCAAAATTGGTGAAAACTTGGTTTTTGGAAATTTCCATATTTGGCAACTTTTGCCCTAAATTTCAAGTGAGCTTAACATGATCAAAAATTCTTCAAATGGACCAAAGTCAAACATGAAAGTTGGAGATTAAGGGCTCCCATTTTCAAAAAGTACAAGTAATTTTTCATAGCCCTCATGGTTTGTCCTCTAGGCCCTTCGAAAAAATGCTGCAAATTAGGGCAAAACCAAAAGTTTCATGCATGCACAAAAGCAAAAAGTCTCAAAACTTAATTGTAAGGCTTGGTATGGATCAATTATGTGTCCAATGTTAAAATACATTGCATTTGTCACACTTTGCTCCAAATAATACCACAAATTCGTGCACCACAAGAAAGTTGCTTCAAAAGTGGATATTTTGCAAAATCATGAGGAAAGTGTGATAACCTTGATCTAAGGGCCAGGACTTGTTGGATTATAATCAAGGGATGGATTTGGATTAAACATGGGCTGAAAGGCCAAGGCAAGCATGAGGAGCGTATGCTCTCACACCAATTTGCAAAATTTGCAAATTCACAAATTCTCCTCATTCCCCACGTGCAAAGGGGCTCATCTTTTCAACATTGGTTTGTGACTTCACATAAAAGAAATTAGGGTTTCAGAATTGCACATCTCTCCCTCATTCTCTCATTTCCAATTTTATGCACAAATTTCATTTTCTCCCATATCTCATCACACACTTGCTCATTTCAAAAATCAGTGATAGATCCTTGACCAGTGCAAGCTAAGGATCATTAATCACACCATCATTCAAGCTCTCTCTCAAGATCAACAACCTTGCCATTTCAGGGCAGGTGTTGGCAAAGCTCCAGATCCAGCCACATTCAAGGCTTTAGATGCATTTATTTTGCATCTAGAGTGAGTGTAGAGTGATTTGCATCCACTATCTGGTCTTCTAGCACCTTGTTTCAAGATTTGCAACTCAGGTAAGCTTCTGATTCTTCATCTCTGGAAATGAAAATGTTGATGTGCATATTAATCCTTGATGTTCACTGAGTATGCTGCAAGTCCTGGTTTCCATTTTAGTGCATTATTGAGTGGGATACTTGAGTTTCCATTTTCATGCTCATTTCTGTTTTTGCTCGATCCGTAGCTTCCTTTGATCTAATGAAAATTCCAAGGTCATATTTGAAATCAGCGTGCATCAATTAGTGGATCTGGAGTTTTTTAGTCATTTTTGTTGTTGTTTGCACATCTGGTATAAGTCCCGGTGCCGGAGCCCTAGCTCCGGTCACCGGAAACTGCATTCATGAGCTAGGGTTTTGCAATGGAGAGGATGACTCTCCAGCCCTCAGATCTTCCTCACACACGTCCCAGATCTTGCCACGTATCCTAAGTCCACCCTCCCATTCACGTGTTTTTTTAATTCTGTTTTAATACAACATGTTGTGCGTCCCACCATAAGTTTCATGCGCCATCCACTCACAATTCACCAAAGCTCCACGTCAATTAATGAGAAGTGTACAGCGTGCGTTGGATTGATCTAACAGCTGTGTTATTTTCCTCTGCTTTTCCCTGAATATTCACCATAGGAATTATATTCCTGCGCAGCTAATGGGCTCAGACTTGATATTTATACCCTCCTCCTTGATAATCCCAATACGTTTGAACTAAATCCCTTACTATTTCCACCCCAGCTCTCATTCTCTTTTAATTTCTTTTTTCATTTTTATTTCTTTTATTCTATTTTGATTTCCTTTTATTTAAAATACTTCCAATTGTCCAAAAATCCCAAATTAATTCATGAGTGTCCAATTGAGTTTTCTTTAATTTTTCACATTTTTATTTTTCATTTATTTCCCATTATACACGTGTCATTAATTCTTCCATCTTAATTAATTCTTTTTAATCCTTTTTTGAGTACACTGCCTTGTCCATTTTCCATAGAGTTCATTATTTTGATTTTTGTGTTCATTCTTTTTGCTCTGGATTCCTAAAAGGATGTAGTTTGTTTGTGATTTTTTCCCTGATTTTTATAAATTTGTTCATTGTGTTTTGGTCTTTGCCTTGTGATGTAAGTTTCTTAACCCTAGTTTGTGTTCTTGTCTTCATTTGACCTACTTGGCCTCTGAATATCTCCCAATCCTTTTGGTGTCTTGTTATATCATGTTTGAGGATCATTTGACTTGAGTTGTGGAATTTTTTGATGCATTGTTGAATTGATGTGGATTTTTGTTCTCACCTTGTCCCATTTTGCTCCTTTGTGATCATTAGCTCTCTTATAAGCCTAGAAGGGCACTTGTGCCAACTACTTCTTCTCATTTGGGGTCCTTTTGGGGTATGGGAACCTTCCTGGTCTTGACTTAGGGTTTGTGTCTTAGAAATTTTTGTGTTTGCTTACCTTTTAAGTCCTTTCATTTCTTAAGTGTATTCACCTCATCTCCTTACTTCTTTCACCTCATTATGTGATTGTTTGGTCTTGTGTGTCCATTCTCTTCATCTCCCTTGCTTCTAAGGCATTTCTTCAATTTGTTTTGGTTCTGGTTGTGTGCATTGAGTTCATGTTTGTGCATATTTGCTTTGCATCTTTATTAAGTTTGCATGTGTTTGTCATTTGTTTCATGTTGCATCATATTGTCTTGCATGCTTCTTTCTTCATATTTGCAACTTGCATATCCATTTGGCATTTGTATATATATGACTTCACTTCTGTATGTATGATGTTGGCATGTCATTTTTCTCATTTCATTTCATTTGTATGCATGTTACTAACCTTGCAGGGGCTATGGTAAGTGTGAGGTGTGGAAGTTGAGTTCCACATCTCCAAATCTCATCTCTTCTTCTTATTTCTTTATTGTACTAACCTTTGCTTGTTGGGCTTAGGCCTTTCTCATCTCTTCTTCTATCCTCTTCTTCTCTTCTTCTTTCTTTCTTATTTAGGATAGGAAGCCACACTAACCTTAGGATATCCATGCATGACAACACTTAGGATTCTTTAGTCCCCTTTAGAATTTTGCCTTTGTGTTCCTTTTGGTTCTTCTTCTCTTCTCATCTCATAACCATAAAAAACATCTTAATAATGTTTGAAGTAATGCCTTGAGCCATAGCCTTATCCCATGAGGTATGCTTGTAGTCTTCCCATCTTGGGATAGTACAAGTTTACCTTGTGATGCACAAGTCTGATCAAGGTATCTTTTTCACAGAGAAAAGCATAAAAAACACTTCTTCATTGTAGATACCAAAAACACTTAATAAGTTAACAAGTTAGTGAGCTTAGGCCCTAATCTCTGGGTTCAAGTTTTGGGGATCTTCTCCTTACTTGAGTGTGCTTTTTCTATTATTCCATCTTGCAATGTAGTGACAAGCGCACATTCCATGGAAAAGAGCTTGAGTTCACTTCCTTGTGACACACTCATAAAAGCTTCATAAAAAACACAAACAAACAATAAGCGTCTTTCCTTCGGGAATTCTTTTCTCATCTCCTTCACTCCGTACGCGAACTTGCTCCTACTTGTCATTTTGCAAGACGGTTACGCACTTGTCGTCCGAGTCTGCAACACTTGAGCAATGGCATAGGCAGTTCAAGCCTTAATTCACAAGCAATTTCCTTGCCACCCCTAGTTAGGGGAACTACGGCGTCTCTGATCCTCGTTGTCCAGATGAGGTACGTAGGCAGCGTGGTAGGGCCCGTTCGAGCACAATCTTTATTTTCCCTACATTTTTCCTCTTTGTTTTCTTATTCAGTTCTTTTCTCAATTTCTTTTCCAGTTCATTGTATTTTCTTTTGCAGCAGCTTTCATACCCTCACCCTTTGAAACAGTTTCTTTGCAAGCGTGGATCCCGTCGGGTACGGCGGACGATCTGGGTGCTAATACCTTCCCAGGTCGTAACCGACTCCCGAACTCAGTCTCTTTGGTTCACAGGACCCGTGTCCTTCTTTTTCTTTTCTTTTGGTTTGTGCAGCATTACCATTCCCGTTCCTTCAGGATAAAAATGCCTGGTTGGCGACTCTACCTTTTCCGCGCCACTTTCGCGTTTGTACCAGGATGAAAATCCGGGGAGCGACAATGAGGAAGAAGAAGAAGAAGATGATAATCAGACCAAGGGTGAAGTTGACAAAGAAAAAGATCCTGAAAAGAATCAACAAACTTCGCCTGAGGAAAATCTCCAACAAACTTCCACTCTTCAACTTTTAATCCCAAAAGAAGTCACAATTGGGGACCAGCTTCTAGCTTTAAGGTGTTCGGACCCTCGGGAGTATGCTAGAAGGAAACTTGGCTCTTCTGGGAGTAGCACTTCAACAACTCCTGAGAATTCACCTTCAGATGACTTTGTTGGTCCTATTCTTAAAAATATCAAGGACAAATTCTTCAAAAGGTACATTCATTTTGTCTTGAATGCAGATCCAACTGCCCCTCTCTTCCTGAAGGATACTCTGCAAAAATTATATCTTTCGACACTTGATCCTAAGGTCTCCATCTCCCTCATGGAAGTGACCACTCTGGTGAAACAAATGTCTGATGATTTTAAGTTTCTTCCAAAGATCGAAAAAATCATTGAGGCAACTGGTGTAAAAAGCTATTCAGCCTAGGATCGAGTGCGGGAAGCTAAAGCTCATGTTGAAAGTCTAGAGCGCATCAAGACCAAAGAGGAAAGAGAAAAAACTTCTAATGAAATAGCCATTGACATGTGGAAGAAGGAGATTGAGGAGATTCAAAGCAAAATCTTTGCAGCTGAACAACACAACCTTGAGTTGAGCAAGTCTGATGGTATTGAATTGGAGACTGAGCTAAAGCGTACCATTGACCTCATTGATGTGGTTGACCGTCTTGATAAAGAGATTTCGACAACCAAGCTTGACAAGGCTCTATGCGAGAATTGTCTTCAAATTCAATACTTGGAGTAGTAAGGTCTTATCTCAAGCAGGAAGGAAAATTCTTATAAAAAATTTTCTTCAATCCATTCTGACTTACATTATGAGCATATTTTTGCTCCCTTCATTGTTGAGTGAGGAAATTGAGAAAATGATGAATGCATACTGGCGGGGACATAATACAAATCAAGCTAGAGGTTTACATTGGCTTTCCTGGAATCGTTTATTTATGCCCAAAGTGGGTGGTGGTATGGGTTTTATAAGTTTGAGCGCTTTCAACTATGCTTTGCTTAGTAAACAAGACTGGAATTTAATGATTAATCCATACAACCTAGTTTCTCGACTCTACAAAGCTAGATACTTTCCCAAGTGTGACTTTTTTTATTCGAGTATAAGACATAATCCTAGTTATGTGTGTGTAATACCTTAAAATTTGCTCTCTTAATTTATTGCCAACCTCAAGTGGTTTATGCTTTTTCATTTTGCATGATCGTCCAAGCATTGCATCACATTCAAAATAAAAAAATAAATAAATCATGATCATTTTCATACGCATGAGGCATGTGATCAAGCAAGGCTTGTCAAGTATTGGGGCTCAAGGGAAAAGATAATACTACAAAAATATTCAAGGCATTTCCAAGTTAACCCATGAGAAAAGAAGATTTGAAATTTTTCTGCCGTTAACCGGTTAACGGAGGCGAATTTTGGATAAAAGGTTCAAAAATTGGTTGGTTCACAATTCCCTCCACATTTCTTTTCTTCATTTTTTCCATCATTTTTCACACTTCACTTACAATCCATTTCACCTTGGATTTTTCTACCACCTTCTAGATCTTTCCACACTCTTCCAAGGAATATTCCAAGGCTCTAACTAACTTTAACTAACTCCAAGCTTAAGTCCAAACCTAACCTAATGCCTAAGCAAGCTCCATGCCCAAGCCTAAGTCTATACCTACCCTCTATATAAGCTCTAATCACTCCAAAGCAAAGGGTTCCACTTTATTTTTCAACTTCAACTCATTTTTTTCACTTCATCTCTCTCATTTTCTCTCAATTTCCCTCCATTTCCAAATTCACCAAAGCTTCTCCATAGAAGTTCTTCAATTTTTTCATTGAAACTTGAAGAACTTGAAACTAAACCTTCATCAATTATCAATTTTGGAGCTTATTGAAGAAGTGTTGTTATTCTTTGGATTGATTTTGGCTTCTTGGAAGTGATTGTGCAAAGTGTTCATCAAGATCGGCATCAAATCACATTTATTTTGTGCATTCACGAAAGCATTCACGGATCTCCGGTTTTCTTCTTCATTCGCGTTTCAATCGAAACCGCAACACTCACCAAAGCAATCCTCCTCTTTGTAGGTTGGTGATCCGAAACGGTTTCTTCGCTTTTAACTTATTCTCTTTATCTCGCCGTATGGCATTCTTCGATTTCTTATTGTTTGATTGCGTTTTGATCATTTACAGTTCGTTTACGATTTGATTGCGTTTTTCTAGTTTTGATTGTTAGTAGCTAGAATCATAGTTTGTTCTCAGTGCTAATAGGTGTTAGAAGACCTTAGTTAAGTCGAAATTTCGTGCTAGCATGATTATGAGTGCCATAGGAGCTTTTAGAAGTGAGTTTGTGGCTAGAAGTGCTTTTGCATCACTAACCTATACCGTTAACCGGTTAACGCTGTTCTGATTTTGAAAATTCACTTGGTTCTTGGCCTCTTTGTGCATCTCTCTTCATTTAATCCCCTTAGTTTGATAGATCATGATTTTAGGGAATTATTAGGATCATTTTAGGTGCATGATTCTGTATTTTGGATAGCTTTCGACACGCGTTTGTTAGTTTCCGTTTTGTGCATAAAAATGACATATAGTGTTCATAGTATGTTGTGACCATTGTTTTCATGATTTTGCATCTCTCATAGCATCATAATAAATAGATTATTTCTGCATTTTGCATTGCATCATGAAGCATTTTTATTTTGGTTCAATCATGTGCATATTTGAAACTTGCATAATGTAAAAACCACCAAAATTCACTTAACTTGCATCACTAAATTGCATGAAGATTTTTGCATGGCATTGTTAATAATTCATAGCATTTTATTGCATTAATCTTGCATTATTTTTCATTCCACTTTGTGCATTGAAACTCATTTGGTGCATAATTGAAAATCATCAAGATTTGCCATGTGTTTCCATAGCTGTATTTTCTTGCAGTAGCTGTAAAATGTATGTTAATTGTTGCAATTTCACACTTTTTACACCTGTTTTGCATGCTGTTTGTTAGTTGTAATAAGATGCTTGTATTGTACATTGCATTTCATTGTTGTTTATGCATTGGGGATCTGTAGTAACTGCTGGATTTTTGCTTTGGATAATTTTTAGCACCCTTAGACTTAGGATTGAGTCTAGTTTAGGTCCTAGATGCATTAGGGTTTGTGTGGTATTTGTTTACCTCATTATTTTTGAATATATGCATTACTAACCTTTTTTTGTAGGGAGGTTGAGGTAAGTTCTTCACAACTTATTCTTTTTACTTCTTTATGCATTTAATTTGCATTGTGCCTTACATTTCATGCTTGTGATTGTATATGTTTTTCCCCTTTTAGAGTCAACTTAGCTTCCTTAGGAAGTAAGTTGCATTCTAATTTCTAATTCCCTTTTTTCCTTTCCTCATTAGGATTAGAAAACCGCACTAACCTGGGTTCATCCATGTATGATAACACTAGGAAGTTTAGTCTTCCCTTAGACTTTTACCTTTGGTTCACTTTTCTTTCTTTCTCATCTCAAAAGAAAAGTAAAAAAACACCTAATAAAGGTTGAACTTTCTCGTGCACCAGGATACTTTGATGTGGGGTACTTGCACACGTCCCATTTCAGGGTGAGGTGTAAGACATCTACCACAATGAACAAGTCTTAGTATGAGAAGATTCACAAACAACAATCTCAGAAAACACTTCTTTAAAAGATAGTAAATAAACATCACTCGTCTTTTCCTTCGGGAATTCTTTTCTCACCTCATTCACTCTCAGCGCGAACTTGCAACGAATTGTCTCTTTGCAAGACGGTAACACACTCGTACCAGACGAGCCTGCAACACCTGAGCATAGGCATAAGCAGTTCAATCATAAAAAACACAAACAGAGTTCCCGCCTTAGTTAGGAGAACTACGTCGATTCTGATCCTTATTTTCCCGATGAGGTACGTAGGAAGCGGGGTAGGGCCCATTCAAGCACACTCTTTATTTTCCCTACATTTTCCCTTTTCGTTCTCTTTTCCATTTCCCTTTCTTATTCCATTCCAGTTAGCGGGTTTTGTTCAACAACATTTTATTTCTTTTACCCTTTGAAATAGACAAACAAGCATGGATCTCGTCGGGTACGACAGACGATCTGGGGTGCTAATACCTTCCCAGGTCGTAACCGAATCCCGAACCCAGATCTTTGGTTCGTAGGACCTTGTCCTTTCCTTCTTCCTCAGGTTTGTGCAACATTAACTTTCCCATTCCTTCGGGATAAAAATGCCTGGCTGTTGACTCTACCTTTTCCGCGCTACTTTCGTGTTTGTACTAGGATGAAAATCTCGGGAGCGGCAGCTGACGAATCTCTTGGGGTTCGAACCCAGAATCTCTGGTTTCCCTTGAGAGTCAATCCCAGCGCCTATTTGTTTCTATTTCTTTGGGTGTTTACCTGTGTGCTGCTGTGTGTTTATTTACTATTTTCATTTATAGTTTTTACTTTACAACATTTATTTACCACTTTCAGTATTTATTTTTCATGCATCATATATACTTGACTGCGTTGGTTTGCAATTTTTTATGTGGGTGGGAGTTACTGTGAGATAAGCCAACTACCTGACTCGAGTGCACTATAGGATTATCGTGGACAGACATTGTACTTCCATGGTATCTCACCATGATGAGTGGTGATGTGTTCCACACCCAGATTGCGACCGTATCAGAACTATTTTGTGTGGGGATTACTCCACTTCAGGGTACGACCTTAATAGTTATGTGCATCTGGTGACCGATCATTAGGAACCTTAATGGAAACATACCTCTCTAGTGATGATAGTGGCAAACCACATTTTTTGGCAAACCCACTCACATTTGAGGGCCCACTAAGAACTCGCATAGGATGATCTGGTTCTCTCATAAGAACTCAGTTAAAGAAAACTATTCGTATGACGATAGTAATGTACCCTTCGAGATGAATGTACTATTGTTTCTTAATTCAGTGCTTGAAGTTGGGGACTTGTGAGGGATTCTTGTTTCCTTGGACTCAGCTGAGACCTCCCTGAGTAGTTAATAATGCCAAACCGATTCCCTGATTTGGTCATGATCTATTTCTCGGTGGTGCCTTTCAAAGTGGCTTGGATAATTTCGAGATGGTAACTTTTGGATGTTTTTATCTACAATGAAAGTAGAGAAAAAAAGGATTTGGAGAATATTGGAAATTGAAATATGAGAATTTGAGAAGATACAGTTATATACTAAGCTATCAATAATGATTTTTGTGAACAGGTGTGTAAGTGTTTGATTGTGATGTTCAGAGGAAGGTATGGGTATGAGACCGTCTGAAGTAGATGTGGATCTACAATGATGAAAATGGGTAAGTTATAAGATATTAGAATGTATTTGGACTTAGTTGGTTGTTATTGAGGTTTGTGAAACGTTTTCCAAGTTAGTATTTTATTGTTTCGGATAAATTGTGAAGGATAAGTTGTTCGTTGAGAATGGATGTTGTGAGGGAAAGTGTTAGAGAACCGGAGTTAGCTACGGTTGTAGTCTGATTTTGTTTAATTCTAACAAGCTGTGGATAGAATGTTGATAGTGGTTTTGATAAGTTGATAAGTTATTACTACCTGATCGTAAAATCGTAGTTGGTATTATACGAAGAGAGAGGAATTATGAAAGTATTTATCTTACCCATGAATTGGAAGTGGATGAGAGTGAAATTGTATTGCGCCTACGATGGGGTTGTTGTTAAGATTGAAGATTGAGGTGTTTGGTAATCACATGAGCACGCAGTTCCGATTTGATCGGAAAGAGTGGAGTATGAGACGACTAAGATGGTCGGAGTGTCTGAGGTAGGGAGTCGAGAATTTTTCCTTTGTTTGTATTGATAGTTAAGGAGTTGAAATTGAGTTAGCAGTCAAGAGACTTATTTTCAGATTTTAAGGTATGCTCAGTGAATTATTATTATAATTGTGGTAAAGATTGGAAGGAATTAAAGTTAGATGTGAACTTAGTGAAATAGATAGCTGCGGGTAATCAGAGTGCGCAGCGGAGGAGTGAAGTGGGGTCATTGTGTATATGTAAACGATTAGTAAGGGCTCAAGATATTGAGTGATAAGATCTGTCGAGATATTGAAACTATCGGGCGTTCCGGAAAGGATAATGGTAAGAGGTTATCTACATATCGAGGATTGCGGAATATGTAGAGATATTAACATAGATAATGTGTGTGCTTCATTGATGGATTATAATTATGTTGTTTTGGTAGAGGGAAACTGCAAGGTTAGTCTGTTAGCAATGTCGTTGTATCTAGAGGATGTATAGTGTGAAATTTTGTTTTTGTCCTAGTTGTCTCCTTGTTACCTACGGTGATAGTACGAGTGAGGGTGACTAGTTCCTACGATGGGGAATTAGGAGAGTGTTACCTTCGGTGATGGTAGCGACTTTCGTTGTGTTATTTTTCAGTTGTATACCTGCATGTTGTGAATTGGTGATGGTGGTGTTGTTGTTGTGGTGGTTGTCCTGACACTAGTGTTGTGGTTTTGGGCCGTTTACAGAGTTATCGATTTTGGCAAGGAAGTGATTAGTCAGGTGCAGGAGTATATCTAAGTAATTCTATTGAGTACTATTTTCGAGGACGAAAATAAAATAAGTGGGGGAGAGTTGTAACGCCCCGATTTTATAAATCAATTTTTATAAAATAAATATAAAGAGTATGGTGGTGTATTTGGAATAATAAGTAGAGAAAAT
Organism: Lathyrus aphaca; assembly: GCA_963966055.1. NCBI lineage: Eukaryota > Viridiplantae > Streptophyta > Magnoliopsida > Fabales > Fabaceae > Lathyrus > Lathyrus aphaca. Next base: position 14,311,405 of record OZ014525.1, read on the forward strand.
ATGTTATTTAAATAATGATAATATAATGAGGTGGTTTTATTATTATAATATTATTATTTAATAAATAAAACAATAAGTTGGAGGTTTGAGGGGCAAGGTTGTAAATTGGTTATATTATGAAAAAGGGAGAACACGATACCTTTTCTCATTATTGTGCTTTTTGACGAATAAAAGAGGACTTTGAAGAAAAGGGAAAAGAGAAGGGAGATCAATGATCGTAAAGCCCCAAGATCAAGACTTTGCAAGGAATTCATCGGGGGAGAAAGGGTTCTTTATTGGTGATCTAACATGAAAGGGTAATTGGGAGTTCCTTACTCCCTTAGGGATTGTATAATATTGTTGGTTTTGTTGAAATTGTGATATGGTATATATATATATATATATATATATATATATATATATATATATATATATATATATATATATATATATATATATATTATGATTGATTGTGGTTGTGTAAAATTGATGTTGAATTTATATGCTTGATGATTGTAATTGGAATAATGAGGATTTGAGTTGTATGATAAGATTGGTATGGAAGTGGTTATAGGGATGACGATGATGATGATGATGATGTAAATGAAGAATTGATAGCAAACTTATAATTTTTCTTAATTTGATTAGTAATATTAGGTTGAGGAGATCATAAGGAATTAAAAGTATAAAATTAATTTAAGAACAACATTTGGACTGTCTTGAGTGGTAAAATTGAGGTATAAGCAATAGAAACCAAATTGATATCAAAGTAGAAAGAAGAAGTGATTTTTGGGAAAATTCTGATTTTGGACGCAGGTGCCCTGACACGAGCCATGTCACACGACACGGGTGGCCATGTCAGGCTACGGGAAAGGAATTTTTGAAGAGCTTTGGGGAGAATGGCCTTCTGAGGGTGTGACACGGGCTGTGTCACACGACACAGGTAGCCGTGTCACCCTTCTGTCTTGAGGAAAAGTTGAGTTTTTGGGGGAAACGTCCCAGACCACCTGACACGGGCCGTGTCAGGGGACACAGGGGCCGTGTCAGACCCCTGCAATTGGATTTTTTGCGATGTTATATTGTCGGATTCGATCGGTTCTTTTAGTTAAGGTTCGTACCATTAGACTACGACATGGAGGATATTATTAGTAGTAACAATAGGACCTGTTAACCGAAATTTAGTGAGTGAGTCTTAGGTGATTGCGTGAATGGTACGAGTTTACTAATGATGAAATGAATTGTGTTGATTGGTAACATTGTTGGTTATATGTTTTGCTTAGACCCCATGATGTAAGGGTTGGTAGTGGTGAGATCGAAAGGATTGTGTTATATTAGAAAATATATAGAAAATGATTGAGAGTGGAATTAATGAGGAGTTCATAGGATGTGATAATCGGTAATTAGTGTGCATGGATATATGGGCTTATGTTGATTTATATGACTCTTGATGATGAACCATATGAATTATATTGATAATATGTGTGAATATTTTCTGATTATTTATGTGACCCATGTGATGGGATGTGTGATAATTGATGAAGATCATGAGGATCGTGTTGGCATGATTGTATTCATGTGTGTTTATGATATTGTATGTGTAATCGAGTTTTGCATACACATACATGTTGGTGGAATAATCATGTCTCAGATGGAGCGTAAGTGATTATTCAGATTCATTGGGAATCAATGGGTGGGGGATGACCGTGTCTCAGTAGGAGCGTAAGCGACGCATCCGGTCTGAATCGATGGACATTTGATGAAGTCGGTGCCACATTTGCATTGTGTCATTGAGTCATTTTGCATTGATTGAATTAATGATGTATGATATATGTTGATGAACTACGTATGATATATGAGGTGTATTTGATGAATAATGGTGAAATTACCCTGTAAGATGTTATTTTCACCGTTAATATATTGAATTATTTTCTCATCCCTTTGTTGTTTGGTGGTGTCTGTTCTTCTCTGGAAGTACAAATGTTTAAGGTACTTGAGTACGCTCGGAGTACAAGTTTTTGGTCGAGTCCTAGGAGTCGCTCTGATACTAACATGGGAAACGAGGATACTTGTTGTTTATTTACTCTTGTTAATAATAGTTATGTATCATGTTTTCTTGAAATTTGTAAACCAAGAGTATCGATGAATATTTGTGGATGTTTGGCAATTTTGTCGTATATTGAATAAAAATATATTTTTCCGCTGTTTTAATAAAGAACTATGTAAATCTGATTTCTGTTGAAGAAGTAACATTCCACTGTTGATGAACACTCTGATTTTCCTTAGTAAAATAATTATTTTATTTAATTGCGAATAATGGGTGTTACAATTGGTATCAGAGTACGTCGGTCTGTCCGAACAGGTTATCGCGTGTCGTTTGTCCCGGAGTATGCGATATGTGTGTGAAACACTATCGGTACTTGCTTGTTTGCTAGCTGTTTGTTTGCAGGTGTTTGTTGAATATAAGTGGGGGAGAAGTTATTGCTTCTCCGGAGAGTTAGCTTGTGGTGTGTTGTAATTGCGGTGTGGAAGAGGTTGCTAAGGTTGGTGTTAACAAAGGATTCACTCGTGAAGCAAACTTAGTTCACAAGATGCAAGGAACGCTATTAAAGTTGGAAAAGATGGTTTATGACCATCATGATTGTCGACTACTTATTGACAAATTGAGGAACTGATCACCCTCAATCCCTTGTTGATAGTAGACGGAATAGTGTTGGATACAAAAGACATATTTTTCAGCTGAGATAGTATGTTCAGTAGACCAGTTGGAGTTGAGCCAGAGCAATTAGTGGTTTAAAGGAGTAGATGTAGATTCTGGTGTCCAGATAAGGGATGAATTTAAGGATTGGTTATGTTGAATAGATATTACTAATGGTTACTCCTCAGTGAGTAGGAAGTGAATTTGGTATGGATGATTGTAAGCAACTGAATGTTTTACCTACTGGGTACGTAGAGGAACTTTTGAGAGAGGACTCCGACGTCTGATTTAGTAGCGTATATGGTATTTGTTGGGAGTAAGGCTACAACGATGGACCGTCTGTAGAGTATGAATTGTATTTGTGTTTGGAAGAATATTAGAGGTGTTGTTATAAGTAACAAGGAGACTATTCCTTGGTCGGCCCTGGTGCTAAGAGGGATAGTGGGAAGATTCATCGACAAAGAGGAATTGTAGAAGCAAATGTGCCTTTTGGGGAAAACTTCGGTGTTATTGATATAGGAAGATGAGGATGTGAAGTTGCATGTCGATTAGTGAATATTATGAGGATTCACAATTATGATGGGAATAAATTGGACTCGATTGATGAAGGGTCAAGAGTGAGCTGAAATTCATCCATATTATTGTTGTTGTTGTTGTGAATTGGATTATAGTGCCCACCAGAATCTTGAGTTGGTTGGAGTTTCGTAATAATAGTATAAAATGAATGTGATAATTGGAACCAGATGTTGACAAATCATGTTGGATGAATTTACTACGTGGAGGGATGTGGAATGGAGATTGAAGAGGTAAGTATTGAGTTATATTTTGGCATAGTATGATAAGAGGTGGATGAGTTTTTGAAAATACGAAGGTACAATTTTTGTGGAAATTAATTATAACCATGTGTCTTCATAATGTAGTGTTATTGAGATATTGCCTTAGGAGTATGGTGTATGTTGATACATCAAAGTATGAATAGTTCATGGATGCTTTGAGATGGTGAACCGTAAGCTACGAGACTGGTTAAAAGCTATTTGTCGTGATTATTGTGAGGAGAAAGGAGAGAAAAATAAGTATCATTGTATGTGTTGGATTAATAATACAAAAGTAAAGTAGTAAGTGTGCAATAATTATCTTTCTGGAATTTATGAATTAAGGGTCTAATTAATGTGGAATTGGAGCGTTGGAAGGATAATCCAACGAGAGATTAGGAATAATGTGAAACTATGAAATGGTCATGGATATTGCGTAGAAGCTAGTAGTGAATGGTATGTATTAAGGTAAGTATGGAATATGAATGGTGCCTTTCAAGGTGGCTTGGATAATTTCGAGATGGTAACTTTTGGATGTGTTTATCTATAATGAAAGTAGAGAAAAAAAGGATTTGGAGAATATTGGAAATGGAAATATGAGAATTGGAGAAGATACAGTTATATACTAAGCTATCAATAATGATTTTTGTGAACATGTGTGTAAGTGTTTGATTGTGATGTTCAGAGGAAGGTATGGGTATGAGACCGTCTGAAGTAGATATGGATCTACAATGATGAAAATGGGTAAGTTATAAGAGATTAGAATGTATTTGGACTTAGTTGGTTGTTATTGAGGTTTGTGAAATGTTTTCCAAGTTAGTATTTTATTGTTTCGGATAAATTGTGAAGGATAAGTTGTTCTTTGAGAATGGATGTTGTGAGGGAAAGTGCTAGAGAACCGGAGTTAGCTACGGTTGATTGTGGTTATGTAAAATTGATGTTGAATTTATATGCTTGATGGTTGTAATTGGAATAATGAGGATTTGAGTTGTATGATAAGCTTGGTATGGAAGTGGTTATAGGGATGACGATGATGATGATGATGTAAATGGAGAATTGGTAGCAAACTTAGAATTTTTCTTAATTTGATTAGTAATATTAGGTTGAGGAGATCATAAGGAATTAGAAGTATAAAATTAATATTAGAACAATATTTGAACTGTCTTGAGTGGTAAAAGTGAGGTATAAGCAATAGAAACTGAACTGGTATCAAAGTAGAAAGAAGAAGTGATTTTTGGGAAAAAGCTGATTTTGGACGCAGGTGCCCTGACACGGGCCGTGTCACACGACACGGGTGGCCGTGTCAGGCTATAGGAAAGGAATTTTGAAGGTGGCTGTAAACACCCCAAATTTGCCCTCTGGTTTTCTATCTTTTTCAGTTTTTCATTTTGCATTCATACGCATTTTTGCATGAGCTCCTAAGGCATGAGATCATGGTCATCCGGGGATTAAGGTTTCACACCTCATTTGTAGATTATCAGAAGAATTCAAGGTCTTGGCTATGCCGCTTCATTGGTATCATTCTCTTATTGTTCCTGTCACTAAATTAGGGTTTATTTCCCTGATTTAGCGGTAGTCAAGGATTTCACGTCTGAAAGGACTATTTGCTATGCATCTGGGCCGTCATCAATTCAGTGGTTGATTTCTCAAACAGTGCATGTTCAAGTCAAGTTGTGTTGTGTGCTGAATTTATCAGATTTATCAAGTTGTGATTCATGAGATGTTTGGTTCAGGAAATTAGACTGTCAGTTATTCTATGCTTCTTCCGTGAATTTATTTTTCAAGAGGTTAATTCAGATTATTCAAAGTGATCCAAGAATTATTTTGACGGAGGATGATTAATTCGGAGAGTTATTCATTTCAGTTGCGAGTTGTCTGGTGATGGCTGTGTTCATTTGATCATTGGTTCTTATGGAAAAGTTTGAGTATGGATTCATTTATTCCTTGAATCGAGTTTTTATCATCCTTTTATTCACAATTTAATAACCGTTTCCCATATCCAATCAACCATTTTTCATTTTTCATTATCCAATCTCAAGTTCATATTTTATTTAATTCCATTTATCCTTATACTTTTTTCATAATTTTCACCAATTTATTTCTCATTTTGTATCCATAAATTCACATCCATCACTAGTCATTTTTAAGTTAATTACCAAAATTATATTTTTCTAATCCATTTTTATATCCATGTTGAATCCATATACACTTCCCATTTTTTTCTCAAATCCAATTCCTTTTTTACATAGCAATATTTTTCTACTACATTTCATACACAATTCAAAAATATAAAAAATTTCAGCAAAACCAAGACTTCATTCTTTTTCCAATATTTTTCACTCATAGTACAACACAACTGACCCCACCCTTATCACACAATACAGTCCAACGGATATATTTTTTCACAAGTCACCTTCACCTTTTCAAAATCCAAACGGTTCTAAAAATATGACAAAAAACATAACAACATCTCATCTCATCTTCTATCTGAAAAAGAAGAGAAAAAAAAAGAAACAAAAGCAGCAACAACTGCAACAAACCTTCTTCAAAAAACGGCACACAATAACCTTTTCTCAACACACGAAAACTCACACTCTTTAAACTCACCTTCAACCTAGCAACACTGAACAGACCGCACCACACAACAACACTTCCAACTTTAACAATACTTCACTCAAACTTTTTCAGCAACCAAAACCAACCATAATCCGCACCTCATCACACCTCACCTCTCTTATTCAACCACGGTTCTTCCAAACACACACCAATACACCAAAAATACTCACAAAAATCCGCAACCAACTTTCTGTTCTTCATTTTCCAACCTAAATCCTTCACAATCTCAGCGTAAATCCCACCACTACCAAAGTTGCAAAATCCAGAAAAACAACAAAGAAAGGAGATGAAGTAGAGGATTTTCGGATCGAAGAAGAAATCCACAGCTATAGGACCACCGCCGTCTCTCATCTCAAATCTGAGCCTTTCTTCACAACAAACAGAGCGACCATCTTCTCACCTCAAACAACATTCACCGCCATACCACTTTGACACCACCATTCTCATGATCTTTTTCAAACACTCTTTATAACCTGCAAAAATAACACAGCCTTAAACAACTTCAAATCACCCAATAACAACAAACAAAACTCAGAAACCGAACAGAAAAGAAGAAGGAGATCCGAACCGAAACAGGAAAAGCAAAATCGCAGCGGGTCCTTTTTCTCTCTCGGTAAAGCGATGCGAAGAGGAAGGAGCTGTGTGCGCGGTCGGAGAGCCGCCGCGATTTGTTCGCCGGCGACGAAGAAGATCCATCGTGCGCGAGTTGAAGAAGAATAGGAAAGAAACGAAGCGAAGAGAGACGGTGACGGAGAAGCGAAGGGCGGCGTTGAGAAGGTCGCGGCGGAAGTGCAAGGAGAAAAAGAGGGTTTGCTTTGCCCTGTCTCTTTTGTTTTGATTCTGATTGTTTTTATTTAGTTTTGTGTTTATTTTTTTCATTTCGTTATCTTTTATTTTTATTTTATTATATTTTGTTAATTTTGTTTTCTTTTATGATAAGGACAGGTTTTTTTTGGTTGTTGATTGCTGGACCCAAGCCCAATTCATTCGTTAATTGCACCCCTGAGTTTGCAATCTTACCCCCTCCAGCTGGGTTCATTGTCTGCTGATGGGTCTTCAAAGCCCATCCGAATTTACTCTCTGAGCACCAGACTCAGGCGCCGCCCCCCCTGACCAGCTTTCTTTGGCTTTATTAATCTTTAGTTTTGTTTATTATTTGTTAATTACATTTTAATTAATATTAAGATAGTTTAGAATTTTGTTAATTGTTTATTTTCTATTTTGATTTATGATTGTATTAATAGCTATTTTATTAGAATTTTAATAGTTTATCTAGTTGGAATTATTTTATGATTAGAATTTTAATAGTTTATCTAGTTGGAATTATTTTATGATTAGAATTTTAATAGTTTATCTAGTTGGAGTTATTTTATGATTAGAATTTTAATAGTTTATCTAGTTGGAATTTTACTAATGTTAAGTTTTAGTTTAGCATCTGATTATTCAATTTATTTGAGTTTAATAGAATCATATTTAGTCTTGGTTCTAGTTCGCGCTTGATATTTTGTAGGTGCGTTGTTCGATTTCGGTGATGGCGGATGTTGCTTGATGATGGCTTGGTGATTAATTATTCTCATAATCCAGACGCAATTTGCACGCAGCCTTTGATTTTGCGCAGTCTGATTCTTGGTTTTAATTCTGGATGATGGAAGCTCATATCTAACCTTTGTCTGATATTCTAATAATTGATATTTGTGTTTGACTTGTAAATCCGCTTTGGACTGGATATGCTTTCTTGATTTCATCTGTGTGTATTGAAGAGGCAACGGACCTTCTCCGTTAGGTACCACTGAGGGCCGATTTCAATTACTGCATGTTGTTGCATCTGGAAGTCCTACTGGTGTAGGCTCTGTTTGTGCATTGTTCATTATTTCGTTCCGCATTTTCATCTCTCATTCTTATTTCCTATTCATCTTATTTCTGCTTCCTCATATTCTTCTATTCGTTCTTAACTTGAGGTGAGCTTAGGCCACATGGTATTGCTCCTGTCTCTTTTTCTTCTCCTTCTTTAGGATAGTGAGCCTCACTAACCTAGGACCAACCAAGCATGTCAATAATTAGGGTTTTGATTAGTCCCCCACTTAGTTTTACCTTTGTGTCTCTTTTGAGTCATCTCTTCTTATCTCATAATCAGGGACTAAACCCTAAAGGCTTTAAGGCTTTGTGATTAAGCTTATGCCTGCATCCTTCTCTTAGGATGGAGTGTATAACTTTAATCTTAAGTGTTAAACCCTTAATGTGTTTAACTCCTTTAATCAATCCACTTAACAATCACCAAGACATCAAGCTTGTAACTTGGGCCTTGCATTAGGGTTCTAATTCTTCCTTAATTGGTTAAGAAGGACTAACCCTAGTGTTAATGGACAAGTCCCCCTCAAGTTGTCTTACAAACCATAAAACTCACTTCTTCATCATATCATTAACTAAAATCCACTTAATAAAGGATTTGTCTTGTCATGAGTTTAATCCCTAACCATGGATTAAGTTGAGGAGCTTTCCTCAGCTTAAACATTCTCATCTATTATCCTTCTATTAGGATGGTGTAATGAGTCTGTTTAATCCCTGATTATGGCTTGACCTCATTACTTAACACTAAACAAAAACACCAAAAACATCTAAATAATCACAAGTAGGTTAATGATCTTAACCCTACATCATGGTGATTAAGTGTGAGAAGCTGACTTCACACTTAAGGTATTCTCATTACCCCTAATCAGAGGGAAGATGTGATGAGTTTACTAAATCCATTGGTTTAGGCTTAAGCTCATTAACTTATGACAAACTTTCAAAAACAATAAAAGACTGAAAACTCAAAAACAAACAATAACCGTCTCCTTCGGGATTCTTTTCTCATCACCTTCACTCACAAACGAGAACTCGCTTCTTCCGTCTAATGCAAGATAGTTTGCACCTGAGCCAGACAGGTCCTACACTTGAGCATAGACAAGTAAGTAGTTCACAAGTCAATTTATCTTTCAGTCTCTTTGGGTCGAACTACGGTGTTCTGACTTCCTCATTGCACGAGAGGATACGTAGGCATAGCTTAACGGTTATCGAACAAAAGTCTCTGTACATTCCCCCTCTTTCAGTATTATTCTTTAATCCTCATAGTCTTGAGCAACTCATTCTCATTCTTACACTGACACATCATTTATACACTTTACACTTCCTTTACACTGACACCTGTACATTTTCTTCCAGCCTCTTTATACACAAATTGCACTGACACTACCCCTTTAAAACACAAATCTTTTAAGCGTGGATCCCGTCGAGTACGGCGGACAATCTGGGTGCTAATACCTTCCCAGGTTGTAACCAACCCCCTTTCTCAGTCTCTCTGGTTCGCAACCGTCTTATCCATCTTTTTCTAGGTCTATGCAGCATTGCCTTTCCTCCGGGATAAAAATGCCTAGCTGGCGACTCTTTTCATCTCCAGTGAGTTCACGGCTGTGTGTTCTCATTGTCCCTCTCGCCGACCGTTCGCGTCTGTACCTTTATCAGGACCTAGTCCCATTTTATCGGGAGCGACAGCTTGGCGACTCTGCTGGGGAAATCTTATACTGCAACCAGGGCTTCTGGTTCTTTTTGTGGGTTCCTCCTAGCGCTTGATTGATTTGTGTTTACTGGGGTGTTACGTGCTTATTTGTGCTTGTATATTTATTTTTGTTTATTGCCTTATGTACAGTTGCTTTACTGCTTTCTTTATTGCTTTTGCATATATCATACTGTCATGCTGCTGGCTGGATCTGTTGTTTGCTTTGGTGGGTGGGTGTTCCATTGAGAGTTAAGGTCCTATACCTGGGACCTGAGTGACACCTAGGCTAGAGTGGTTCATATTCTTTCCCATTCCATCTCGGTCTGGTGCGGGAATATGAAACACGGTTCAGATATGGGTTTCTTCTTGAGAACTCTGTGTTGCAGATTTCCTGCAATGCTAGGGCTATCTGGGAAGCCTGCTAAGTCTGGATGACCTTTAGTATTGACCTTCAGAAACTGAGGAGAATTAGAGGAGGATTTTTTATGGTTATTGTAAACACTGTACCTCCGGGTTGGAAGTGTTTACACTTCCCATAACTGATCCAAGTCTGAGGATCCTTGTTTTAGAACACCACCTGTGAGGGGGTTGGGCTGTTTACAGGTTTGCAGGTACCCTTGACCTCAACATACCCTCATTACCAGTACAATTGTTTGATCCGGTCGCTATGATCCTGAAGTTATTGACCTCTGGTTTTCAGTTACTATTTCGGGTTACTATATAGAGATCTTGTGGTTACAGACACTTGATTCTTGGTCCAGTATTCCAGATTCCAGGCAGTTTCCAGCTGTGATCCCATGTCTTTGCATCTTTGCATCATCATATTGCATTTTGCATTTGCATCTGCATTGCATTTTCATCCTCCAGAGAGCTCATCCTTCCTCTTTTGTCCATGACCAGCCAGCTGATTTCCCGGTACTCAGTTTGAACAAGTGGTAACAGTTAGAAGACGCCAGAGTGTGTGAGGCTAGACTGAGCAGTGCCAAGAGTTAAAAAGGTCAGTTTGGAAGCCGTCAGTAGCCATGTCAGAGAACAACCGTCAGAATGTTGATTTTCCACCTGGTTTCACTTCAATGACCAATCCTTTGTATGGTCTTTCTCCTGATGAAGATCTTCCACAAGTGAACAATCTTGCTCAAGCTCAGCCTGCACAGACCCCGATCGTGAATCAAAATGTACCTGAACCATCTGCTGTCCGAGGTGGACCTTCATCTTCGACTGATACTGCGAATTATCAGAGTTTTGCCTTCCCTATGCCAGACTTCCAAGGGGCAATCCCTCTTGTGAAAACCAAGGATCCACAAGTTATTGATCCTGCTGAAAGATTTCGTGTGTTGGACGAGCGACTCAAAGCCTTAGCGGATCCTGATGCCTTTGGTCTTGATGCTCTAAACATGTGTTTGGTGCCTGGTCTTGTCATTCCTCCAGATTTCAAAACTCCGAAGTTTGAGAAATACACTGGTGTCAGTTGCCCGAAGCGTCATTTGGTGATGTTCTGTAGAAAAATGACTTCTCATGCCCGCAATGATAAGCTGATGATTCACTGTTTTCAGGACAGTTTAAGTGGGGCATCTTTAAGTTGGTACTTGGATTTGGAAAGCAGTCATATTCGATCTTGGAATGATTTATCCAGAGCTTTCGTAAAGCAATACCAGTACAATATGGACGTGGCGCCCAATCGCACGCACTTGCAGAGCCTATCCCAGAGGAGTGGTGAATCTTTCAGAGAATATGCACAGCGGTGGAGAGAATTGGCAGCCCAAGTGCAACCACCACTTTCAGACAGAGAATTAATTGACTTGTTCGTGGGCACCTTGCAGGGTCTATACTTGGAAAGAATGAGTAGCATTGGGATGACAAGCTTCTCTGACTTGATGATAGTTGGAGTACGCATTGAGAGTCTGCTCAAAAGTGGAAAGATACATGACTTTTCGAATATCCCAGCTAGTGAAGGTGAGTCTGTTGTTAGCTCCCAAGAGGAAGAATGGGATGACGTCAGTGCAGTCATGGCAAATATCGAATATTCTAGACCAACATCTTCTCAGAGATCATCTTTTCCTGTGTCTGGTTACTCTTACGGGCATTCGGCAATGCTTAGAACACCATATCAGAAGTCCTGGACTCCTCCTCGTCCAAATCTGCAATCTCATGGTCGAAGACCTCAGAATCAACTTCAGAGCCAGCCTAGGCCTCGCAACAATCTGGAAAGAAGGATTGCTCCTCTTCATCCAGTCCCCATGGCATACAGCGAACTCTTGCCACATCTAGTTCAGAGCTCTTTGGTGGTTCCTAAGCCTCTCAAGCCGTTACCAGAGCCGTATCCTCCAGGGTACAATCCTCATGAGCAATGCGGGTATCATGGTGGATCAATGGGGCATTCAACTGAAGATTGCAAAGCTTTTCAAGCCAAAGTACAACAATTGATCGACAAGGGCTACATTTCCTTTCCAGAAGGAAGCTTGGTTGTGCACGTCAACCTTTCACCTGATTGAGTTCAAAGACTTCAGAAGAAGCGTATCTTGATTTCAGTGGCTCAGACAACAGTATGTCATCAGAGTTGGTGATCACTGTATCCTTTTATCATTTGCATTGTAGTTTCTTTCCTGTTAGCAGCTACTTGTCTTTTAAGCATTGTTATTTTAAATGGTAATGTTAATGTAGTGATCTTGCACTTTTGAATCAATTATGTCGCATTCGCTCATTTTTTCTTTCCTTGCATCAAAAACGAAAAAATAAAAAATTTGCATCCATTTACCTCCCATTTATTTCACTGTTGTTTAGCAGGTTTGAGGGAGGATGATGACAACTGAATACTCATAATTGTTGAAGGTATGCTTTCAGAGTAGAACCTGCTGACGATGTACAAGCATTGTTTCAATTCCCAAACACCGGAGATATAAAGGAGATAGACCCTCGTCAACCCCTTTGAGCCTTGAAGCAGGAGTTTCTTTTCTAAAAAAAAACCTCACATCCAACCCGGGGCAGGGTAGTTATCAGTTAATTTGACCGAGCGTTCGAATTTCCAAAGGAGTGTGCATCCGAGGATCCATTACCTTTATTCATTACACCTCAAGAGGTCAAGGGACGCAAAACCACAATGGTTATCCCTCACCAACAAAGGAATGAGGCAGTCAACCCTTTCAGCAAGTCATGACAAGCCAGTGTCACACGATTTGTTCAACAAAAATCAAAGAAAAAAAAGAGAAATAAAGCCCGCTAAGTCGAAAAAATGTGTGAAAACATACGACTTAGGCAAAAGTTAGGGCATCCCGCTGGACTTCAAAATCGAAAAATTCAAAAAAAAGAAGAGAACCAGTCCAGGCAAAAGTTAGGGGAAAAAAAATGAAAGAGAATCTTCCATGAGAACAAAGTCGTGTGACCAGACACAAAGTCAAAATGGGTGACTGTTACTCCAAGAAACCTCATTGGTGCGTAAACCATCAACGTCATTGGTTCCTCAATCATTACAAAACCCTTGTGAGAAGCGAGCGCTTAAGTCGAATTAGCTGAACGTAGGACTGGAGAACATCAAGGAGAATGGGTGGGCACATATAAATTTTGAGCCATAAATCCTTCTTTCTAAAACCGTGAACCAGACCACGTTATAACCCTTGAAAGTCCTAATTGAATCAGGTTCAATTCTGAAAGCATACTGTGACAAGGTTGCGTAAACTGACTCCTAAAGGTTTGCTAACTCAACACTACGTTTGGACTAATCATCCATTCGTCACACACTGTCACAGTATTATAATAAATAGATTTTCAAAACTTGCATGTGTACTGCATTAAAATTACCATTTGTGAATGTACAGTTTCAATTGCAAGTCAGTCTGTGACACCAGGGAAGTTCCTACAAAGAGCAATCACGAGGGATCTTGATCATTCAACAATGATGACCAGAATCAAGAGCATCTTGTCAGCCTATGAATCAGGGGCATGTTATCCAGTGGCTTTGTCGACCAAGGTATCCGTCAGAGTACAACAAGTTCCCAAGCATCAGTTAATCGAGGAACGTCATTCAAAGTCAGTTGATCAGAGCTGAGTCTGCCAAACAGGGGCAGGCCACCCGAAATTTCTGTTGTCCAAAGATGAAATCTTCCAATGCTCAGTCAGAATGAGTCAAGTCGCTTCCACGCTCATACCGGGGCAGAATAATTCCAGAGCTCATTAAGTGCGACTCTCCTCGAGAGGACATCCAAGTCTGCTATTCCAGAAATTGGATAATCAGCAACAGTCTGTTCAGGGACTCGCCCAACAGGGGCAAATTTTAGCTACACAGGGCAAGTTATATCAGTGATCTCCGAGTTCAAGCTGAGTGTCGGGAAATCATGCTACCCACCCTCGCCTTTGTCACCCTTCTCATTGAAGCCCTGCCACTAAGACCTTTCTTCCCACCTCGGGAGTTTTTCTGGCCTTTCATAATCATTGCATAAATCATTTGCATACGTTATTCATGTCGCATCTATAGAGCATATGCATCATCATTGCATTGAGCATAACTCCCCACGAACATCAATCTCACATCCAGGGCCCCGTAACCCTGACTTATCAACCTTTCAAAGTCCAGTTCTCGTCTGGCAAACCAATCCAAAGTCCAGTTCTCGTCTGGCAAAACTTTTCAAAGTCTAGTCCTCGTCTGGCAGACAAGCCCAAAGTCCAGTTCTCGTCTGGCAAACCAATTTCAAATACCAGTTCTCGTCTGGTAGGCGAATTTTTTAACCAGTTCCCGTCTGGTCACCTTTTCATTTAGCCCGTTGAACGCCAGTTCCCGTCTGGTAGTCATCCTTTTTCAGAGTCAATTCTCGTTTGACAATGAACCCCAAGTAGTCAGTTCTCGTCTGACGACTTATTCTTTGCCCATCAGTTCTCGTCTGTTGGCCTAATTTCAATAAACCAGTTCTCGTCTGGTAATTCACCTTCAAAAGTCCAATTGCTTGGCAACCAAAAAAATATATATATCTATCAACCTGGCCCTAGCGCCCAACCGTCCTTGTTTCATATCCTTGGCATTGAGCATACGTCTGCATTGTACATCATTTGCATTGCATCTTCATACCGCATGGTTTCTGTTTTAGCTCTGATGTGAGGCAAGAATCGTTTCAAGACGTAATCTGGGGCAGTTATCTCAAGACTTGTTGAATTTCTGCGAGAGTTTGAAGACACTGGGGCAATTCTGGATGCCAAGTCTTCTGTAAAATCCTCTGAAGACGATCTTTTATGGATGATGCAGTATGGTATAATTGAGGAGTTAAGGGAATGATAGTTCACTCAGGATTATCAGTAATGCTTTTGTTGAGCTCAGAAGTTTGAAGCACTGTGTTAATTCTCAGGGAATGTCTGGTATTTATTTTACCAGCAGGGCATTGGAAGTTTATTTCTCCCCCGAGCATAAAGATCTTCTTTCAGCCGACAAGATTCCCTCATGAGGAGTTGGTTATTCGCATTCAGTCAAAGCCAATTTTCATTGGCATATCTTCCCAACACAGCTGTTATGCTATACTTGGGGCATATTTTGATTCTCCAGCAAAGTCTCTCCTCAACAGAGCATTGCCAAATCTTTTT
The DNA here is from genome assembly GCA_963966055.1 of Lathyrus aphaca. Classification (NCBI taxonomy): domain Eukaryota; kingdom Viridiplantae; phylum Streptophyta; class Magnoliopsida; order Fabales; family Fabaceae; genus Lathyrus; species Lathyrus aphaca. Next base: position 14,326,604 of record OZ014525.1, read on the forward strand.
CTCAACCATGAAGGTTGACACATCCCCAGCTGAGTTGGAACAGACGATATCCCCAACAGAACTTCAAGGCTAATTGAATCGTTCTCATCCCCAAGCAGACTTATCTTTCCACAGTGAAGTTTTCCCAACAGGCAGCTGAAAGCCTGGCTTCCCCACAAAGTTAGAATTATCAGAATTCCCTCCTCAGCAGGATTGTGTGATCAAGCATCTTCCCTAGCCAAGTCTAAAGATGATCTTTCCCCATAGAGTCATCGGGATTCTCATTTCCAAGGGATTTCCTCAGCAGATGTTCAAAGCAGTTAAACGAAGTATACCTCACGCAGAGTCGTCTTTCCTCCAGTGAAAACCTCTCCAACAAGCATCAGGTTGCCAACACTTCGTTCCCATCAGAGTTAAAAGCTTTCAACCCGTCAGCAGTATACAGAATGCTTCCCAAATTCCCCAGCGGAGAGTTAAAGCTACAACAGTCGCCTCACATTCACAAACATCAGTATATACTCCTTGTGGCACCCGTCCGTGTCATATCCCCAGCATAAAGCCAAAGCATCCCCTTTTGACCGGAAAATAGCAAGTGTACTATTTTAACCGATGTAGTAATAGAAGGGATTAACCCAAAATATCGATCACAAGGACTGCGTATTAAAATAGGTTCTTCGTGATTAATTTCAATTGGACAAAACTCATGGTTTGAGATTAAATTAAATAAATTGAACAGAATAAAACGTAAAAACAAATAATTTCACTTATATAAAAGTAATGCCAGGTAGGGTGTATGATTCGCAATGCAATGACTTATAGGTTCCTTAATTTTAGAGATGTGCTTTAGAACGTGTCTTTCCTAAGCCTACAATGTTTTTCCAGAATTCCTTTAAAGAAAAACCTTTGGTATTCTTCATAGACCATGATTCCTCAAAGGTCATAGAAGAATATCAAGCAATAATTCTGACATAAAAAGGTTCATATAAAAATATCCCAATTCCTCAGTAATATTTTTTACGATAAAATTATGCAACAAGGTTAGAATGGTTGGTCAGACCAAATCCTAACCACGATCAGTTATCTTATTTTCCAATACCGATAAAGCATTAAGGACGTTGCGATAAAATAAAGAAACGAAACTAAAACATAATACCAAATTGAAGAATTCAACAAGTCATTACAAAATGCAAATCAGGGACACCCCCCTGGCATTGGGGGGTTTAGCCACTCATGTTCAAACTGGAAATAAAAACAGAGTAAGCAAATTTAGACATTACAATTAACGTTGGATTAGTCGGATCGTCAATTGCTTCCGCTCTTGATCAATCTTCCTTCTCCCGTGTTCGTTCTCTCTAAAAAGCCCCAATTCAAAAAAATGTTTCTTCACAGTCATCATGGGCAAATATAAATCAGTCTTCAAACAGCACCGCGAAATGTCCGGAATACCCTCGAAGCAGCAAAACACAAAATTCTCTCTGGTCTTCACAACACGGGTCGTGTTGTGCAACACGGGTGGCCGTGTTGTGACTCTGGATTGCAACCAAAAACATCCTTTCCCAGTTGCCATGACACGGGCCGTGTTGTACAACACGGGTGCCCGTGTCACATCCCTGTCTTCTTATTTTCTGAGCTGAATTTTTGTTTCTTCTGGTCTTTACAACACGGGTCGTGTTGTGCAACACTGGCACCCGTGTTGTGTCTCTGAACTCTCATTTTCTATCTGTTTTTAAAAACTCGGACCCTCTTTCGGACACCTCGAACAACCAATTACATATTTACCTGAAACACCACAAAGAAACAACCACATAACCCATTCCACTGATAAAAACAAAGTAAAGATGATAAATATCAACTTGCACGCAATAATGAGAAAACTAAAGCAAAACATGAACGAGACACAACAAACAAAATAAAAATAGACTCGAAAGACGCTGAAAACTGGCTTGAATATTACCACTAAATATCACTGATCAAACTCCCCCAAACTTGAATTCTTGCTTGCCCTCAAGCAAAAATCCTGCATTTACATCTTCAAAACTAGCAATATGAATTATGATACTCATACGTGGATCCTTCGTTCCAATTCACCCAATGAGTTCTTTTTGTACTTTTCTCTCAGTATAGATATCACACAAACACTACACCGTGGAAAACCACGGATCCGAATCTCCCTTTTCGGTAACCTCCCCGACTATGCTTCGTGCTTAGGTCTTATTTTTCCGATTTTCAACCCTTTTCATTCGGACAATCATTTTTAAGGCTTTTAATGATTTTCACTATGTGTGCAAGATTGATTCCTCTTTTTATCGTTGGCACCGATTTTTCTGTCCCTTCGGGAAACATTTATGTTCAACCGCCGTTAGGTTGAATAACCTTGTGAGGGTTACCCAACTTAGAAGGATCGATCGTTCTAATGTTTTTATTCATTTTTTTTTCTCGGTGCCTTGAAGCCCTTTTTTTTTCTTTTGGACCATCTTTGCACACATAATTATTATAGATAAAGCCAGATATATCAATATAAACTACTTCGGGTTTACTTCTCAAGTCAAAGCACCATGGCACGAATCTACATGTCGAACTCGTTCCTAATTCCGAAGACTCAGTGTGCTTATGTAGTACCTATACATCAAAATTTTCCATATTTTCTCATCGGGATTCTTTTTCACTCGCATCCTATATACTTTTTCATAATTCACATGTAACGCACAACAGGTTAACTTAGGGGTGTTTTTACAGATAACATAAAGCTATAATCTTCAAGCCGACACTACGACACTATTAAAATAAACAAAGATTAAAAACAAACGAAAACATAAAAACTAAACCCCCCCACACTTGAACTCAACAGTGTCCTCACTGTTGAAGAACTAATGTCGGAGGGGACTCACAACTATAACTGTTCGGGAGGAAATCCATGAAGCTTCATCTGCTGCATCCATGCATGCAGCTCATCGATTAAATCCCCTTGCCGGGTCTGCTCCCTGATCATTTCGTCCCACTGGTCCTTGGAAACATTCCACTGACCAGTTGCTTGGTTAGAAGAACCACCAGCAGTTTGCACCGGGACCTCTTCAGGTTGGTTCCCTGCATCCTCCTCATCTGAAAAATACTCATCAAACTGATTGGAACCACCCAACATGGGGTCCTCATACAGCCAGTTAGCTCTATTATCTATGGTAATCATGTTAGGTGCAGGCAACGAAATCAAATGCTTGTTACGAGACATCACAGCATAATAATTATGAGCAGTTTTAATCATACCTTGGTTGACCAATGTTTCAAGGTCAATTTTTGTCTTACCTGCCACTGCAGGCACTTCAAGCAACCTGTCATTATACCCCAGATGCTGAGCAATCTGTGTAATCATTCCTCCAACAGAAATCTCACCCGAGGCAGCATTGGCTACCCGCTTCAGGTGGTCTGCTGCGAAGGCCGCAACATTAATCAGCTCATTGTTTTCCATTCCATATAGGAAGTATAACTCCCGCAGAGTTGCGACTCCTGTACTGTCGCCTCGGCAGAAAAGGGTATAAGCTAACCCTTTTTGAGCGTACCGGAATGACGGGTTATGAATGCATGAGGCCTTTGCAGCAGATGCGGCATACTCGGTGTTGCCGGTGATATCCTTCCAGAATGATCCTGCGTCGAATGTACTTGGCGGTGCACCAGGCCCATAAACTGGGAGATCTAAAATCTTCCCCAGATCAGCCACTGACATCACATGATCATTGTCATAAAGGCGGAACTTCAGAGTACCGAAATACTCAGTGTCGGATCCGGTCCAGGTATGCTTGAGCTGAAACTGTAAAGAACTCAAAAATTCCAAGGTTATGCGCTCAAAAGTTGGCGCTTCATACTGCATGAAATTTAACATCCCGATACTGTGAAACATTCTATGGACTTCAAATTTGAGCCCTAGATTTTCAAGAGTTTCGTTGCACATGTACCGGGCCGGTATCAACTTACGTCTTACCAACTTTGCATACTTAGCTTGATGCTCCGGGTCCTTGAATAAGATGCCATGAGCATTCGGCATCCGGTGTGCTCTCTTGCGAGGACGAGAAGATTCAGCAACATTTTTACCGGTATCCCTTCTAGGAGGCATTTTTCAGTCCTGCACAAATGAAGCACACGAATTTTTTTTAAGGATTAGAGGAAACGGTCACCGTAGAAGTGACAAGCAAGTGATGGGGAACAAATTTCGTGAATGGAGAAGTAGGTTTCGGTGAGTGGGTGCTTGAGAAAATGGAGGTTTTGAGAGGTATAACAATGGTGTTAGGGTTTTTAGAGAGAAATGGGGTTGGAGAAGATGAAAGAAAAGTGATAAATGGTAGGTTAATGAGCCTTTAATTGAAAATTATGAAATTAAACACGTGGGGCCCACAGGACAAAATTGGGAAAAGTTAAAAAAATTTGAATTTTAGGATTCCCGCATGAGCAACACGGGCCGTGTTGCACAACACGGGCACCCGTGTTGCCTCCCTCGATGCTTCAATTTCTCTGGCTCAAAAATTCATGTCAAACAGCACTTGCAACACGGGCCGTGTTGCGCAACACGGGCACCCGTGTTGCACCCCTGGTATCTCTTCTCAAAATGGTTAAAATCAAACAATCTCCAGACATTGCAACACGGGCCGTGTTGCACAACACGGGTGGCCGTGTTGCATCCCTGGAATCCATCAGAACTTCCCAAAAAACAACCATCTGTCTGCATCATGCAACACGGGCCGTGTTGCCCAACACGGGCACCCGTGTTGCACCTCTGATTTTCCGTTTTCTGGCTTTTTGATCTTCCTATTATGACTTCAAACCTCATTCATTCCTTCTTAAAATCAGTGATAAACAAAACCTACAAAACAGAAACACACAAAAATCAGACTGAAAAACTCGTGGGTTGCCTCCCACGAAGCGCTGCGTTTAACGTCGCATGGCTCGACGGTCCGTCGTACTACTAGGTAAGACGAGTGACATGCACATCACCAGTGGGCTGGCCTTTGAAATAATGCTTTAATCTCTGCCCGTTCACTTTGAAAATATCTCCGTTGATCTGATTTTTAATCTCAACAGCTCCGTGAGGAAATACCTTGTGAACAACAAAAGGTCCCGACCATTTTGACCTTAATTTGCCTGGGAATAGCTTCAGCCTTGAATTGTACAGAAGGACCAGTTGTCCTTCCCAAAACTCTTTTCTTTGAATCCTTTTATCATGCCATTTTTTCGTTTGCTCTTTGTATACCTTGGCATTCTCATACGCCCGATTCCTGAATTCTTCTAACTCGTGCAGTTGAAGAATCCTTGAACTTCCAGCTTTTGACAAATCCATATTAAGATACTTAGATGCCCAAAAAGCTTTATGCTCAAGTTCCAAAGGTAAGTGACATGCCTTTCCATAAACCAACTGATATGGTGACATACCGATGGGCGTTTTGAAAGCCGTCCGGTACGCCCATAAAGCGTCATCCAGCTTAAGAGACCAATCCTTCCTGGATGAATTCACTGTCTTTTCCAAGATTTGTTTCAGTTGTCTATTGGATACCTCGACTTGACCGCTCGTTTGGGGGTGGTAAGGAGTAGCTATCCGGTGTTTCACATTGTACTTTTGCAGCAGCTTCTCCATAAGGTGATTCAAGAAATGTGTCCCTTCGTCGCTTATCAACGCCCTCGGGACACCGAACCTAGCGAAGATGTTTTCTTTTAGGAATCTTACCACTACCTTAGCATCATTGGTGGGTAATGCCACAGCTTCTACCCATTTGGACACATAATCCACAGCCACCAAAATATAGTTTTTTCCGAACGATGGTGGAAATGGCCCCATAAAGTCTATCCCCCATACATCAAACAACTCAACCTCGAGCATAGAATTTTGGGGCATCTGATTTCTTTTTGATATATTCCCAGTCCTCTGACATCTGTCACACTCTTTCACTACCTCTTGCGCATCCTTAAATAAAGATGGCCAATAAAGTCCTGATTGTAGGACTTTAGCAGCTGTTCGATCACCACTGAAATGTCCCCCGTACTCAGAGTCGTGACATGCTTTCAGCACATCTTTTTGTTCTTCTTCAGGTACACATCTTCTCACCAGGCCGTCCACCCCTCTTTTGTAGAGGAACGGATCATCCCATAAATAAAACCTGCAATCATGAACAAACTTTTTTTTCTTGTTAGAATCAAAATCGTCGGGTATAATACCGCTAACGAGATAGTTTGCATAATCTGCAAACCAAGGCACCCCTATAACAGCTAGGATGTGTTCGTCAGCGAACTCATCCTTTATAGGGCGTTGCTCTTCCGTCTCCTCAATTTGTGACATTCGAGAAAGATGATCTGCAACAGTGTTTTCACACCCTTTCTTGTCACGAATCTCCACATCAAATTCCTGAAGGAGTAAAATCCACCTCAACAACCTGGGCTTGGAATCCTGCTTAGCAAAAAGATATTTCAAAGCAGCATGGTCAGTATAAACAATCACTTTTGAACCCAACAGATATTGCCTGAATTTATCGAAGGCATACACAACTGCTAACAACTCCTTCTCGGTAGTTGCATAGTTTATCTGTGCAGGGTTCAGAACATGACTAGCATAGTAAATCACATGAAGCAATTTTCCTCTCCGCTGTCCAAGAACAGCCCCCACCGCAATGTCACTAGCATCGCACATAATCTCAAAGGGTAGGGACCAATCAGGGGCTATAACAATAGGTGCAGACACTAATTCTTTTTTTAGTGTTTCAAAAGCGTCGCTGCATTCCTTATTGAAAACGAAAGCCTTATCTTTAACCAACAGAGTAGTTAAAGGTTTGGCTATCTTTGAGAAATCTCTTATGAACCTGCGGTAAAATCCCGCATGTCCCAAAAAACTTCTTATGCCCTTTTCGTTGATTGGCGGAGGTAACTTAGAGATCACTTCCACTTTGGCTTGATCCACTTCGATCCCTTTTTGTGAGATCTTGTGACCAAGAACAATGCCTTCTTTCACCATGAAATGGCATTTTTCCCAGTTCAATATTAAGTTGCTTTCTTGACATCGCTGCAAAACAAGTGAAAGGTTAGATAAACAATGATCAAATGAGGATCCGAACACGGAAAAATCGTCCATGAACACCTCCATGTGTTTTTCCAGCATATCCGCAAAAATGGAAGTCATGCATCTTTGGAATGTAGCGGGGGCATTACATAGCCCAAATGGCATCCTTCTGTAAGCAAAAATGCCATAAGGGCATGTAAACGCCGTTTTCTCTTGGTCTTCCGGTGCAACAGCGATTTGATTGTACCCGGAGTATCCATCAAGAAAACAATAGTACTCATGTCCCGCTAGTCTTTCCAGCATTTGGTCAATGAATGGCAACGGAAAATGGTCCTTTCTCGTAGCCAAATTCAATCTTCTATAATCGATGCACACTCTCCACCCAGTAACGGTTCTAGTAGGGATCAACTCATTTTTTTCATTTGTTATAACAGTTGTTCCCCCCTTTTTGGGCACCACATGAACCAGACTCACCCAAGCACTATCGGATATGGGGTAAATCAATCCCACATCCAATAGCTTAACAACTTCTTTTCGCACAACTTCCTTCATCACCGGATTCAATCTCCTTTGAGGTTGAACAACCGGTTTGTGATCTTCTTCCATCAGAATTTTATGCATACACACTGTGGGACTTATACCCTTTAGGTCTTCAATCTTCCACCCAATAGCTCCCTTGAATTTTTTAAGAACTTCAATTAACTTGCCTTCTTGCATGTCTTTCAAATTAGCGCTAATAATAGCAGGACATTTTTCTTCCGTGTCAAGAAAGACATATTTGAGATTCTCGGGAAGTTGCTTCAATTCAGATATTTTTGGTCTCTCTTTGCCTTCATCAACTGTTGTAGGCTGTCGCAACTCTTCCCACCGGTGCATTCTACTTCTTTTGAAGATAGGTTGATCTTCAAGCATAGCAACCACTTCCATATCCTTATCTCCAACTTCCTTATCACCTTCAAAAATGGACATACTCAACACCTTCTCTAGAGGTAACTTGGACACACTTTCCAAATGCTCACTAGCTTCCATTTGGTCTAACACTTGTATGTTGCTACTAGTGCCCACATCATCTTTGTACTTTAAAGTGTTCCTAACATCAATTTTTAACTCTTCATCATACACCTTCATTGTTAGCGTTCCACCTTCCATGTCTATCATAACTCTCCCGGTTTCTAGAAAAGGTCTTCCCAAAATCAAGGGAATTTCTTCATCTTCTGGCATTTCAAGGATCACAAAGTCAACCGGGAACACAAATTTGTCCACTCTAACCAATACATCATGGACAACTCCATAAGGTCGCTTCACCGAATGGTCCGCGAATTGGAGAGTCATCCTAGTGTCTTGTACAACACCAATACCTAACTTTTTGTAGATAGATAAAGGCATTAAACTGATGCTCGCTCCCAAGTCAATGAGAGCTCTTTTGAACGATCGGTCACCAATAGTGCAAGGAATGGTGACAGCTCCTCTATCTTTTTTCTTCACCGGAATCTTTAATCCCTGCAAAATAGCACTACAAGTTTCGGTTAGAATAATAGGTTCAACTCCCATAGTCCTCTTTTTAGCAATTATATCTTTCATGAACTTGGCATAAGTGGGCATTTGTTCAAGAGCTTCAAGCAATGGGATATTCAATTCCAGCTTTTTGAACAAGTCAAGAAAATTTTCAAAATTCTTCTCTTGCTGCCCTTTCTTCGTGTTTCTTGTAGGATATGGAAGTTTGACCACCGGTTTAGGATCAACCGCTTTTTCTTTGATGACCGGTGTTTGGGTAACTTCTTTGTCGTTGTCAACTTCTTCATTTTCTTTGATTTCAAGCTCAACTTCAATCAATTGACTTTCAACTTCAGAATTTTCTTGAGCCTCTTCACTAACTTTACCTCTTCGCGTTGTGACTGCATTTACTTTATGATTATCTCTAGGATTTGTTACAGTAGCACTAGGAAGAGTCCCAGGAGCGTTTAGGATCGCAAGGTGTTGAGCAATTTGGCTCATTTGCACCTCAAGATTCTTTATGGAGGCTCCAGTGTTCTTGAAATTACTTCTGGTTTCTTCTTGAAATTGACAATTGTGAGCTGCCATCTTTTCAATGGCAATCTCCCAATCAGCTTTTCTTGACACAGGAGGCTGATAAGGTTGTTGCTGGGGCTGATACTGTTGTTGGCCTTGAACCGGTTTCTGGATGTTCCCTTGATGATCTTTCCAAGAGAAATTCGGGTGATTTTTCCACCCCGGATTATATGTGTTGGCATACGGATTGTTCTGCCTCAACATATTAATCTGCTCTACCTGCTCTTGAGTTGCCAAACAGTGCATGGCAAAGTGTGGACCACAACATATCTCGCAAATCAACCCGCTTGAACGGGTTCAACCTGAGCAACTGTGTGAGTTCCCAGATTCATCTTCTTCAACCTTCTTTCAACTTCTGCGGCAATTTGATCTTCCATTTTTACAACCTGTTCTGTTAGCTTAAGATCTATTTTCCCGTCTGGTTGACTCACGGTGCGATCATATAACTCAAGGTGTTCATTGGCAGCAATAGCTTCTATGATTCTTTTAATACCTGTGGCTGTTGAAAAGTTTGTTGAGCCACCTGCAGCAGTATCAATCAGTTGCTTTGTCTTGAGTCGCAACCCGTTCACAAAGTTTTGCATTTGCTCTGTTGCGTCCATGTTGTGAGTAGGACACGAAGTCAAACACCTTTTGAATCTTTTATAAGCATCTCCAAGTGATTCACCCTCTTTTTGTTTAAAATTGACTATATCATATCTTTTCCGGATGAACACTGAAGCAGGAAAGTATTCGTTTAGGAAGGCTGTTTCCATCTCTTGCCATGTTGTGATACTTGCTGCGGGAAGAGAATAGAACCACTCTTCAGCATCGTCAGTAAGAGTGAATGGAAACATCACCAGTCGTTTTGCCTCCTCTGAATGACCTTCGATCTTCAAAGAAGTGGTAGTAGTGAGAAATCTCTGAAGATGCTTATTTGCATCCTCATTAATTCTCCCGGAGAAAGGCTTGCTCTCTAACTGGCAGATAGTAGATGGATGTAACTGGAAGTGTGCTACATTCACCGGTTGATTAACAATCGTCATCCTGTTAGGTTGAGCATTTGCCCCTCCGTAATCACCTAAGAGCCTCTCTGCAGCAGGTTGATTTCCTGCCATGTCGTTGAATTCAGGGTCAGTTTCTCTGTTTGAATCAGAGTCACTGTTCTCCGAGTGAACTGAAATATAGTCCTCAGTTTCCTGATTCGGGAAACTTGAACCAGTCTTAGCCAGACTATCAATTCTTGCCTTGCGGCGTCTCTCGTGCAAAGCTCTTTCTGGTTCTGTGTCAAAAGAAAATTTAGCTGAGGCCTGACCTCGCATAAACAGTTAGACACGAGTTAGAAAACAAAATTTCAATAACAGTAAAATGATATACAGAGAGTAAAGTAAAATTTTAGTCGCAGAGCAACAAAATTCCAATTGATATAACACAAACAACTTAATTCTTTGGCAGTCCCCGGCAACGGCGCCAAAAACTTGACCGGAAAATAGCAAGTGTACTATTTTTACCGATGTAGTAATAGAAGGGATTAACCCAAAATATCGATCACAAGGACTGCGTATTAAAATAGGTTCTTCGTGATTAATTTCAATTGGACAAAACTCATGGTTTGAGATTAAATTAAATAAATTGAACAGAATAAAACGTAAAAACAAATAATTTCACTTATATAAAAGTAATGTCAGGTAGGGTGTATGATTCGCAATGCAATGACTTATAGGTTCCTTAATTTTAGAGATGTGCTTTAGAACGTGTCTTTCCTAAGCCTACAATGTTTTTCCAGAATTCCTTTAAAGAAAAACCTTTGGTATTCTTCATAGACCATGATTCCTCAAAGGTCATAGAAGAATATCAAGCAATAATTCTGACATAAAAAGGTTCATATAAAAATATCCCAATTCCTCAGTAATATTTTTTACGATAAAATTATGCAACAAGGTTAGAATGGTTGGTCAGACCAAATCCTAACCACGATCAGTTATCTTATTTTCCAATACCGATAAAGCATTAAGGACGTTGCGATAAAATAAAGAAACGAAACTAAAACATAATACCAAATTGAAGAATTCAACAAGTCATTACAAAATGCAAATCAGGGACACCCCCCTGGCATTGGGGGGTTTAGCCACTCATGTTCAAACTGGAAATAAAAACAGAGTAAGCAAATTTAGACATTACAATTAACGTTGGATTAGTCGGATCGTCAATTGCTTCCGCTCTTGATCAATCTTCCTTCTCCCGTGTTCGTTCTCTCTAAAAAGCCCCAATTCAAAAAAATGTTTCTTCACAGTCATCATGGGAAAATATAAATCAGTCTTCAAACAGCACCGCGAAATGTCCGGAATACCCTCGAAGCAGCAAAACACAAAATTCTCTCTGGTCTTCACAACACGGGCCGTGTTGTGCAACACGGGTGGCCGTGTTGTGACTCTGGATTGCAACCAAAAACATCCTTTCCCAGTTGCCATGACACGGGCCGTGTTGTACAACACGGGTGCCCGTGTCAAATCCCTGTCTTCTTATTTTCTGAGCTGAATTTTTGTTTCTTCTGGTCTTTACAACACGGGCCGTGTTGTGCAACACTGGCACCCGTGTTGTGTCTCTGAACTCTCATTTTCTATCTGTTTTTAAAAACTCGGACCCTCTTTCGGACACCTCGAACAACCAATTACATATTTACCTGAAACACCACAAAGAAACAACCACATAACCCATTCCACTGATAAAAACAAAGTAAAGATGATAAATATCAACTTGCACGCAATAATGAGAAAACTAAAGCAAAACATGAACGAGACACAACAAACAAAATAAAAATAGACTCGAAAGACGCTGAAAACTGGCTTGAATATTACCACTAAATATCACTGATCACCTTTGCACTCACAGATACTTGTATATATATAACTTTCCTTGACATCCGTCCGTGTCACTTTCTCCAGCACAGTAGCCTAAACACTTTGTGTATCAGAAACTTGTTTATATTATACTCTTCATCTTTTGACGCTCGTTCGTGTCACTCTCCCCAGCGGATAAACATTCATCTATACACCACTCATACTACTCATGTTACACTTATACAGATACTCTTCCGTATCCTGTATGCACCATCTACATCCCCACAGAATCAACACTAGTCCGTGTTCTTTGTTAACCAGTTGGTACTCGTCCGTACCATCATCTCAGAACATGCGTCAAGCGTTTGTTTCTACATGATACTCGTCCGTATCATAGTCTTAAGGATGCTCGTCCGCATCTTTAATCCATACACCGTGTCAAACACCTTTGTCTTCTTGAGTATAAACACTCGTCTGTGTCTACCTTTCCCCAGAAGCGTCCCCTCAGAATCAACACTCGTCCGTGTTCCTTGTTAACCAGTTGATACTCGTCCGTATCATTATCTCTGAACATGTGTCGGTATTTGTTTCTACCCGATACTCGTCTGTATCGTAGTCTTAAGGATGCTCGTCCGCATCTTTAATCTATACACAGCGTCCAAACACTTATACCTTTTATTTCTTGGATATAAACACTCGTCCGTGTTTACTATTCCCCAATAGATCGCCAACAAAGCAAATTTTATTTTCTATCTGACATCCGTCCTATGTCATGATAAACCCTGAGAGCAGCCGTACCCTGCTAGGTGGTCGTCCTCCACCTCTTGATGATCGTCCTTCATCATGCTCATCCGATGGTCGTCCCCATCGTTGACTTTTTATCCGGCATTCGTCCTATGTCGCGATATTTTCGGCAGTCGTACCCTGCCAGGTGGTCGTCCTCCACCTTAGATGACCGTCCCTCATCTTATACCCGACAGAACAGCCGTCCCCTGCTAGGTGATCGTCCTTCACCTTTGATGACCGTACCTCATCATCTGTCTATTTCATTTATTCGTTAACCCGATGGCCGTCCCCGTCGTGGTCCCTTTTCCTTTCAGTTTAACCCGATGGCCGTCCCCGTCGTGGTCCCTTTTCCTTTCAGTTTAGCCCGATGGCCGTCCCCATCGTTGGTTATTTTACTTTATGAACTTGATGGCCGTCCCCGTCATGTTTCATTAATCCCCAGAGAATCTTACAGCTTTATCTTGATGGCCGTCCCCATCATAATACCTTTTATCCCCAGCATGTCGGCCGTCCCTGTTATTGCTTTATTTTTCGCACTTTTCCAGCATGTCGGCCGTCCCCGTCATTGCTCTTTACCCAGCAGTCGTCCTCTGCTCGACGGCCATCCTCCGTCGCCCACACTTTACAATATACTTTTTCTTCTTTACAATCTATATCCCTTTTTCTTCTTCTTTCTGTGAGTGCAAATTTTGGACTGTCTTTGGTATTCAACCACAAGTTATCTTGTTTGCCTGTTAAGCCGTCGCTTACATCCTGCACAGCTAACTCATGTTTGAATAGGGGCAGCTGTAAACACCCCAAATTTGCCCTCTGGTTTTCTATCTTTTTCAGTTTTTCATTTTGCATTCATACGCATTTTTGCATGAGCTCCTAAGGCATGAGATCATGGTCATCCGGGGATTAAGGTTTCACACCTCATTTGTAGATTATCAGAAGAATTCAAGGTCTTGGCTATGCCGCTTCATTGGTATCATTCTCTTATTGTTCCTGTCACTAAATTAGGGTTTATTTCCCTGATTTAGCGGTAGTCAAGGATTTCACGTCTGAAAGGACTATTTGCTATGCATCTGGGCCGTCATCAATTCAGTGGTTGATTTCTCAAACAGTGCATGTTCAAGTCAAGTTGTGTTGTGTGCTGAATTTATCAGATTTATCAAGTTGTGATTCATGAGAAGTTTGGTTCAGGAAATTAGACTGTCAGTTATTCTATGCTTCTTCCGTGAATTTATTTTTCAAGAGGTTAATTCAGATTATTCAAAGTGATCCAAGAATTATTTTGACGGAGGATGATTAATTCGGAGAGTTATTCATTTCAGTTGCGAGTTGTCTGGTGATGGCTGTGTTCATTTGATCATTGGTTCTTATGGAAAAGTTTGAGTATGGATTCATTTATTCCTTGAATCGAATTTTTATCATCCTTTTATTCACAATTTAATAACCGTTTCCCATATCCAATCAACCATTTTTCATTTTTCATTATCCAATCTCAAGTTCATATTTTATTTAATTCTATTTATCCTTATACTTTTTTCATAATTTTCACCAATTTATTTCTCATTTTTTATCCATAAATTCACATCCATCACTAGTCATTTTTAAGTTAATTACCAAAATTATATTTTTCTAATCCATTTTTATATCCATGTTGAATCCATATACACTTCCCATTTTTTTCTCAAATCCAATTCCTTTTTTACATAGCAATATTTTTCTACTACATTTCATACACAATTCAAAAATATAAAAAATTTCAGCAAAACCAAGACTCCATTCTTTTTCCAATATTTTTCACTCATAGTACAACACAACTGACCCCACCCTTATCACACAATACAGTCCAACGGATATATTTTTTCACAAGTCACCTTCACCTTTTCAAAATCCAAACGGTTCTAAAAATATGACAAAAAACATAACAACATCTCATCTCATCTTCTATCTGAAAAAGAAGAGAAAAAAAAAAGAAACAAAAGCAGCAACAACTGCAACAAACCTTCTTCAAAAAACGGCACACAATAACCTTTTCTCAACACACGAAAACTCACACTCTTTAAACTCACCTTCAACCTAGCAACACTGAACAGACCGCACCACACAACAACACTTCCAACTTTAACAATACTTCACTCAAACTTTTTCAGCAACCAAAACCAACCATAATCCGCACCTCATCACACCTCACCTCTCTTATTCAACCACGGTTCTTCCAAACACACACCAATACACCAAAAATACTCACAAAAATCCGCAACCAACTTTCTGTTCTTCATTTTCCAACCTAAATCCTTCACAATCTCAGCGTAAATCCCACCACTACCAAAGTTGCAAAATCCAGAAAAACAACAAAGAAAGGAGATGAAGTAGAGGATTTTCGGATCGAAGAAGAAATCCACAGCTATAGGACCACCGCCGTCTCTCATCTCAAATCTGAGCCTTTCTTCACAACAAACAGAGCGACCATCTTCTCACCTCAAACAACATTCACCGCCATACCACTTTGACACCACCATTCTCATGATCTTTTTCAAACACTCTTTATAACCTGCAAAAATAACACAGCCTTAAACAACTTCAAATCACCCAATAACAACAAACAAAACTCAGAAACCGAACAGAAAAGAAGAAGGAGATCCGAACCGAAACAGGAAAAGCAAAATCGCAGCGGGTCCTTTTTCTCTCTCGGTAAAGCGATGCGAAGAGGAAGGAGCTGTGTGCGCGGTCGGAGAGCCGCCGCGATTTGTTCGCCGGCGACGAAGAAGATCCATCGTGCGCGAGTTGAAGAAGAATAGGAAAGAAACGAAGCGAAGAGAGACGGTGACGGAGAAGCGAAGGGCGGCGTTGAGAAGGTCGCGGCGGAAGTGCAAGGAGAAAAAGAGGGTTTGCTTTGCCCTGTCTCTTTTGTTTTGATTCTGATTTTTTTTATTTAGTTTTGTGTTTATTTTTTTCATTTCGTTATCTTTTATTTTTATTTTATTATATTTTGTTAATTTTGTTTTCTTTTATGATAAGGACAGGTTTTTTTTGGTTGTTGATTGCTGGACCCAAGCCCAATTCATTCGTTAATTGCACCCCTGAGTTTGCAATCTTACCCCCTCCAGCTGGGTTCATTGTCTGCTGATGGGTCTTCAAAGCCCATCCGAATTTACTCTCTGAGCACCAGACTCAGGCGCCGCCCCCCCTGACCAGCTTTCTTTGGCTTTATTAATCTTTAGTTTTGTTTATTATTTGTTAATTACATTTTAATTAATATTAAGATAGTTTAGAATTTTGTTAATTGTTTATTTTCTATTTTGATTTATGATTGTATTAATAGCTATTTTATTAGAATTTTAATAGTTTATCTAGTTGGAATTATTTTATGATTAGAATTTTAATAGTTTATCTAGTTGGAATTATTTTATGATTAGAATTTTAATAGTTTATCTAGTTGGAGTTATTTTATGATTAGAATTTTAATAGTTTATCTAGTTGGAATTTTACTAATGTTAAGTTTTAGTTTAGCATCTGATTATTCAATTTATTTGAGTTTAATAGAATCGTATTTAGTCTTGGTTCTAGTTCGCGCTTGATATTTTGTAGGTGCGTTGTTCGATTTCGGTGATGGCGGATGTTGCTTGATGATGGCTTGGTGATTAATTATTCTCATAATCCAGACGCAATTTGCACGCAGCCTTTGATTTTGCGCAGTCTGATTCTTGGTTTTAATTCTGGATGATGGAAGCTCATATCTAACCTTTGTCTGATATTCTAATAATTGATATTTGAGTTTGACTTGTAAATCCGCTTTGGACTGGATATGCTTTCTTGATTTCATCTGTGTGTATTGAAGAGGCAACGGACCTTCTCCGTTAGGTACCACTGAGGGCCGATTTCAATTACTGCATGTTGTTGCATCTGGAAATCCTACTGGTGTAGGCTCTGTTTGTGCATTGTTCATTATTTCGTTCCGCATTTTCATCTCTCATTCTTATTTCCTATTCATCTTATTTCTGCTTCCTCATATTCTTCTATTCGTTCTTAACTTGAGGTGAGCTTAGGCCACATGGTATTGCTCCTGTCTCTTTTTCTTCTCCTTCTTTAGGATAGTGAGCCTCACTAACCTAGGACCAACCAAGCATGTCAATAATTAGGGTTTTGATTAGTCCCCCACTTAGTTTTACCTTTGTGTCTCTTTTGAGTCATCTCTTCTTATCTCATAATCAGGGACTAAACCCTAAAGGCTTTAAGGCTTTGTGATTAAGCTTATGCCTGCATCCTTCTCTTAGGATGGAGTGTATAACTTTAATCTTAAGTGTTAAACCCTTAATGTGTTTAACTCCTTTAATCAATCCACTTAACAATCACCAAGACATCAAGCTTGTAACTTGGGCCTTGCATTAGGGTTCTAATTCTTCCTTAATTGGTTAAGAAGGACTAACCCTAGTGTTAATGGACAAGTCCCCCTCAAGTTATCTTACAAACCATAAAACTCACTTCTTCATCATATCATTAACTAAAATCCACTTAATAAAGGATTTGTCTTGTCATGAGTTTAATCCCTAACCATGGATTAAGTTGAGGAGCTTTCCTCAGCTTAAACATTCTCATCTATTATCCTTCTATTAGGATGGTGTAATGAGTCTGTTTAATCCCTGATTATGGCTTGACCTCATTACTTAACACTAAACAAAAACACCAAAAACATCTAAATAATCACAAGTAGGTTAATGATCTTAACCCTACATCATGGTGATTAAGTGTGAGAAGCTGACTTCACACTTAAGGTATTCTCATTACCCCTAATCAGAGGGAAGATGTGATGAGTTTACTAAATCCATTGGTTTAGGCTTAAGCTCATTAACTTATGACAAACTTTCAAAAACAATAAAAGACTGAAAACTCAAAAACAAACAATAATCGTCTCCTTCGGGATTCTTTTCTCATCACCTTCACTCACAAACGAGAACTCGCTTCTTCCGTCTAATGCAAGACAGTTTGCACCTGAGCCAGACAGGTCATACACTTGAGCATAGACAAGTAAGTAGTTCACAAGTCAATTTATCTTTCAGTCTCTTTGGGTCGAACTACGGTGTTCTGACTTCCTCATTGCACGAGAGGATACGTAGGCATAGCTTAACGGTTATCGAACAAAAGTCTCTGTACATTCCCCCTCTTTCAGTATTATTCTTTAATCCTCATAGTCTTGAGCAACTCATTCTCATTCTTACACTGACACATCATTTATACACTTTACACTTCCTTTACACTGACACCTGTACATTTTCTTCCAGCCTCTTTATACACAAATTGCACTGACACTACCCCTTTAAAACACAAATCTTTTAAGCGTGGATCCCGTCGAGTACGGCGGACAATCTGGGTGCTAATACCTTCCCAGGTTGTAACCAACCCCCTTTCTCAGTCTCTCTGGTTCGCAACCGTCTTATCCATCTTTTTCTAGGTCTATGCAGCATTGCCTTTCCTCCGGGATAAAAATGCCTAGCTGGCGACTCTTTTCATCTCCAGTGAGTTCACGGATGTGTGTTCTCATTGTCCCTCTCGCCGACCGTTCGCGTCTGTACCTTTATCAGGGCCTAGTCCCATTTTATCGGGAGCGACAGCTTGGCGACTCTGCTGGGGAAATCTTATACTGCAACCAGGGCTTCTGGTTCTTTTTGTGGGTTCCTCCTAGCGCTTGATTGATTTGTGTTTACTGGGGTGTTACGTGCTTATTTGTGCTTGTATATTTATTTTTGTTTATTGCCTTATGTACAGTTGCTTTACTGCTTTCTTTATTGCTTTTGCATATATCATACTGTCATGCTGCTGGCTGGATCTGTTGTTTGCTTTGGTGGGTGGGTGTTCCATTGAGAGTTAAGGTCCTATACCTGGGACCTGAGTGACACCTAGGCTAGAGTGGTTCATATTCTTTCCCATTCCATCTCGGTCTGGTGCGGGAATATGAAACACGGTTCAGATATGGGTTTCTTCTTGAGAACTCTGTGTTGCAGATTTCCTGCAATGCTAGGGCTATCTGGGAAGCCTGCTAAGTCTGGATGACCTTTAGTATTGACCTTCAGAAACTGAGGAGAATTAGAGGAGGATTTTTTATGGTTATTGTAAACACTGTACCTCCGGGTTGGAAGTGTTTACACTTCCCATAACTGATCCAAGTCTGAGGATCCTTGTTTTAGAACACCACCTGTGAGGGGGTTGGGCTGTTTACAGGTTTGCAGGTACCCTTGACCTCAACATACCCTCATTACCAGTACAATTGTTTGATCCGGTCGCTATGATCCTGAAGTTATTGACCTCTGGTTTTCAGTTACTATTTCGGGTTACTATATAGAGATCTTGTGGTTACAGACACTTGATTCTTGGTCCAGTATTCCAGATTCCAGGCAGTTTCCAGCTGTGATCCCATGTCTTTGCATCTTTGCATCATCATATTGCATTTTGCATTTGCATCTGCATTGCATTTTCATCCTCCAGAGAGCTCATCCTTCCTCTTTTGTCCATGACCAGCCAGCTGATTTCCCGGTACTCAGTTTGAACAAGTGGTAACAGTTAGAAGACGCCAGAGTGTGTGAGGCTAGACTGAGCAGTGCCAAGAGTTAAAAAGGTCAGTTTGGAAGCCGTCAGTAGCCATGTCAGAGAACAACCGTCAGAATGTTGATTTTCCACCTGGTTTCACTTCAATGACCAATCCTTTGTATGGTCTTTCTCCTGATGAAGATCTTCCACAAGTGAACAATCTTGCTCAAGCTCAGCCTGCACAGACCCCGATCGTGAATCAAAATGTACCTGAACCATCTGCTGTCCGAGGTGGACCTTCATCTTCGACTGATACTGCGAATTATCAGAGTTTTGCCTTCCCTATGCCAGACTTCCAAGGGGCAATCCCTCTTGTGAAAACCAAGGATCCACAAGTTATTGATCCTGCTGAAAGATTTCGTGTGTTGGACGAGCGACTCAAAGCCTTAGCGGATCCTGATGCCTTTGGTCTTGATGCTCTAAACATGTGTTTGGTGCCTGGTCTTGTCATTCCTCCAGATTTCAAAACTCCGAAGTTTGAGAAATACACTGGTGTCAGTTGCCCGAAGCGTCATTTGGTGATGTTCTGTAGAAAAATGACTTCTCATGCCCGCAATGATAAGCTGATGATTCACTGTTTTCAGGACAGTTTAAGTGGGGCATCTTTAAGTTGGTACTTGGATTTGGAAAGCAGTCATATTCGATCTTGGAATGATTTATCCAGAGCTTTCGTAAAGCAATACCAGTACAATATGGACGTGGCGCCCAATCGCACGCACTTGCAGAGCCTATCCCATAGGAGTGGTGAATCTTTCAGAGAATATGCACAGCGGTGGAGAGAATTGGCAGCCCAAGTGCAACCACCACTTTCAGACAGAGAATTAATTGACCTGTTCGTGGGCACCTTGCAGGGTCTATACTTGGAAAGAATGAGTAGCATTGGGATGACAAGCTTCTCTGACTTGATGATAGTTGGAGTACGCATTGAGAGTCTGCTCAAAAGTGGAAAGATACATGACTTTTCGAATATCCTAGCTAGTGAAGGTGAGTCTGTTGTTAGCTCCCAAGAGGAAGAATGGGATGACGTCAGTGCAGTCATGGCAAATATCGAATATTCTAGACCAACATCTTCTCAGAGATCATCTTTTCCTGTGTCTGGTTACTCTTACGGGCATTCGGCAATGCTTAGAACACCATATCAGAAGTCCTGGAATCCTCCTCGTCCAAATCTGCAATCTCATGGTCGAAGACCTCAGAATCAACTTCAGAGCCAGCCTAGGCCTCGCAACAATCTGGAAAGAAGGATTGCTCCTCTTCATCCAGTCCCCATGGCATACAGCGAACTCTTGCCACATCTAGTTCAGAGCTCTTTGGTGGTTCCTAAGCCTCTCAAGCCGTTACCAGAGCCGTATCCTCCAGGGTACAATCCTCATGAGCAATGCGGGTATCATGGTGGATCAATGGGGCATTCAACTGAAGATTGCAAAGCTTTTCAAGCCAAAGTACAACAATTGATCGACAAGGGCTACATTTCCTTTCCAGAAGGAAGCTTGGTTG
Source organism: Lathyrus aphaca (assembly GCA_963966055.1). Taxonomy (NCBI): domain Eukaryota; kingdom Viridiplantae; phylum Streptophyta; class Magnoliopsida; order Fabales; family Fabaceae; genus Lathyrus; species Lathyrus aphaca. Next base: position 14,347,358 of record OZ014525.1, read on the forward strand.
TGCACGTCAACCTTTCACCTGATTGAGTTCAAAGACTTCAGAAGAAGCGTATCTTGATTTCAGTGGCTCAGACAACAGTATGTCATCAGAGTTGGTGATCGCTGTATCCTTTTATCATTTGCATTGTAGTTTCTTTCCTGTTAGCAGCTACTTGTCTTTTAAGCATTGTTATTTTAAATGGTAATGTTAATGTAGTGATCTTGCACTTTTGAATCAATTATGTCGCATTCGCTCTTTTTTTCTTTCCTTGCATCAAAAACGAAAAAATAAAAAATTTGCATCCATTTACCTCCCATTTACACTTCTCATAACTGATCCAAGTCTGAGGATCCTTGTTTTAGAACATCACCTGTGAGAGGGTTGGGCTGTTTACAGGTTTGCAGGTACACTTGACCTCAGAATACCCTGTTACTTTGTTTGATTAAGAGTACTCCATTTTGGAACAGTTCTTGTGATTTTAACCCTGGACATGTGACTCTTTATTTGAGTCCCCCACCTTGGTTACTAGACTTATGAACCTCCATCTGGATTTCTTGAACACACATGAACTTATATCAGAGCACTTGATCAGATCCAGCTCAGTCACAAACCCTTGCATATCATTTGCATACATCATCATTGCATCATTTTAACATTTGCTTATTTGTCTTTCAGGGTATCCCTACTTATTTATTGGCTTGGTTTTGACCCCATCATCAGCATAGACCTATCTTCATCAATATCTACTTCAGCTATCTGCTACCTGCATCATCAGTCTCAGCCTGTCAGTGGCCCATCATCAGTAGTTCTTCTCCATCATCAGCACTTATCTCAACTCTTCTGCAACAACATGGCACCTAAGAAGAGTAACATCTCCTATCATTTCTTTCAGCCTGAGCTAGCAGACATCAGGAAGATTCAGACCCTGATTACTCCAGACCATATACCACATTTCAGAGAACACTATGGAGGCATACTTGATGTGGTGATGGATTTGGACCCTTCACAGAGGAGCCTGATTCATACTTGCCTGCAGTTCTATGATCCCCCTCTGAGGTGTTTCACATTCCAGGATTTTCAGTTGGGACCTTTATTGGAGGAATTTTCATCATTAGTTGGTGTACCTATCAGGGGTGGAGTTCCCTTCAACCCTGAGATGGTCTTTCCTAGTAATGAAGAAGTGGCAAGGGCCTTGCATTTGGAACCAGTTCTGATTGGGCAGAATATGACCACCAAGGCTGGAATTTCTGGCCTGCATCTGGATTTCTTGATCTCTCAGGCTACCCTGAAAGCCTCTTCAGGAGAGTGGAAGGCAGTCTGTGCTTTATTGGCCCTTAGCATATACGGGGTCATTCTATTTGCAAATGAGCCAAAGTTTGTTAGCAAGAGTGCAATCCACCTTTTCATCCTGAAGAACCCAGTGCCCACCTTACTGGGAGATTTCTACTACTCAGTCCACCAGAGGAATGAAAAGCAGAGGGGAAGATTAGTGAGGTGCTGTGCTCCTTTGTTCCATACTTGGCTTCTCAAGCATTTACCAAAGACTGATGCATTTCTGAATCCTCATCAGCAGAGGAACTGGGCTAGAAGACTCACTGCTCTGACAGCAACTGACATTAGATGGTGTACTCAGAGCACCAAGGGCAGGGATATCATTACCAGTTGTGGGCAGTTTCCCAATGTACCCTTGATAGGAGTAAAGGGTTGCATCAACTACAACCCTCTGCTATTCAGAAGACAACTGGGCTATGCATTAGTCCACACTCCTAAAACACAAGACTTGGCTGAGACTCTTTACTGTGAGAATAAGCCTAATCTGGCTATTGTCAGGCAAGCAGCTTGGGCCTGGGACCATGTTCAGACTAAAGGAGTAACCATTCTGGGGAAGTGCAACAATGTGGCATCAGCATAGTACTATGAGTGGTCCCATGCCAGAGCTCAGTTCTCTGGGATGCCCTTTACCATGGAAGATATGCTTGGACCCTCCTCAGTACCACCACCTGCAACTGTCAGTCTAGAGGAGTTTGAAAAATTGAAAGAGAGAAATGAGAAGTTGACTCAGGCTCTACAGAAGACCCTCTAGGAGAGGAGTGATGGTAGGTTGGATATTGAAAGGCTAGAAAAGTTAAAGGTGGAACATCTAGCTAGAATTGAGAAGTCAGAGGACTATATTAAGAAGTCAAGGGCTGGAGAGCAGATCTTGAAGAATGCCTGCAAGGAAGCTCAGTTCCAGAAAGCCAGGACTGATTTGTATCTAAAGGAGAGTCAAGCTAGGTGGGTCAGAATCACCGAAGCTCGTACTCAAGAGGATCAGAGGACTCGGGACAAGATTGATCAGCTGGAGGCTAGTGCCAAAAAGCAGCAGGAGGCCTTATTAGCTGCACAGAGAGAGATCTCAGAGTTGAAGATTAGAGCTGGAGTAAAGAGGTCAAAGGACCAAAGTCAGCACAAGAAGCTAACTGTAGCTGTGACTACCAGGAATCTTCTCATCAGGAGCCTCACAGAGCGCCCAGCTGATCCTGTGACTGAAGCACTTCTCAAGGAAGTTCAGGAGGATGAGTTTGGTCTTGGAGTCTGACCTTTTGCTTGTAGTTGCTTTCATTTCATTGTACTTTTCTTTTCTTATGTGGTATTTTTGACCCCCATGGGGCATGATTTGTAAACAAACTATGTATCTTTCACCTTTTTGTAATATATGTATCAGTTTGCTCTATCTGATTTTCTTTCAAAGCAACATCACAAGCATCTTCAAGGTTCTGAAAGGGTCAAAACCAAGTGCCAAGCCGGATACCTTGGAAACAAATAAGCATAACTGCATTGCATACTAACCTTTTACCTTGTTTTGTAGGTTTTGATTATTTGTTAAACTAACTCTGTTGTGATGTCAGGAATTATTGCTCGGCGACGTGTGTTCCCGCTCAACCGTCCACATAGATATCCAACCCGAAACAACCTTCCGGGAATACAAATGGATCAGGTACAGCAAGACCTTACAGAGGTCAGAAACCAAATGGCCAATGAAAGATTGGAAATGAGGAATCAGATGACACAATTTATGGAGGTGATGAACAATATGGCTCAAAGTCAGGAGAGGTTGAGAGCCATGGTAGAAAGGCAGAATCAGGAAGATCCCCATCTAGGGACTGCTGGCACAAGCAACAATGAGAGGGTTCAACCTCATGTCATCCCCCTGTATTTGGACCCCACCTTCACCCAGAGGTCAATATTCCCGCAAATGTGCAAGGAACTGCCACGGCAGGTAGAGTGCTGCAAGAAGACCCCTAGGAGGATCAGTTCACAGTGATGGGAGCTGGGGAAGAGGCCTATGACAGGAGGCTGGATGAAATAGCTGAAAAGTTAAGATCCTTGGAGTCCCAGAACTCTTTGGGTTTTGATGTTATGGACATGGGCTTGGTAGACGGGGTCAGGATTCCCCATAAATTTAAATCACCGTGCTTTGAAAAGTACAACGGGACTTCCTGTCCCCGGACCCACTTGCAATCTTTCTTGGGGAGGCTGAAGGCATATACCATGGACGAAAAGCTATGGATGTTTTATTTTGAGGATAGCTTAACCAGAGCTTCAAGGGAATGGTACTCACATCTGACTAGGGCAACCATCAGGTGTTGGAAGGATTTGGCAGAAGCCTTCATTAGACAGTACCAGTATAATTTGGATATGGCACCCAACAGGACCCTCCTAATGGGAATGTCACAGTCATCTAGAGAAAGCTTCCGAGAGTATGCCCAGAGATGGAGGCAATTGGCTGCTGCTGTTCAGCCACCTATGTCAGAGAGGGAGATGGCAGATATGTTTATGAACACCCTCCAAGGAACATACATTGACAGGCTAGCTGCCTTCTCTTCAACCAGCTTTGCAGATGTTGTCATAGCTGGGGAGAGAATTGAGAGCCTGTTAAAGATGGGCAAGATTTCTGACAACGGTGCTAGCTCATCCAGTAACCCAAGAAAGCCTTTTGTAGGCCCAAGAAGAACTGGCGAGACCAATGCTATCCATACCAGCAGGGGAAGATCCCAATATGTTCAAAGGTCAGTGGCAGCAGTCACCATTCCCTCTCCACTTCCTCAGCAAACAGTTTACCAGCCACAACAACAAACCCAGTATCAGCAGCAACCCCAGTACCAGCAACAAACTCAGTACCCTCCAAGAAACTACAACAATACCAACAACAGCAATAATCAGCAAAGACCATATCAACAGAGACCTTCTCAGGCCAATAGGGTGATCGATCCGATCCCTATGCCCTATGCCACATTACTGCCACAACTCCTGAAGCTCAACCTGGTTGAGTTAAGGACATTAGCACCTCCAGATCCATCCAGTCTACCCAGAAACTACGACATCAACGCCAGATGTGCATTCCATTCCAACGCACCTGGCCACAGTACAGAGAAGTGCAGAGCTTTGCACATGAAGGTACAAGATTTGGTAGACTCCAGGGCTCTGAACGTTGCACCACCACCGAATGTTAACAAAAACCCTATGCCAAACCATGGTGGACCCAGAATCAACGCTATTGAAGAAAACAAACCGTTTTACTTGATAACCAGTGTGGGTCAGATTCGGACACCGTTGGTAGAGATTAAGGCTCAACTCCTCGAATGTCAGATGTTCCCGGGGTGTGAGTTAGGGTGTGCTTATTGCAACATTTCAGTGAATGGTTGTGATAACTTGAGAGATGGCATAGATGGTCTCATCCAAAGTGGCCTGCTTCAAATTACCACATCAGTCCCAACAAATCCAGCAATCTCATCAGCAACAATTCCAGTATCTCCTACAACTGCAACAACCATTGTTCCAGACAACTCTTCAGCTTCATCAACAAATGCTTCATCTGTCATTTCAACTGACCAGATATCAGCAAACATTCCTCCTACAACTTCAGCACCACTTCATTTTGAATCTCCTACAACAACAACACCCATCCTTCCAACAATGTCTCCTAGAACGCCAGCTGCAAACAATGAAGATGTCTCAACGGTTACGATTTATTATGATCCTGAAAATGATTCTGCCTACAATTCACAAAATGTCACCCCCATCAGAGCACCAGTCACAATATATTATGATCCACAGACTATCATGGTCCCTTCTGCAGCTGCCATCAGTCCAGTCACTATCACAGTGCCTGGACCAGTACCTTATGAAAGCAGTAAAGCCATCCCTTGGCATTACGGCTCCGATTTATACTGCGAAGGACAGAAAATCACTCTTGAATCATCAACTTCTTCGCCACAAATAGACAATGTGGGAGGAGGCGGAGGCTTCACTCGAAGCGGACGTCTCTTTGCCCCACAAATTCAAAGACCCACTACAGAAGCAGAAGCTGTTGCCAAGGCAAAAGGGAAAAGCTTGGTGCAAGAAGAACAAGTTGTCAAAGAAGCTTTGAAAACCCCTTTCGATCAAGAAGTTGATGAATTCATGAGAATCATCAAGAAGAGTGATTACAGAGTAGTGGACCAGCTTCATCAGACCCCTTCCAAGATCTCCATCCTATCATTGTTAATGTGCTCCGAGGCTCATCGGAATGCACTTCTAAAAGTCTTGCACGCTGCTTATGTTCCGGAAGAGATCACAGTCAATCAGCTAGAAGCTGTAGTTGGAAATGTCAATGCTAGTAATGGACTAGGGTTCATCAACACTGATTTGACTACGGAAGGTCGCAATCATAACAAGGCCTTGCACATTACCATGGAATGTAAAGGTGCAGTTCTTTCCCATGTGCTGGTAGACACATGGTCATCCCTTAATGTCTTACCTAAAAAGGCCCTTGTGAAGCTGGAATATGAAGGATTGGCATTGCGTCCCAGTAACTTGCTAGTAAGAGCCTTTGACGGCTCTAAGAGATCAGTTCTGGGGGAAATTGAGTTGCCTGTAACGATTGGCCCACAAACTTTCAAAACGACCTTCTACGTGATGGACATTCAGCCTGCCTACAGCTGTTTGTTGGGTAGACCATGGATTCATGTCGCTGGCGCAGTTACGTCTACCCTTCACCAGAAGTTAAAATTTGAGTGGGAAGGCCAAGTCGTTACAATTTGTGGAGAGGAGGATATTTTTGTCAGCCATCTGGCCACTTACAAATACATTGAGATGGATGGGGAGATCCACGAAACTATGAGTCAAGGGTTTGAGGCCCTGAATGTGAATGAAGCATCTGCTGTGCCGGGAATCTCCATGGCATCTTATCAACAAGCCCGGAAGGTTGTTGAAGAAGGAACTGCCCAAGGCTGGGGCAAGGTTTTATCTGTGGAGAAGAAGAAGGACAAATTTGGGTTGGGTTACAAACCAACTCAACGAGATCAAGTAGAGGCTGTTGAGAAGCCTGGTTTTGTCAGTGGGGGGATGCTCACCCCTGATGCTATCAACAATTTGGAAGACGAGCTGGAAGAAGAACGCAATTTGGAGAATTGGATACGTCCAAAGATCCCGGGGAGCAGTATCTCAAACTGGTCTTCCCAGGAAATTATAAGAGTTACTCCTGCAGAGTAATTATTATTTCCTGTATATTTTTAAGCATGCATCAAGTCTTGCATCTTGCCCAAGATGACAAGACTCATTTTGTAATCGGGCCATCTGTAATTTTTGTGCAACAAGATTAATCAATGAAATATCAGACATCTTTTGCAAATGAGTCTTTTTCTTTTCTGTTCACTGTCTATCCATTTTTCTTTTTGTACAAAAAATAAATGGCAATGTTTTCAAAATGACAACTTTATTTCACTTTTCTAAGCAAGATTAAAATCAATCGCTAAAATGAACAAACTGAACCCTTGCAGAGAGTGCCTTCCTGATCGCACCGACAACAGCACGGCTATGACTTCGTATGACTTCGACAATCCAATCAATCAAGCTGATGAAGGGGTTGAAGAAGATTATGAGCTTCCTGAAGAGCTAGCCAGATTGTTAAGACAAGAGGAAAAGGTTATCACTCCTCATCAGGAGGAGGTCGAAACGATCAATCTTGGTACAGAAGAAGAAGTGAAAGAAGTTAAGATCGGGGCCTGCCTACAAGACTCGGTGAAGAAACAACTGATTGACCTGCTTCAAGAATATGTGGATGTGTTTGCTTGGTCTTATAAAGACATGCCAGGGTTGGACACCGACATCGTTGTGCACAAGCTGCCTTTAAGAGAAGAATGTCCGCCAGTTAAACAGAAACTGCGCCGTACTCGCCCAGACATGGCAATGAAAATCAAAGAAGAGGTACAAAAGCAATGGGACGCCGGGTTCCTTGCTGTAACTAGCTATCCACCATGGGTTGCTAATATTGTACCTGTGCCTAAGAAAGACGGCAAAGTGAGAATGTGTGTTGACTACCGGGACCTGAACAGAGCCAGCCCGAAAGATGACTTCCCATTACCTCACATTGATGTATTGGTGGACAATACGGCTCAGTTCTCGGTATTCTCCTTCATGGACGGATTTTCAGGATACAATCAGATTAAAATGTCACCTGAAGACATGGAGAAGACAACATTCATCACACCCTGGGGCACGTTCTGTTACAAGGTGATGCCATTCGGACTGAAGAATGCTGGTGCAACATATCAACGGGCTATGGTAACATTATTCCATGATATGATCCATAAAGAAATCGAATGTTATGTGGATGACATGATTGCCAAGTCCCTCACAGAAGAAGACCACCTGGTGAATCTGTTAAAGCTATTCAAGCGTCTGAGGAAGTACCAACTGAAGCTGAACCCCAACAAGTGCACATTTGGGGTGCGATCTGGTAAGCTGCTGGGTTTTATTGTAAGCGAGAAAGGGATTGAGGTTGACCCCGATAAAGTCAAAGCTATTCAAGAGATGCCTGCGCCAAAGTCTGAAAAAGAAGTTCGAGGTTTCTTAGGACGATTGAACTACATTTCACGGTTCATATCTCACCTTACTGCAACCTGTGAACCTTTGTTCAAGATGTTAAGAAAAGAACAGACGGTCAGGTGGAATGAAGACTGCCAAAGGGCTTTTGACAAGATCAAAGAATATCTGCAAGAACCTCCAATCCTTATGCCTCCAGTTGAAGGAAGACCTTTGATAATGTACTTAACAGTATTAGAAGAGTCGATGGGTTGTGTGCTGGGCCAGTATGACGAGTCTGGTGGAAAAGAGTATGCAATATACTACCTGAGCAAAAAGTTTACCGACTGTGAACAACGTTATTCACTGCTCGAGAAAACTTGCTGTGCTTTAGCGTGGGCTGCTCGCCGACTAAGACAGTATATGTTGACCCACACTACCTTATTGATCTCAAAAATGGACCCAGTTAAGTACATATTTGAGAAACCAGCGCTTACCGGACGGGTTGCAAGATGGCAAATGAGTCTTACAGAGTATGACATTCAGTACACATCTCAGAAAGCCATCAAGGGCAGTGTATTGTCTGAATACCTTGCTGAGCAACCCATCGATGATTACCAGCCTATGAGATTTGACTTCCCTGATGAAGACATCATGTTCATCAAAGCAAAAGATCATGAAGAGCCTGTTCACACTGAAGGGTCTGACCCGGAAGAAGAATGGACTATGATGTTTGATGGGGCTGTTAACATGAATGGTCGTGGTGTTGGTGCAGTACTCATTACACCTAAGGGAGTCCACATGCCTTTCTCGGCAAAACTCACCTTTAACTGCACTAACAACGAAGCTGAATACGAGGCTTGCATTATGGGTCTTGAGGAAGCTATTGACCTCAGAATCAAGACATTGACTGTATTCGGAGATTCAACTCTGGTAGTTAATCAAACTAACGGCAAATGGTACACCCACCAGGATCATCTGATACCTTACAGGGATTATACAAGGAGGTTATTGACTTTCTTTACAACAGTCAAGCTTGAATACATCCCTCGGGACGAGAATCAGTTTGCAGATGCTCTGGCTACCATTTCATCTATGATCAAAGTTCAAGCTGCCAACTTTGTACCTCAGATTTTAGTTTCCAGACTTGATAGACCGGCATATGTATTTGCAGCAGATGTTGTCAAGGATGATAAGCCTTGGTTCCACGACATTAAGTGCTTCTTGGAGGATCAAACATACCCACCTGGGGCATCTTCCAATGATAAGAAGACTTTGAGAAGGCTTGCTGGTAGTTTCTTTCTGAATACTGACGGTTCCCTGTACAAGAGAAACTTTGATATGGTACTCCTCAGATGCGTTGATAGAGCAGAGGCAGATTTGTTTATGCATGAAGTGCACGAGGGATATTTTGGTACCCATGCGGGAGGGCATGCCATGGCCAAGAAGTTACTGAGATCAGGGTATTATTGGATCACAATGGATGCCGACTGTTGTGCCTATGCCAGAAAATGCCATAAATGCCAGATTTATGCGGATAAGGTGCATGTGCCTCCCAATCCTCTGAATGTGATGTCTTCACCCTGGCCCTTTGCTATGTGGGGCATTGATATGATTGGCAAGATTGAACCGACTGCTTCAAATGGCCACAGATTCATCCTAGTCGCCATTGATTATTTCACCAAGTGGGTCGAGGCAGCTTCCTATGCCAATGTTACAAGACAGGTGGTAGCCCGATTCCTGAAGAGAGATATCATCTGTCGGTATAGAGTGCCCGAGCGAATCATTACTGATAATGGTTCCAATTTAAACAACAAGATGATGGCTGAGCTATGCCGGGACTTCAAGATCCAACACCACAATTCTTCTCCTTACAGGCCAAAGATGAATGGCGCTGTTGAGGCAGCTAATAATAATATCAAGAAGATTGTGCAGAAGATGGTAGTCACTTACAAAGACTGGCACGAGATGCTACCATTTGCCTTGCATGGGTACCGCACATCAATCAGAACATCCACTGGGGCAACACCGTATCAGCTTGTGTATGGTATGGAAGCAGTCCTACCTGTTGAAGTTGAATTACCCTCCCTACGGGTACTAATGGATGTTAAGCTGAACGAAGCAGAATGGGTCAGATCCCGATACGAGCAATTGAGTCTGATTGAAGAGAAAAGATTGGCTGCAATCTGTCACGGGCAGTTATATCAGAAAAGAATGAAGAGAGCCTTCGATCAGAAAGTCAGGCACCGAGAATACCAAGTGGGAGATCTTGTGCTGAAAAGAATCCTCCCTCCTCATACAGACCACAGGGGCAAATGGACACCGAATTATGAAGGACCATTTGTAGTAAAGAAAGTTTTCTCTGGTGGAGCACTGATGCTCAACACCATGGATGGTGAAGATTTCCCGTCCCCTGTGAATTCAGATGCAGTTAAAAAATACTTCGCATAAAATGACCCGCTGGACACAAAAACAGAATGTAAGTCCAGGCAAAAATAGGGCATCCCGGCGAGTCAAAAACAAAATAAAAGACTCGGGCAAAAATAAGGGAAAATAAACAAAAATATGTACACCCGCTGAGTTGAAAAGCCACATTGGACAACTCAGGCAAAAATGGGTATCCCGATGGATTGAAAACCCGAAAGGGCGGTCCATGCAAAATAAGGGAATAAGCGAACAACTGCACTCTGAATTCGTCTGTAGCACTCACAACTTGGTAAGCTTCGAAGGGATCAAGCTTCAATCAGAATCAACCTCCTTCAGAAAGCAAGACGAGAAGAACGTCAAAAGTCATACGAGTCATAAGCAAAAGAGGAAGCTCCTTAAAGCGTCATCAACATTGCCAGCATTTTGTTTCTCAATTTGTAACAATTTCCTCATTTTAGGAGATATGTTTCTTTGACTATATCTTGCCAATTCAGGGCATTTGAGTTAATAAAATCAGATTTTCAGTCATGTCTCGTCTCGTACAGTTTATTTTTATTTGCAAAAATGTCTGATGTCTCTAAAGAATTTGATTGCATAAGTACAGATGTTTATCTTCAAAAATAAAAATACGTGCTTGCAGGGAATATACTTACTCTCAGAAGTGTCTAAACTCCTATGACGGAATCCAGTAAGGGATACCTCGGGATTGCTGGTGCGTCTCTCTATCTTTGTAGGATTGCAGGTATTCAAAGTGCAACGTGGGGCATGAAAGTTTCACCCTAGCGAGCTGGAAAATCAACACTCGGTCATAGCACCCGAAATGTTTCCCCCCCAACTGAGTTTGCCACTTGCTACTTCTCCCAACTGAAATGCTATCCATTCTCAGCAGAATGCAAAGTCAAGGAACCATCTCCCCACAGAGTTTCGGCCTTTATCCAGAAGAGCAACGCATGGAGGAATCACAACAGAGCGACGAAAGCTTCTACAAACCCCAGCTGGGTCCCTCATTACAAGGATATGTCTATCATTGACATATATCCCCAAGCAGATACATCTCATCAGATCTATCAATGATCTCATCCCCAGCTGGGATGTCCATTTCAAACAAATTGACCAGAGATCTTCACAGCAACAGGATCCGAATCCCGGATGGGTATCTTTGCATAATCATGGCATTTGCATCATATCCACCCACAAAGCGTAGCATTCCGTCCAATACGGAGCATTACGGCGAAAATCAAACATATAGCATAATCATAAGCCATGTGTTGAATCAGACACTTGTGAATATTAACAAATCCATCAACAATACACAAATTTTCCCCAGCGGAGTCCCCAGCAAAAGAACAGTTGCCTCACCTTCACAAACACCAATATACACACTCCTTTTGGCACCCGTCCGTGTCACCATTCCCCAGTAAAGTCGCCCGAACACCCTTTACAAACAGGCCATTCGTATTACAGATACTTCCTGACACCCGTCCGTGTCATATCCCCAGCAGAAAGCCAAAGACATCCTCTTTGCACTCACAAATATGTATACAATTCCTTGGCACCCGTCCGTGTCACCTTTCACTAGCACCGCAACATAAACACTTTGTATGCCAGATTTTTGTTTATACTACACCTTTCTCCTTTTGACACTCGTTCGTGTCACTCTCCCCAGCGGTTAAATACTCATCTATACACCACTCATACTTGTCACTTATACAGACACTCGTTCGTATCTTGTATACACCATTTATATCCCCACAGATTCAACACTAGTCCGTGTTCTTTGTTAACCAGTTGGTACTCGTCCGTACCATCATCTCAGAGCATGTGTCAAGCGTTTGTTTCTACATGATACTCGTCCGTATCATACTCTTAAGGATGCTCGTTCGCATCTTTAATCCATACACTATGTCAAACACCTTTGTCTTCCTGAATGTAGACACTCGTCTGTGTCTACTATTCCCCGGAAAAGTCTCCTCAGAATCAACGCTCGTCCGTGTTCATTGTTAACTAGTTGATACTCGTCCGTATCATCATCTATGAACACGTGTCAGTTTGTTTCTACCCGATACTCGTCTGTATCGTAGTCTTAAGGATGCTCGTCCGCATCTTTAATCTATACACAGACATCTAAACACTTATACCTTTTGTTTCTTGGATATAAACACTCGTCCGTGTTTACTATTCCCCAGTAGATCGCTAACAAAGCAATTTTCGTTTTTATCTGACATTCGTCCTATGTCATGATAAACCCTGAGAGCAGCCGTACCCTGCTAGGTGGTCATCCTCCACCTCTTGATGGTCGTCCTCCGTCATGCTCATCCGATGGCCGTCCCCATCATTGATTTTCTATCCGGCATTCGTCCTGTGTCGTGATATTTAGCAGCCGTCCCCTGCTAGGTGGTCGTCCTCCACCTCTTGATGATCGTCCTTCATCATTTTATCCAATGGCCGTCCCCATTGTTGATTTTGGTTATCTGACATTCGTCCTATGTCATGATAAACCTCGAGAGCAGCCGTCCCCTGCTAGGTGGTCGTCCTCCACCTCTTGATGGTCGTCCTCCATCATGCTCATCCGATGGCCGTCCCCATCGTTGACCTTTTATCCGGCATTCGTCCTGTGTCGCGATGTTTTCGGCAGCCGTACCCTGCCAGGTGGTCGTCCTCCACCTTAGATGACCGTCCCTCATCTTATCCCCGACAGAGCAGCCGTCCCCTGCTAGGTGATCGTCCTTCACCTTTGATGACCGTACCTCATCATCTGTTTATTTCATTTATTCTTTAACCCGATGGCCATCCCCGTCGTGGTCCCTTTTCTTTTTATCCGATGGCCGTCCCCATCGTTGGTTACGTTATGAACTTGATGGCCGTCCCCGTCATGCTTCATTAATCCCCAGAGAATCCTACAATTTTATTTGATGGCCGTCCCCATCATGATCTCTTTTATCCCCAGCATATCGGCCGTCCCCGTCATTGCTTTATTTTCCGCACTTTTCCAGCATGTCGGCCGTCCCCGTCGTTGCCCTTTACCCAACAGTCGTCCTCTGCTCGACGGTCGTCCTCCATCGCCCACACTATACAATATACTTTATTTTCCTTTACAATCTATATCCCTTTTCTTCTTCATTCTGTGAGTGCAAATTTTGGATTGTCTTGGGTATTCAACCACAAGTTATCTTGTTCGCCTGTTAAGCCGTTGCTTACATCCTGCACAGCTAACTCATGTTTGAATAGGGGCAGCTGTAAACACCCCAAATTTGCCCTCACCCATTCACACCATGGTTTGTTATCATTTCATATGCATAAACTCAATCATACTATCTCATATCACATTTTTGGTTCACTGCATAGATTCAAAGTCATCTGCATCTAGGGTTGGTGATCTGAGCAATCCAAGAGCATCTTGAGCCACTCCAAAGGTTATCAATCACTTCCAAGGGGTTCATGTGTGTTCTTATATCATATTGTATCCTCTCAAAGTCAAAAATGTCAAAGAATCACAAGAACTAGGATTGGTGTGGAAGTAGAGCCAGGTTTGACTGCACAGTTGACCTAGAATTAGGGTTTTGGATTCAAAGGACATAACTCCAATTTTTTTGGTCATTCTTGTTTCTATTGGTCTCTATATGGTATAGGGAGTATGCATATCAATTTTCATGAAGAAATTCCATGGGGAAGTCATCTGATCAAGAGTTGACTTTTCAAGCAAGTCAGTGCAAAATCAGGGCATCTGAGGCCCCCAATGACCCAACCAAGGGGTGATCTTCATCTTTTTGAGTGCATATGATCTTTATTTGATCATAGAAGAAGTTGGAAGTTCACAAAATTCAAGGGTGACAAGTTTTTGCAAAGTTGACTTTTTTGGGCAAGTTTGACTTTTAATGAAAATGTCATTTTATGCAACTTTTTCAACCCTTACTTTTTGATTCAAAAATGCTTCAAATGGAAAAACTTTGGTCATGAAAGTTGTAGAATAGATATTTCCCTTTCCAAAAAGTACAAGAACATGACCTAATTCATCTTGGATCAAAAGTTATGGTGCATCAAAGTTGGCAAAAATCACTAAAATTCAAGTTATGCACCAAAGAGGAAACTTGCAAAATCATGTATCAAGGCAATTTGTGACCTCTAATTGTTGTCAAACCATTACACAAACATGATACAAGTCCTAAAAATCAGAATGGGCTGAAGAGATCACATGTTTTATGGCTTGTGAAGCAAGATATTTTCATGAAGATCAAAAGCAAGCAAGTTGCAAAAGTCATGATAGTTTCTCATCCACTTGCTAGCTACATTGCTGAACCATCCTAGCCTTTCCCTCACACCATGCTGCGCAGCCCACACCCCTTGTACTTGGCTAGAACATGACCCATGCTTCTCTTACACAAAGTTGACAAATTGGCAAAAGTAGCTACACCTATCACAAAAGGGCATGTCACATCTTCTGACCAATCAGCATTGTTTATACAAACAAAATGCAAGCCAAACATTACAACACACAAGCCTGAAACCAGCAAGAACATAACTTTCTCATTTTTCACTCTCAAAGCAAAAGCATTCGAAACTCTTCATACAAGCCACAAACACTTAAGCAAACTACACAGACCTTCTCAACTCATCATCCTGATCACAAAGCACCCCTCACCCTTGCCTTAAACTGCCTAAATCCAAAACACGATTCTCACCTGAGCTTGAGCAGAACCTGTTCAAACTCTCAAGCCAGCCAACACAAGCTCCTTCTAAGCATCCAAACATCATCAAGGGACCAAAAGGAGTGGTTTGCATCAAGGGAAGAGGCCAGAAAGCTGTGAACTGAAAGCTTCAAAACTCAGGTAGCTCAAGAACTTTTTTTCCAGAAATGATTTTTAAAGTTCCTAAGTTGTTCTTTGTAGTTCACTGATCACTCTGATGCCTTTAGTTTTGAAAATGGTGGAGAGATGAGAGTTTAATCTGTTTCTGAAACTTTTTGCCCTAGGTTTTGTTTGATTCGATTCAGCCAGTTTAGGAGTGATAAATATGTTTTGATTGAGGGTTCTGATTCGTTTTTGGATGGGGATCATTTTTGTTTAATTAGAATTCGTTTTAGATGCGTGTAGAGGGAGTTTGTGATTTTGGGTGATCGGAGAAGATGACCGGAACACTGTTTCGGTCACCTGAGAATCATTAAGGGCTGATTAGGGCTAATTAATTAGGGTTAGTGAGTTTGAATTCCAGCCGTGAGGGCCATCAGATTGTTTGACTTTTCCTTTTTCAGTTTTAAAATCATTTTTATTTTCATATTAATTCATTCGTTTTCTATATTTTATTAAAAATAGTAAAACTCATCCAAAAATTCTGAAATTTTTTATACAAGTTATTATTTAATTTCAGAACACAAAAATATTTTTATTTTTATTTTTAGCATTAAAAAGGTATTTTAAAATATTTAAAAGTTTCTTTTTAATTAATTAATGGAAATTAATTAATTAAAAATACTTTCAGGTATTTAAAAATCACCAAAAAATTCATGAAACATTTAAAACCATTTAGAAACATTGTCCAACCTTCAAACCAAATTTATTTTTTGATCTTGATGCATTTTGAGAATTTTTCATGGAATTAAAATCATTTTAATGCATTATTTTGATCCAAACTTCCAAAACTCATTTCTGCCTAACCAAAGAGAGTTGAACCTTGATTCTTTTTGCATTGAATTTTGTTTAGCATGTAGTTTGTAGGATTAAATGGGCATGAATTGATCTTGCATTTCCTATTTGTTTGGTAATTTTCTTGTTAAGGAACCCTAAAACCCTAGAAAACTTAGGAAAATCATAACTTGAATTAGGTTAAGAGTTGGAGCTTCTCCTTTGGGCAGTGAGTTAGTATAGGATTAGGGGTCCTTTGAAGGCATTTTCAATTTTTTATCTTGATGTTTGCTTCTGATTTTGGTTTTTGTTTGGTGCTTTGATCATAAACCCTAATTTGAGCTTCCATATGCATCCATCTTACATTTGCATTCATACCTTGACTTGCCATGACATTTTATGCATCCATTTGATTCATTTGACATCTTAAGACATATTGAAAGCATGTTTGATCATTGCATCTTGCATTTGCCATGTTGTATGCCATATGCACTTCATAACTTTTCATGTATGTTCATGGTTCCTAACTTGTTCCATTGGCATCCATAAGCTTGTATGATCATCCCCATGTGTTGTTTCATGTTTATAGCATCTCATAGCATCATCATCATCATGTATTTGCTTCTGGTTTTGATTTACATCATGCCATTCCATTTCATTTTGCATTGCATTGCATTTTGCTCACTAACTTTTCAGGTGGTAAGTAACTATTAGAAGTGAATTTGCCTTCATTTCTCATAACTTCTCTTCATCTCTTTTATGCATCCTTGCTGCATTTCTTGTATGTGTTTGAGTTTGAGCTTGCTCATTCTTCTTCATCCTTCTTTCTTTCCTCAAGTGACTTGTCTTCTTCAATGAAGCAAGTTACTTTGTTTCTCCTGATCCTTTCATCTGCTTCCTGGTGGTTCCATTGAAGATTTCTTTCTTAAACCTCACAAACCTTAAGAACAACCAAGCATGACAATGATTAGGGTTTTGTTTAGTCTCCCTTTAGATTTTACCTTTGTGTCTCATTGAGTCCTCTCTTCTCATCTCATAATCAGGGACTAAACCTTAAAGGCTTTAAGGCTTTGTGATTAAGCTTATGCCTGCATCCTTCTATTAGGATGGAGTGTATAACTTTAATCCTAAGTGTTAAACCCTTAATGTGTTTAAATCTCTTAATCAATCCATCTAATAATCATCAAGACATCACACTTGTAACTTGGGCCTTGCATTAGGGTTCTAATTCTTCCTTAATTGGTTAAGAAGGACTAACCCTAGTGTTAATGGACAAGTCCCCCTCAAGTTGTCTTACAAACCCTAAAAATCACTTCATCATCATATCATTAAATAAAATCCACTTAATCAAAGGCTTGTTTTGTCATGATTTAATCCCCAATCATGGATTAAGTTGAGGAGTTTTCCTCAGCTTAAACACCCTCATCTATTATCCTTCTATTAGGATGGTGTAATGAGTCTGTTTAATCCTTGATTATGGCTTAATCTCATTACTTAACACTAAACAAAAACAACAAAAACATCTAAATAATCACAAGTAGGTTGATGATCTTAATCCTACACCAAAGGTGATTAAGTGTGAGAATCAGACTTCACACTTAAGGTATTCTCATTACCCCTAATCAGAGGGAAGATGTGATGAGTTTACTAAATCCATTGGTTTAGACTTAAGCTCATTAACCTATGACAAACTCTCAAAAGCAATAAAAGATTGAAAACTCAAAAACAGACAATAATCGTCTCCTCCGGGATTCTTTTCTCATCTCATTCACTCATAATCGAGAACTTGCTTCTTCCGTCTAATGCAAGACAGTTAGCACCTGAGCCAGACAGGTCGTACACTTGAGCATAGGCAAGTAAGCAGTTCACAAGTCAATTCATCTTTCAGTCTCTTTGGGTCGAACTACGGTGTTCTGACTTCCTCATTGCACGAGAGGATACGTAGGCATAACTTAACAGTTATCGAACAAAAGTCTCTGTATATTCCCCCTCCTTCTAGCCTTATTCTTTAGCCTCATTATCTTGAGCATTTCATTCTTGTTCTTACACTGACACTTCACTTATACACTTCACACTTCTTTTACACTGACACCTGTACATCCTTTTCCAGCTCTTTATACACAAATTGCACTGACACTACCCCTTTAAAACACAAATCTCTTAAGCGTGGATCCCGTCGAGTACGACGGATAATCTGGGTGCTAATACCTTCCCAGGTTGTAACCAACCCCCTTTCTCAGTCTCTCTGGTTCGCAACCGTCTTATCCATCTTTTTCTAGGCCTATGCAGCATTGCCTTTCCTCCGGGATAAAAATGCCTAGCTGGCGACTCTTTTCATCTCCAGTGAGTTCACTGCTGTGTGTTCTCATTGTCCCTTTCGCCGACCGTTCGCGTCTGTACCATATTTGAGCCAGTCTCATCTTTTGGGAGCGACAGGATGGTTACTCAATATTTTTCCAAATTCCTATCCACCCAGATGACAAAGAAAAGACAACATTCACATTCCCCTACGGAACATTTACTTATCGTCGTATGCCATTCGGTTTATGTAACACTCCAGCAACATTTCAACGATGTATGATGGCAATCTTCGCTGATTTCATAGATGACATCATGGAAGTGTTCATGGATGACTTTTCCGTATGCGGCCTAAGTTTTGAAGGATGTATATCTAACATAGAGATGGTACTCGAGAGATGTGTAAAAGTGAATCTTGTAATTGGGAGAAATTACACTTTATGGTCAGACAAGGGATAATTTTAGGATATGTGATATCTAACAGAGGCATTGAGGTAGATAAAGAAAAGATAAAAGTAATAAAAGACCTTCAACCGCCTAAAACCATGAAAGAAATAAGAATTTTCTTAGGACACACCAGTTTTTACCGACGATTCATTAAGGACTTTTCCAAAATCACTAAGTCATTGACTGGTTTATTAATGAAGGACATTGAGTTTGTCTTTGACGAAGGTTGTTTAAAAGCATTTGAAACACTTAAAACAACCCTCATCACTGCATCCATCATGCAACCGCCCGATTGGACGCTACCATTCGAGATTATGTGTGATGCGAGTGATTATGCTGTAGGCGTAGTCTTAGGCCAAAGAAAGGATAATAAACTTCACAAAATATATTATGCAAGCAGAACTTTAGACCTTTCTCAGATGAATTACGCTACAATAGCAAATGAACTCTTAGCAGTCGTGTTCACACTTGATAAATTTCGTTCTTACCTAGTAGGAGCTAAAATAATCATATATACCGATCACGCAACCATTAGATACCTTCTAAGTAAAAAAGACGTGAAACCTAGATTAATAAGATGGATCTTATTGCTATAAGAGTTTGATTTAGAAATCACTTATCACGCATGGAAGGAATTAAACCAAACCCGATACCAATTAATGATGATTTCCATGATGAACGTCTTATAGTTTAAATTGAGAGTGAGATATCTTCCTTGACTCTAGACGAACAAATCCAAGAAGAAACTGTAGGAGATATTTGTGCACAAACCACTCTACCATGGTACACTGACATACTTAACTATTTAGCTGTCAGGGTACTTTCACCAGATCTCACATATCAACAAAAGAAGAAAACTTTCCATGATCTGAAACAATACTACTGATATGAACCATTGCTTTTTAAGCACGGACCCGTTAGTATTTACCATCGATGTGTCCTTGAAGAAGAAATAGTTAATATAATTTCCCATTGTCACTCCGCTCCTTACGGTGGACATGCAAGCACTTTAAAGACTTGTGCGAAGATCCTTCAATCAGGTCTAGTTTGGCCCATTCTATGGAAAGATGTTCACCTCGCCATTCTAAATTGCGACTGATGCCAACACACTAGTAACATCTCGAGGCGCGATGAAATGCCCCAAAAAGGCATTATCGAAGCTATAACTTCCCTAACAAATGACACACGAGTAGTCATGAAGCTTTTAAAAAACATTATCTTCCCAAGATTCAGTGTACCAAGACCCGTCATAAGTGATAGAGGTTCCCATTTCATATCTAAAATATTTGATAAGCTCTTGTTAAAATATGGAGTAAGAGACCGAGTAGCAACACCGTATCATCTGTAGACTAGCAGACAAGTAGAAGTCTCAAATAGAGAAATAAAACAAATTCTAGAAAAAATCGTTGCTACATCGTGGAAAGATTGGTCTACCAAGCTACCCGAAGCTTTATGGGCCTACATAACAACTTTTAAGACACCCATCGGAACCACACCTTTCAAATTAGTCTATGGAAAATCATGCCACTTGCCCGTAGAATTAGAATACAAAGCCTATTGGGAGATTAAAAACCTTAACTTTAACTGCACTAACGCAGGTGAGAAACGTATTCTAGACTTACATGAATTGGAAGAACTAAGACTAGACGCTTACGAGAATGCCCACATATATAAGGAGAGAACCAAGAAATGACATGACAATCGAATTGGAAAGAATTCAGTGTGGAAGACGTCGTTCTTTTATTCAATTCTAAACTTAGGTTGTTTCCGGAAAATTACGATCTAGATGGTCCGGTCCTTTCGAAGTAACAAAGGTTTTAATTAGTGGCACTATAAAAATTAAGCGTAGGTCTAGTGCACCATTTATAGTAAATGGGCAATGCCTTAAACACTATAACTACGTAGAAGATAAAGAATATTCAACATCTTTGAAATTGGCAGAATTTACATTAGAAACCATAGATTAGCTCCCTTAAACCATGTCGAGCCCCGACAATAAACGAAATGCTTTATGGGAGGCAACCCATAATTTTTGTCGATTTTAGTTTACTTTCTTTTATTTTTTCAAAATTCTATTTTCTCAAAATGCATTAAATTCACTGATTGTTGTTTTTGTTTTTGTTTTATTGTGTGACTTCATGATTTTTCAAAATTTTCTACTCCTATTTGTTTTTCATCCTCACTAACTCTGATCATGACTACCAATATGACTGTGGATTTTAGAGATGGCGTCTAGAGGCTCCGTTATGAAGCTTTAGCCCTAAGACCTATGTCTTTGACCAAATTTTCTCATGTACCTACCATGAAAGCTTTAGGCATAAGTGCTAGCATTGACTACCTGTTTAGCCAGCTAAGTTGGGAAGGATTTGCACTTAGGAAACATAAAACATACTATAAGCTGACCTTAGAATTCATAAGTTCACTAGCTCACAACCTGAACTGTGGAAAAGCCTTTACAAGAGGAAAGATAGCATTAAGAGTCTTCAGATATTGTAACACAGTGGGAGAACTGACTTTTAATTTTTTGTCGCAAAATATGTTGCGGGTAAGCAAAAGTCGCCACCGACTTTTATTTTATCCAACTTAGGAAAGGTATAAAAGAACATGAAAGACCTTTAAAAGATTTTGAGTTCGGGGGTAAGTTATACAAAGAAAATTTGTTAGTACCCTTTGTTTCCATGGTTATCCATGGGTTCTTAATTGCTTAGCTCACTATTTGTTTTGTTTGAAAAGTGTAGTGTGGGGTTTAAAATATTTTCGTAAAGATTTAACTTTGTAATGATTCTCGTATGAATGTATACAAAGTGCTTACTTGTTTGAAATTATTTTGAAAAAGAGAGAGTGGGGTGTAAAAATATTTGTTTTGAAAGTTGTGAGAAAGCATTAAGAGTTACTTACCCTAAGTTTGTATAGTCTTTCTTGTTATTTCATTTCCTTAGGGATATAACTATCCTTACTATCAGTTAGTAAGTAGTCTTATCCTTGGATTTAAAGGGGCGAGCGTAGGGTCATCGTTATGGTCATAAAAGGCAACATGTAGAGATACCTTAACAATTTAAAGGGACTATCATCATTCTTATTGGGATAAAATCATTTATTCGAAGGGTCATCGAGGGACTATGATCTTTTTCGTAGGGATAAGATCATTTATTTGAAGGCAACTTTGAAGGGTCAACGAGGGACTATGATCTTTTATTCGAAAGGAAACTGTGATAATTTATTTCTTTAAGTAACAGGTTAAGGTATCTCTACGTTCGAGGGGCTTGACCATATTTCATAAGAAAACAAAGAGAGGTTACCCTAGAGGTGTGAGTGTGCAAGTGTATTCAATTAAATTATTTTAGTCTTGAAAATTAGGGTTAGCTAACGGTTGATTTTAGTCTTACCATACAATCCTATTAAGCATACATCTCACAGTTTATAGTGCGGAAAGTAAACCCTAGTTTAAACTATTACATGGCTTTGGGAGAGATACATAAATAAAAAAAACCTGACAGAAAATGTAAAGTGCGGAAAATAAACCTAAAACTATTACAAGGCTTTTGCAGTTACATTATTCGAAAAAAGAAAATTGTGTGAGAAAAATAAATTATTTACAAGTTTCGCGCATCCTATACAATTATTCTAAAAAATAAAATTGATAAGAAAAATATGAAAAGAATAAAAGTCTTAGATTTTTATTAATTGATTTAAAAAGATTGATTTTAAAAAAATAAATGATTGTTTTATTAAAAATGTTTTATTAAAAAGAAATAATTTGATGAAATAAATTTAATTTGAATTAATTATGTAAAAAAATATTTTTTGGTATTTTATAATTCTTATGAAAATATTAATAAATTAACTATTTTTTATTGGTTAGAAAAATTAATTTGAATTAAAAGATTATTTTAAAATAAAATAAAATAAAATAAATTGAAAAAATATAAATAAAAGGAAAAAGGAATAAAGGTCCAAAAAATATGAAGGGGGGACTCTGGGATCGAACCCAGGTCCTTTTGGTTACCAGCCAACGTTCCAACCACCAAGCCATGATGCTTCAGCTGTCAAAGGATAACAACAAATTATTATATAATAAAACTGAAATTTCAAAATCAAAACACGCGCGCAAGCCTTCTTCTTCCTCCAGCCGTCCAGGTTTTTACCTACAGTTTGAATTCGTCACTAGAACCTATAGTGACAGTTTTACCCGTCACTATAACACCTGCACATTTCAAAAATTTAAACCACACAATATCAATTCAATCTAAAGGCATAATTCGATTAGAAATTGTCCTCTGAGTTCATTGGTCTATTCAATTTGGTCTAAAATTGCCTCTAGCTAGGGTTCCCCAAACTCACGACCTTGAACCCTAACAATGGCAATACACGATTCTTGTACCTAAGCTCCAATTGCATGGCCCATATAGCTTGCATACATCATAAGAAACATAAATATGCAAACAAATTAGATGTATCATGTATAAAATTATGAAATCTAAAATTGAAAAAAAAACCAAAAAACGAATTCGGTTATGGCATTTTAAGACGCTTTGGAGCAAGGTGATGATTGAGACACCTTCAGAAGCAACTCAGGAATGTTTTTGAACCTTCAAATCTTCTTGAGAATGGATGCAGCCCTAAAAACGAATCCTACTTACTCTTGAATTTTTTTGAAGTTTTTTTATGCTCTCTTTGATCAAAATATTCGTCCTCTTGATATCTGCACTTGTTATGTATATATAGAGAGGATGGATTTAGGTTAATTTGTGGGTTTGGATTCAAGTTATTTTGGGATGATGAGATTTGATTGAAATTAGATTTTAAAACTTTCTATTTTGGCCATTATTGAGATATCATGACTTTCCTCTTGTTGTGCACGAATTTGAATCACATATTATGACAATAAACCTCAAAATCTGATCCCAAAATAATCCATAGATCAAATATTTGTTTTTTCAATATTTATTTTAATTAAAATTGAATTGAAATGAATTAAATCCAATAAAATATAACATAAACAAATAAAATCAAAATATATGACTTATAGGTCATGGATTATCTTAAAATTAAGTTTGGATTGTGAAAACATAGGCCCATTTGGCAAAAACTCAAGTTTGGTCTGTGTTTGCCTTATACACCTCCTCAAATTTGCTCAACTTTAACAATGCATAAATTCCTCAATTTTTATCATATGAATGTGCTCTTGGACTTTTTAGAAATCTTAAAGTGTCCTTTAATCACTCCTTTTGGTCCCATGTCCATTTTATCTTCCATGTTCAAGTTATGAGCTTTTGAAAAAGTTGATTTTTTGTTGACGTTTTAGAGGACCTGTAAATTCTTGGCCCATATCTCTCAAATGAAGCATTTCTAGCCTTGGATTGTGAGACACAAAGTTGTAGGGAATTGAATTTCCTTCACAATGATATTTGGATGGGAAATTCTGATGAAGTATGTGAAAGTTAGAGTTGGTCAAAGTACAATTGACTTTCTCCTTAAGAAACCCTAATTTAGCAACTTTTGCCTTGTGATGAATTTGAGGTTTTCTTGATGAATCATGATCAAATCTTGATCAATTGATGAATCTTACTTCATAATATTGATGTTGACCAAAAATATTGAAGTTTGACAGTATGTTGACCATACTTGACTTTTTACCCAAGTTAACTGATTATTGATCATCTGAGCATCTGACTGACCAAACTTGTAGGGCAAGTCTTGAAACTTGCCATGAGGATCCTTTGAAGTATATGGGATACCATGAAGTCCACTTGAGGCTTTGGAAGTCCAATTTTCTTTGAGAAACACAAAACCCTAATGTGAGATATGTTGTTTAGGAGGAGGCTTTGTCTGATGAAACCTTGAGTCCTTTTGAGCAATTGAGAATCTTATGACCATTAGGAGACCTCTTAAGACATACTGTCTTGAAGATATGAAGGAAAATTTTGGGGTACAACAGCTTCCCCTGTTCAATTTTGTGAAACCTGAGGGGTTAGATTGGCATGCACGCCATTCGTGACCTGAAGGTGGAAGATGCTTGAACACTTATAGCCCAAAAATTTGCACTCGTCGGTGCACAAAGTAACATTGTTGGTTGATTGTATTGCTTGAATGTGCTTAAAGATGTCATTCAGAGTATTTGGAGATGGGCTTATATATGCCATCCAAAGTGTCTGTTGATAGGAGTATTGGAATGTGTCTATGTTTGACTATATCTGAATGTTGTTCTGGAATAAGTATCAGAACTAGATCTTTGTCTTGATCATATTTGAAATGTCTCTGGAAAATATCATGAACTAAGTATCAGAACTAGATCTTTGTCTTGATCATTCTGAACTGGCTTTGGAAAATATCCTGAACTAAGTATCAGAACTAGATCTTTGTCTTGATCCTTTCTAAACTATCTCTGGAAAATATCCTGAACTAAGTATCAGAACTAGATCTTTGTCTTGATCATTTCTGAACTGTCTCTGGAAAATATCCTGAACTATGTATGAGAATTAGATCTTTTTCTTGATCGTTTCTGAACTGTCTCTGGAAAATATCCTGAACTAAGTATCAGAACTAGATCTTTGTCTTGATCATCTTTGAACTGTCTCTTGAAAATATCCTGAACTAAGTATCAGAGCTAGATCTTTGTCTTGATCATCTCTGAACTGTCTTTAGGAGACGACAATGTTCTTCTGATCGCGAACTATCCTGAAAAAGCAAAGTTAGTGTTATGCGATGTCACTTGATGTATGTAATGCATTGCAAGATGATGTTCTTAACATAAATGAGAATGTTGTATGCATTATGGATGTGTATGTAATGATATATTGTAGATGACGTATGGACACATTATGTAGTTGAAGCATATTAGTAACTTCCTGTAACAACTACTAGTTGGGGAAAATAAATTCCTGTTCATTGTTGGGGATGATGAAGACATTACTCCAAATCTCAGTCGAGGAGAGTCGATCGTTCGTCATGATTTTTATTGAAGGATTAAGTTTCTAAATACCTTGACTGGGGATAAAAGAGATGGGCATTCTTCCAATGTACTATCTGACCAGGTGTCAACCCTTTTGGGGGATAGCAGGCTTAATTGATTTCTATTGGAGAAGAGAGTCTTGCCGGGGCTTAGTAGTGTTAGAAATACAATCTCTGTCACCGATTGAAGAAAATGAGGACAAATTTCCTATAAAGGATGAGTTTGCTGATGAACACATCCTATCTATTACTGATGTTCCTTGGTTTGCGGATTATGCAAACTATTTGATCGGTGGTATTATACCTGATGATTTTGACTCTAACAGAAGGAAAACGTTTGTTCATGATTGCAGATTTTACTTATGGGGTGATCCGTTTCTCTACAAAAGAGGATTGGATGGCTTGGTCAGAAGATGTGTACCAGAGGAAGAACAAAAAGATGTGTTGAAAGCATGTCATGATTCCGAATATGGAGGACATTTAAGTGGTGATAGAACAACAACTAAAGTCCTTTAGTCAAGGTTGTACTGGCCCACATAATTCAAGGATGATCAAGAGTTGGTGAAAGAGTGTGACCGATGTCAGAGAACTAGGAATATATCCAAAAGAAATCAGATTCCCTAGAACTTTATGCTAGAGGCTGAGTTATTTGATGTATGGGGAATAGACTTTATGGGGCCGTTTCCACCGTCATTCGGAAAGAACTATATTTTGGTTGCGGTGGATTATGTCTCAAAATGGGTGGAAGTTGTGGCATTTCCTACCAATGATGCTAAAGTTGTGACAAGATTCTTTAAAGAGAATATATTCGCAAGGTTTGGTGTTCCAAGAGCCCTGATAAGTGATGAAGGAACTCATTTCCTGAATCACCTCATGGAGAGGCTTCTGCAGAAATATAATGCGAAACATCGGATCGCTACTCCTTACCATCCGTAAACAAGTGGCCAAATAGAGGTGTCAAATAGACAACTCAAACAAATTCTGGAAAAAACAGTGAGTTCATCTCGAAAAAATTGGTCTATTAAGTTGGATGATGCTATATGGGCATATCGAACGACTTTCAAAACGCCCATCCGTATGTCACTATACCAGCTTGTTTACGGAAAGGCGTGTCATTTGCCGTTGGAACTTGAACACAAGGCTTTCTGGGCCTCTAAATATATGAATATGGACTTGCCTAAGCCTGGAAGTTCCCAGATTCTTCAACTTCACGAGTTAGAAGAATTTAGGAACTCGGCGTATGAGAATGCTAAAGTTTACAAAGATCAAACAAAAAAATGACATGACAGGAGAATTCAAGGGAAATAGTTTTGGGAAGGACAACTGGTCCTCCTGTATAATTCGAGGTTGAAACTGTTTCCCGGGAAATTGAAATCCAAGTGGTCAAGACCTTTCGTGGTGCATCGAGTATTCCCGCATGGAGCGGTTGAAATTAAGAATCAGTCTAATGGAGATGTTTTCAAAGTTAATGGGAAGAGGTTGAAGCCCTACTTCCAAGGACAACCTAATGGACTGATTGATTTTGCTCGGCTTACTGTGTAGGACGATCGACCGTCGAGTCATGCGACGTTAAATGCAACGCTGTGTGGGAGGCAACCCACGATTTTTATTCTAATTTTGTGTGTTTTTGTCTTAAATTTTGTTTTGTAGGTGATCACAATGCATATGTATGATGGAGGAAGTTCATTTGTAAGTCGGATGTCGAGAGTATCAACAAATTAGAAAAAAGTGAAAATCAGAGGCCTGACACGGCCCCCGTGTCAGCTGACACGGCCCGTGTTAAGAAGCATGTAACAAAGAAGAAAAAGTTGAAGAATCAGAAGCCCGACACGACCCGTGTCAAGAGGCCTGTAGCAAAAAAAATATATAATTCTGAATTTGAAAGATTCAAAAGAGGAGGATACAGAAGCCTGACACGGCCCCCGTGTCAGGCAGCGCGTGTAGTATTGTTTTTCCATTTTTCAAATTTTAAATTTTTTTATTCGTGGGTCCTGTAACACGGTGGGAGAACTGACTTTAGTTAAATGTTGCGGATAGCAAGAGTCGCCACCGACTTTTATTTTATCCAAGTGGAAAGGGCATAAAAGAACAGGAAAGACCTTAAAAAGATTTTGAGTTCGGGGGGTAGGTTATACAAAGGGAAGGTGTTAGCACCCTTTATATCCATGGTTATCCATGGGCTCTTAGTTACTTAGCTCACTTTAAATTGTTTTGAGAAAGGTGTAGTGTGTGATTAAAAATTTTCTAAGTACTTTATAATGATCCTCGTATGGATGTATATAAAGACTTTGTTTTGAAAATTTGTTTGAAATGTGAAGTGTAAAATGTATTTTGAAAAGGTGAGCAAGTAATTAAGAGAAACCTACCCTATATTAAGTATTTATTGTTCTTATGTTCTTTCAATGGTAAGAATATCCCTATTATTAAGGAATAGGTAGTCATTACCTTGGATGTGAGAAGGGACATATATAGGGACAATCTGAATGTAGACAACTGTAAGGTGTCTTTAGCAATTCGTAGGGACTTATCATCTTTTATTCAAAGGGACAAGATCATTTATCGTAGGCAACCTCGAAGGGACTTGATCTTCTAAACTGAAGGGACTTGATGATATTTATGAAGGGACTTTGCTTAAGACACCTTACTTGACCTTAGAAATATGCAACATGAGAGGTAACCCTAGAAAGTGCAAGATGGCGATCAAAGATCAACTTACGTGTGTGAGTGTTTATGTTCAAATATTTATCTTACTTAAGGTTAATTATCTAAGTTATTTTAATTACACATAGTTATACACACCCTAGAATTACTAACCATGGCAATAAAAATATTTACAAAATAAAATAAAGACAAAAAATAAATCTGCGACTATTACATGGCTTTCGCAATTACATAATAATAGAAACAATAATGATAAATATAATAAGAACAATAAATAATAATAAAAAATTAATAATAAAAATAAAAGGTTAGAAAGAAATTAGGGTTAAGCAACAAAAATCAGGATTAAGAAAAATTAGGGTTAGTTAATTAAGAAAATAAGGGTTTTTAAATATATCAAAAATACATTATTAACTTATTTATAAAAATACTTAATTATTACATAAAAAAATTATAAAAATTAAATACTAATAATATACATTTTAAGAAAATAAGTATGAATTTAAAAAAAAAAGTTTTATTAAAAATATGATTAGTTATTATTTTAGAAACTATTTTAATTTTATTAATTTAAATAAAGAAAAACAAGAAAATAGCAAAAATAATGGAAATTGGAAAAAACCTCAAAAAGATAGGACCTGGGATTTGAACCCAGATCCTTTACCTGAACAGACATGCTCCAAAACCAGCTGAGCTACTGCGCGCGTTTGATATCCAATGGCAAGGCAATCCTTATGTTGTAAGCCTATAGAATAAATGGAATTAAAGCAAAAAATAGTTGGAGGCCGAATTCGAACACAAGCCCTTTGCTTCACACATGCGCCTCTTCACCAACTGAGCCAAGTAGCGTTTCAAATATATAAATGCAAACAAAAATAAATAAAATAAGTTAATATTCAAATATGAAGTTTCGCGCCACACTTCTTCTTCAACCTCCAGCCGTCTGCTTAGGCTATAGTGACAGTTTTCCGTCGCTATAGCTTATAGTGACAGATTATTTTCGTCACTAAAACCCTGCGCAAATCAAACATTCAATATATGATGAATTAAACAATTACAATGGTCCAGATTAGCTAATATGAGGTCCCTGAACACAAATATCACATTAATTTTAACAGAAATTGATTCAATCATGCGTTCCCAAAAGAAATTCTCAAGAACCCTAGTTTTCGGTTTTAATGCATATGGCTATGATTTCTTCAATTGATCACCCAGAAATAATCCTTGCAATGTCACAAACACAAATCAATACTCAAAAACAATTTATCATGGGTTAATATATGAAAACGCAAAATTGAAAAACCATGAAAAAGTGAGAATTCGGATTATGCGTTTGGATGAGTTTTTGATGATGTAAAGTATTGAGATTGCATCAATGATGATCAGGGATCATGTTTAGACCTTCAGCTTGCTTTGAGATGACCTCTAAATGAAAATTCGATAATCACTTTTTCTTGAAATTTTGTGACTTTGTTCTTATGCTTGGAGGCAGATTTTTCGTTTTTCAGCATTGTGATGTCTTTACCTTTCTAAATCAAGCTAGTACGAAATTGGATCAGATCAATCATCTCTAAATGGTGTTTATGACTTTCTAGAATCACAATCTCATCCAAATATTTGATTTATATATTTGATTTTGATTTAATTTGCATTTTAATGAATAAAATTCAAATAAATACTAAATAAAAAATAAAAAATCAGAAAATGCTTGGATTGGATCGTGCTTGATGATATTATGAAGATTGGGTGGCAATTTGGTAGGCCCATTTGGCAAAATTTGGTTTTAAGACTTCATTTGCTTCACAAACCTCCCAAATATTTCCCAACTTTGCAAAGGCACAAATCCCTCAATTTTAAAGATATGAAAGTGTTCTTGGACATTTTGGAAAGCTTATAGAGTCCTCTAACCAACTTCTTTGGTCTCATGTCCATATCCTTTATCATTCTCAAGTTATGCCCTTTGGAAGATGTTGACTTTTTGTTGACTTTTAAAATGACCTATAATGTCTTAGCTGATACCTTCCAAATGAAGCATTTTTGGGATTGGCTTGTGAGACACAAAGTTGTAGAGAATTCAATTTCCTTCAAAATGAGATTTGTATGGGAAATTTTTGATGAATCATGTGAAAGTTATGGCTGGTCAAAGTTCAGTTGACTTTTCTTGTGAAAACCCTAATTTAGAAACTCCTGATTATTGATGATCTGAATTCTCCTTGATGAATCATGATCAACCCTTGATCAAATGATGAATTTTACTTCATAAACTTGATGTTGGCAAAAAACCTTGAAGTTTGACTTTGGTTTGACCACAGTTGACCTCAGTTTGACTTTTTAACTGCTTTGACTGATTTTTGCATATCTGATCATCTGACTGAGCAAACTTTTTGGGAAAGCCTTGAAACTTGACATAGGGATTCTTGAAGACATATAGGATTCTATGAAGCTCACTTGAAGCCTTGGAAATCCATTTAGCCTGATGAAATCCAAAACCCTAGTTTAAGATGCATTGCTTAGGAGGATGCATTATCTGAGGGAATTGTCAAACTTTTTCACTAATTGTGAATGTTGTGAACCTCTTGAGATACCTTGTGAATATTATGAACCTTGCGAACCTCTTTGGACACCTTAGTACATAATGTCTTGTCTAGGTGAGGGCAAATTTTGGGGTGCAATAGGACCCACCTGAAATTTTTCCAACATCTCTCTTTATTTCTATTTACCACATTTATTCTTTATCATAACCTTTTGTTTCTTCTTCTTCTAACCCTTATTCTCTCCAATCTCCATAGCCACCTCCAACAAAACCTTCATTTTCCTGCTCATCCGTTCTCCGAAACATCGTAGAGATTTTACGAAAGTTATTCTACTAGTCGTCCTCAACACTTTGACGGTAATATTTTTTGCTAATCTTTTTGTCGAATTTTCTGTGATTTGTTGTAGATACGAAAATGCCCTCCAAGCGCGGAGACATGGGAAGACGTTCTGCTGCTGAGACATCTTGCACTAGAAAAGGCCAGCCCGTAGGCCGAATGCTCATGGGATTGTTTTCGACCACGAAGATCAAGAGAAGAGGTATGCTTTGCATCTGAAGCGGAAAATCATTCCAACATGGCATATGTGTTCTGATACCCTGACCCAGTTAGGTTTAAAAGTTGAAGTAGAGAGGATGTTCCATACTTTGGGTATGTTGGAATTCATGCAGTTCGAAGCTCCCACTTATGAGCGTATTACGATCTAATTTTTGAGTACTTTAGATTTTAAATTGAAAAGAAAATGGACTGGTGCTGCTTACTATTTTTATGGGACAATGACTTTCAGGTTGTACAACCATGACCATGAACTGACTGTAGAGCAGGTGGGGGATATACTAAATCTCCCAATTGATGGCCCATGCATGGTTCCTGAGTCGTTTGATGCCCACTCGTTTTAGAAAGCTATTACTGGGCAGAAAGATTATGTCTCAAAAGGAGCGAAAGCATCAGGAATTCAAAACCCGTGCTTTAGGTTTGCGGAAAAAGCGTTGGCTTAAACCCTTTTTGATAGAGGTGATAGCAATGGTGTGGCCACGCAGAGAGAACTATTCTTCATGAATGCTCCGTCATACCCTAATTTTTGACCCTAAGATTTTTTTTCCGCATCTCATCTACATCTTGCATACAAACAAGATCGCATTGGTTGCACGGTTTTTCTCGGGTTAGGTTTATGCCTCGCAGGGGATCACCATTGTCTTCAATTGCTTTATTTGTTTGTGTTTACTAACCATTAATCAAAATCCAAAAGTATTTTGTTTCCTTTTGCTAACCTTTTTTCAGGAAGAGGAACCATTGAAAATGCCAAAAATAGCAATCCTGCAACTCGAGCGAAATTTTACAGAACAAAAGTCGAAGTTGATCTGCGAATAATTCAAATTTGTCTGATCGAGGATTTCCCAAGTTAATTAATTCACTCAAAGGATTTCCAAAGATCATGTGGTTACTTCTTCGACGTACAACAAGAATCTGGCTGAAACAACCAAGCAACCATGTTTGAATAAAAAAAAAATCAAATTTCAGCTTGGTTATCCGGTTAACCAAATGCGTTAACCGGTTAACCAGTGCGAAATTTGAATTTTTTATTCAAATTCAGCACCCTTAGATCATTGATTTAATTGGAATATTCTAGATCCATTGGTTTCTGATTTCTCTACATCACTTTGATCATTTCCTACCATAAATCCTCATTAATCACCACTCTTTTCCATTTCCCACCAAATTTTCAATTACCAAACCTAAATTCAAATTACCAAAGCAAGCTCCATCCCACCAAATTTCCATACTTAAGGCCTTTAAATAGGACCACAATTTCATTCATTCCACAAGCTTTAGAGATCCAAATTTACCTTGCAAACATTTCTACAAGCTTTTGATAGCCACAAAACCTCTTGCAAATTACTCCCCCAACACCAAAATTCTCCAAAGCTCACTTTCTTTCTTTTGAAGTTATCAAGAATTCACATTGAATTCTTGATTAATTTGAGCTAAACCTTCTTCCTTTCCTTCTTTTAATCATCAATTGCAGTAGATCTAGCTTGGCTTATTTCAATTTGAAGAAGTGACTTTGGTAATTCCTCTCCTTCCATAAACCCATACTCACCATCAACCATTCAAGATGTAGATCTTTGGTTCCTTTGATTCTAGATCCTTTGATTCTAGATCCTTTGGATCTTTATTTGTTGTTTGATTACAGGGATTCCACTGTATTTTGGTTTTAAAATTCGTGCAAATTCAGATCATGATCATTAAATGTTTTGAAAGAGTTTTGGAAATGGATCAATGCTGAATTTCTGCATATTTTCTGCTGCTGCTTCAGTGTTAACCGGTTAACCATATACGTTAACCGGTTAACGCAAGTCAGAATTGAATTCTTGGCTTGTTTCAAGTCCCTTTTTTGGTTCCTTTTTCTTCTTCTTCTTCCTCATTTTTATTTTTACCTTGGGAAGCACTTTTGGGAGTGATTTCTCCTTAATTTCAATGAACTTTGGGTGTAGATTACAGTAGTTAATGTTCATTAATTCAAAACTACCTTTAAGTGGATTATTCAATTCATTTAAGGTACTTTGTATTAGTGATACATTTTCATGCTTGAATCCACCAAGATGAGTGATTGAACTTAAGGATGGAAGAATACTATGAGTGTGCTCAATTTGGTATTCACCTTTATTTTCGTGCGGTATTGCGTCCGGATAGCGATTTACATATCATTTATCTTGCATGCATTAGCACTAACATTATGCACCTTAATTAGTGGTGGCCGGCCTTATTTATAGGGTAATTACTTCGTAAATTGCTCGGCGATTGCTTAACTTATACCTAAATGTGTCCCGACTTTGGAATAAAAATCTAATTGGGTACTTGCACTTTCATTGACCGGATCTCTTGTTGATCGCGTAATCCCAAAGTGGTTAATCATATTGCATTAAGAATCCAGACTTATGAATGTTTGATGCGTAGGTGCTTCGAGTCTCCCAATCGCCTTTCAAATTTCATTGAATTCGGTTCGGTTTGCCTTGATTAATCGCTATAGTGTAAGATGCTAAGCGGATCCGGTTGCCTTAGATTTTGGTTACTCTTTCTTTTTGGTTGTGGTTGATTAAGTTCACCATATCATTATTATGTGAATATTATTATACTATTATTATCAATATTTTATATTCTTGCACTTTAATTTCTTTTGTTACTAACATTTAATTTCTTGCACTTTTATTACCTTTATTCTATTATGCTTTATTCATCCATATCATGTTTATCATTTGTTCTAATTATTTTGATGTTGATTTTACTTTTGTCCATTTGGACACAAAAACATTAATAAATGATTAAACTTCTAAAATACTTGTGAGTTTAATTTGTGGACTTTTGGTTACTATCCTTGGCATTGGAATTGAGATTTTGGACTTATTTTTAGGATCCATTCCCCTTGCTTTGATCTTCATGAAGTTGGATTTAACCTTTATTTGGCCATTTACTAGCATATAAGGATGGAACTCTTATGCTCATAATTTGGAATGTCATCAAGTTTGGTTAGATCTTTCTTCCCTTATCTCCTTATTTTCTTTTTTTAGGATAATCCCTTCATCGCCTCCCATTCTTTAATTTTCAAAACCTTCTCCCTTTTTCAAAGGTTTCTTTTTTTAAAATCATCACCTCTTTAATGAAACAAAACCTTGACTTTTGTCAAGTGGCTTTTACTTTTTTCTTTCTTTTCTTTTTAAAATCAATGAATCTAATCATGTTGATCTTAGTTCAAAAATAAAAAGAATCAAACTCATTCAAATTGTTTTTGTGCCTTGGTGCACTTTTGTTTGTTTTCTTTAAAAAGTGTCTATTATGAGTCATTAATCTTTAGTCGGGTGCAAGTCTCTCAATCTCCATGGTTGTAGTTTGATGTAATTGAGTCTCTTGTCATTTGTGGGGGTTTAGTGGCATACTCGTTGATTTTATCCGAGTTGGCGCCCTCCCCATAATGATGTATGAGTCCATGCCTTCATTCTCATGGTAGATTTGTTTGGCTATCCACTTGAAGATGACAAATTCACTTCACTTAATAAAATTAATCATAACTCACCCTTTTCACTATTTGTACCATGAACTACGAGGTTTTGATCTTGCATTGCACTTTGTGGGTACGTAGGCATGAGACGATCGTCTCTTCAAACACAAAAATCTTAAAAAACATTTCTCTTCTAATCTCTTCAATAACTTTTAAACAAACCATTTTCAAACCAAAAAAGCAATAAATATTTCAAAGGGCTCCCGTGGAGTACCACGAACATTTTGGGTGCGTAAAACCTTCCCGATTTGTAACATATTCCCTTACCTGTTCTCTGTTTGATTCTTTTAGGTTTTTACTTTTAGATTCATTAGGTTTTATTCGCTCTTTTTCCCTTTTCCATTTGGAATAAAATAAAAGCGCGGTGGCGACTCGGTTTACTTTGAGTTAAGTTAACCAATAGCTTACACTCATGATTTTGCCGCTACAGAAAATTGGCGACTCTGCTGGGGAGTAATCTCTTAGTGGATTCTGCCTACTTTGATTTATTTACTGCTTTGGTTTGATTTGTTTGTTATTTGTTTGTTCTGTTTCGGTTTTGGTGATCCTCTGTGAGTGAGATAGATTTTAATCCGGATCTGAGTTGAACTTATGATAGGACGACGATATTCAAAGCGATACGCGATGGAGTAGTCCAAAGAGATATCAATTTGATAATCTCCACTCGGTTAGTCTCTCTTGGATTATCAATGTCATGATGAGTAATCATACATGGCATTATTTTCCGACCTTGAGCTGATCATACTGAGGACCGTAGAACTCTTAACCCATTCAAGCCAATTTAGGAACGTAGTACGGAAACTATCCGGGTGTAAACTTAAGGTGGTTGTCACGCGATACTACACTCGGACGAGGTTTATTTTAAGAATGTTATCGGTTGGGGAGTAATCCAACGTAC
Source organism: Lathyrus aphaca (assembly GCA_963966055.1). NCBI lineage: Eukaryota > Viridiplantae > Streptophyta > Magnoliopsida > Fabales > Fabaceae > Lathyrus > Lathyrus aphaca. The sequence goes on from OZ014525.1 coordinate 14,383,049, forward strand.
CGATAATATTCTAAATATGGTTGTTAACTCTGGGAACTTCTGTTAGCACCCTTTTGGTTTTCTGCAGGTACACTGAAGACAAACCTTAGTACATACCTTTGTGGGTTGTTGGTTCTTATCCCTTGACTCCATGCTCGTGATCTGAACCTTTGAACCTATGTGCTTTGCGTGATCTTGTTTGTGGTTGTTGCATCTACATATTCATCATGATCATCATCACAACAATTTTTCAAGGAAAACAATTCCGATTACTGCAAATATTGGAAAAAGTAAATATTCCTTTTGTCAAGATTTTTCATGACCGTATTCTCGATTTTGACCATGTTTGCAGTAATCGAGTTGTTTTTCTAAAAATGGAAGTGAACATTGCATATCATTGCATCCTCACATATTCTTGCGTTCATCCGAGTTGTGTGGGAACTCATCCCGGTTGTTTCCTTCTTCAGTTGTCTGTTGATCCGTCAAGCTGTCACCTCACCACAGATACGGGACTAGAGCTGCTAACAAATTGAGAGCTCTCAGATTGAGAAAGGAAAACCAAGAACAACATAACCTAGAAGTACGAATGAAGATTGACGAGCTGAAAACTAGTATGACCAGGCTCACTGAAATGATGCAAGTTCTGATTGCTCGAGGTGAACCACCTTAGAGGACTATGATTTCTGAAGTTTCAACTGCTGTTTTTGATCCTCCTGTGATTCAGCAACCGGTTTCTACTTGGCCAGAATTTAGGTTACCTCCGAATTATGTTCCAGTTTCTGCTACTTCTCAAATGGTTGGTCCATCTGTTGTGCCAGTCTTTTCAGCTCCGACTTTTGTCGAACCTCAACCTGTTGTGTACACTGCTGCTCAAGCCACTTATCAGGATTCCCCTTTCATGTACCATACTGCTGGTCCACAAGTGAAAAGTTAGGGTGAACTTGGATACATCGATGAAGTTAGAGAGCAATGTTTGACTCTTGAGAAGAGGGTAAGAGGTTTAGAAGGAAAAGATGTCTTCGGTGCTGCTGCGATAGACATGTGTTTGGTCACTGACCTAGTTTTGCCTGATAAGTTCAAAGTTCCTGTATTCGAGAAATACAATGGGCATACTTTTCCAAAGATTCTGATCAGTGATATTTAGTGGTAATATTCAAGCCGGTTTTCAGCGTCTTTTGAGTCTATTTTTATTTTGTTTGTTGTGTCTCGTTCATGTTTTGTCTTAGTTTTCTCATTATTGTGTGCAAGTCAGTGTTTATCGTTTTTACTTTGTTTTTATCAGTGGAATGGGTTATGTGGTTGTTTCTTTGTGGTGTTTCAGGTAAATATGTAATTGGTTGTTCGAGGCGTCCGAAAGATGGTCCAAGCTTTTTAAGAACTGATGGAAAGTGAGAGTTCAGAGACACAACACGGGTTCCAGTGTTGCACAACACGACCCGTGTTGTAAAGACCAGAAGAAACTAAAATTCAGCTCAGAAAAGAAGAAGACAGGGGTGTGACACGGGCACCCGTGTTGCACAACACGGCCCGTGTCATGGCAGCTGGGAAAGAATGTTTTTTGTAGTAATCCAGAGTCACAACACGGCCACCCGTGTTGCACAACACGGCCCGTGTTGTGAAGACCAGAGAGAATTTTGTGTTTTGCTGCTTCGAGGGTATTCCGGACATTTCGCGGTGCTGTTTGAAGACTGATTTATATTTGCCCATGATGACTGTGACGAAGGACTTTTTGAATTGGGGCTTTTTGGAGAGAACGAACACTGGAGAAGAAAGATTGATCAAGAGCGGAAGCAATTGACGATCCGACTAATCCAACGTTAATTGTAATGTCTAAATTTGCTTACTCTGTTTTTATTTCCAGTTTGAACATGAGTGGCTAAACCCCCCAATGCCAGGGGGGTGTCCCTGATTTGCATTTTGTAATGACTTGTTGAATTCTTCAATTTGGAATTCTGTTTTTAGTTTCGTTTCTTTATTTTATCGCAACGTCCTTAATGCTTTATCGGTATTGGAAAATAAGATAACTGATCGTGGTTAGGATTTGGTCTGACCAACCATTCTAACCTTGTTGCATAATTTTATCGTGAAAAATATTACTGAGAAATTGGGATATTTTTATGAGAACCTTTTTATGTCAGAATTATTGCTTGATATTCTTCTATGACCTTTGAGGAATCGCGGTCTATGAAGAATACCAAAGGTTTTTTCTTTGAAGGAATTTTGGGAAAAACATTATAGACTTAGGAAAGACACGTTCGAAAGCACATCTCTAAAATTAAGGAACTTATGAGTCATTGCATTGCGAATCATACACCATACCTGGCATTACTTTTATATAAGTGAAATTATTTGTTTTAAATTTACGTTTTATTCTGTTCAATTTATTTAATTTAATCTGAAACCATGAGTTTTGTCCAATTGAAATTAATCACGAAGAACTTATTTCAATACGCAGTCCTTGTGATCGATATTTGGGGTTAATCCCTTCTATTACTACATCGGTAAAAATAGTACACTTGCTATTTACCGGTCAAGTTTTTGGCGCCGTTGCCGGGGACTGCCAAAGAATTAAGTTGTTTGTGTTATATCAATTGGAATTTTGTTGCTCTGCGACTAAAATTTTACTTTACTCTCTGTATATCATTTTACTGTTATTGAAATTTTGTTTTCTAACTCGTGTCTAACTGTTTATGCGAGGTCAGGCCTCAGCTAAATTTTCTTTTGACACAGAACCAGAAAGAGCTTTGCACGAGAGACGCCGCAAGGCAAGAATTGATAGTCTGGCTAAGACTGGTTCAAGTGTCCCGTATCAGGAAACTGAGGACTATATTTCCGTTCACTCGGAGCACAGTGACTCTGATTCAAACAGAGAAACTGACCCTGAATTCAACGACATGGCAGGAAATCAACCTGCTGCAGAGAGACTCTTAGGTGATTACGGAGGGGCAAATGCTCAACCTAACAGGATGACGATTGTTAATCAACCGGTGAATGTAGCACACTTCCAGTTGCATCCATCTACTATCCGCCAGTTAGAGAGCAAGCCTTTCTCCGGTAGAATTAATGAGGATGCAAATAAGCATCTTCAGAGATTTCTTACTACTACCACTTCTTTGAAGATCGAAGGTCATTCAGAGGAGGCAAAACGACTGGTGATGTTTCCATTCACTCTTACTGACGATGCTGAAGAGTGGTTCTATTCTCTTCCCGCAGCAAGTATCACAACATGGCAAGAGATGGAAACAACCTTCCTTAACGAATACTTTCCTGCTTCAGTGTTCATCCGGAAAAGATACGATATAGTCAATTTTAAACAAAAAGAGGGTGAATCACTCGGAGATGCTTATAAAAGATTCAAAAGGTGTCTGACTTCGTGTCCTACTCATAACATGGACGCAACAGAGCAAATGCAAAACTTTGTGAATGGGTTGCGACTCAAGACAAAGCAACTGATTGATACTGCTGCAGGTGGCTCAACAAACTTTTCAACAACCACAGGTATTAAAAGAATCATAGAAGCTATTGCTGCCAATGAACACCTTGAGTTATATGATCGCACCGTGAGTCAACCAGACGGGAAAATCGATCTTAAGCTCACAGAACAGGTTGTAAAAATGGAAGATCAAATTGCCGCAGAAGTTGAAAGAAGGTTAAAGAAGATGAATCTGGGAACTCACACAGTTGCTCAGGTTGAACCCGTTCAAGCGGTGATTTGCGAGATATGTTGTGGTCCACACTTTGCCATGCACTGTTTGCCAACTCAAGAGCAGGTTGAGCAGATTAATATGTTGAGGCAGAACAATCCTTATGCCAACACATATAATCCGGGGTGGAAAAATCACCCAAATTTCTCTTGGAAAGATCATCAAGGGAACATCCAGAAACCGGTTCAAGGCCAACAACAGTATCAGCCCCAGCAACAACCTTATCAGCCTCCAGTGTCAAGAAAAGCTGATCGGGAGATTGCCATTGAAAAGATGGCAGCTCACAATTGTCAATTTCAAGAAGAAACCAGAAGTAATTTCAAGAACACCGGAGCCTCTATAAAGAATCTTGAGGTGAAAATGAGCCAAATTGCTCAACACCTTGCTATCCCAAACGCTCCTGGGACTCTTCCTAGTGCTACTATAACAAATCCTAGAGATAATCATAAAGTAAATGCAGTCACAACGCGGAGAGGTAAAGTTAGTGAAGAGGTTCAAGAAAATTCTGAAGTTGAAAATCAATTGATTGAGGTTGAGCTTGAAATCAAAGAAAATGAAGAAGTTGACAACGACAAAGAAGTTACCCAAACACCGGTCATCAAAGAAAAAGCGGTTGAACCTAAATCGGTGGTCAAACTTCCGTATCCTACAAGAAACAAGAAAAAAGGGCAGCAAGAGAAGAATTTTGAAAAATTTCTTGACTTGTTCAAAAAGCTGGAATTGAATATCCCATTGCTTGAAGCTCTTGAACAAATGCCCACTTATGCCAAGTTCATGAAAGATATAATTGCTAAAAAGAGGACTATGGGAGCTGAACCTATTATTCTAACCGAAACTTGTAGTGCTATTTTGCAGGGATTAAAAATTCCGGTGAAGAAAAAAGATAGAGGAGCTGTCACCATTCCTTGCACTATTGGTGACCGATCATTCAAGAGAGCTCTCATCGACTTGGGAGCGAGCATCAGTTTAATGCCTTTATCTATCTACAAAAAGTTAGGTATTGGTGCTGTACAAGACACTAGGATGACTCTCCAATTCGCGGACCATTCTGTGAAGCGACCTTATGGAGTTGTCCATGATGTATTGGTTAGAGTGGACAAATTTGTGTTCCCGGTTGACTTTGTGATCCTTGAAATGCCAGAAGATGAAGAAATTCCCTTGATTTTGGGAAGACCTTTCCTAGAAACCGGGAGAGTAATGATAGACATGGAAGGTGGAACACTAACGATGAAGGTGTATGATGAAGAGTTAAAAATTGATGTTCGGAACACTTTAAAGTATAAAGATGATGTGGGCACTAGTAGCAACATACAAGTGTTAGACCAAATGGAAGCTAGTGAGCATTTAGAAAGTGTGTCCAAGTTACCTTTAGAGAAGGTGTTGAATATGTCCATTTTTGAAGGTGATAAGGAAGTCGGAGATAAGGATATGGAAGTGGTTGAGATGCTTGAAAATCAACCTATCTTTAAAAGAATTAGGATGCACCGGTGGGAAGAGTTGCGACAGCCTACAACAGTTGATGAAGGCAAAGACAACCCAAAAATATCCGAATTGAAGCAACTTCCCGAGAATCTCAAATATGTCTTTCTTGACACGGAAGAAAAATGTCCCGCTATTATTAGCGCTAATTTGAAAGACATGCAAGAAGGCAAGTTAATTGAAGTTCTAAAAAAATTCAAGGGAGCTATTGGGTGGAAGATTGAAGACCTAAAGGGTATAAGTCCCACAGTGTGTATGCATAAAATATTGATGGAAGAAGATCACAAACCGGTTGTGCAACCTCAAAGGAGATTGAATCCGGTGATGAAGGAAGTAGTGAGAAAAGAAGTTGTTAAGCTATTGGATGCGGGATTGATTTACCCCATATCCGATAGTGCTTGGGTGAGTCCGGTGCATGTGGTGCCCAAAAAGGGGGGAACAACTGTTATAACAAATGAAAAAAATGAGTTGATTCCTACTAGAACCGTTACTGGATGGAGAGTGTGCATCGATTATAGAAGATTGAATTTGGCTACGAGAAAGGACCATTTTCCGTTGCCATTCATTGACCAAATGCTGGAAAGACTAGCGGGACATGAGTACTATTGTTTTCTTGATGGCTACTCCGGGTACAATCAAATCGCTGTTGCACCGGAAGACCAAGAGAAAACGGCGTTTACATGCCCCTATGGAATTTTTGCTTATAGAAGGATGCCTTTTGGGCTATGTAATGCCCCCGCTACATTCCAAAGATGCATGACTTCCATTTTTGCGGATATGCTGGAAAAACACATGGAGGTGTTCATGGACGATTTTTCCGTATTCGGATCCTCATTTGATCATTGTTTATCTAACCTTTCACTTGTTTTGCAGCGATGTCAAGAAAGCAACTTAATATTGAACTGGGAAAAATGCCATTTCATGGTGAAAGAAGGCATTGTTCTTGGTCACAAGATCTCACAAAAAGGGATCGAAGTTGATCAAGCCAAAGTGGAAGTGATCTCTAAGTTACCTCCGCCAATCAAAGAAAAGGGCATAAGAAGTTTTTTGGGACATGCGGGATTTTACCGCAGGTTCATAAGAGATTTCTCAAAGATAGCCAAACCTTTAACTACTCTGTTGGTTAAAGATAAGGCTTTTGTTTTCAATAAGGAATGCAGCTACGCTTTTGAAACACTTAAAAAAGAATTAGTGTCTGCACCTATTGTTATCGCCCCTGATTGGTCCCTACCCTTTGAGATTATGTGCGATGCTAGTGACATTGCGGTGGGGGCTGTTCTTGGACAGCGGAGAGGAAAATTGCTTCATGTGATTTACTATGCTAGTCATGTTCTGAACCCTGCACAGATAAACTATGCAACTACCGAGAAGGAGTTGTTAGCAGTTGTGTATGCCTTCGATAAATTCAGGCAATATCTGTTGGGTTCAAAAGTGATTGTTTATACTGACCATGCTGCTTTGAAATATCTTTTTGCTAAGCAGGAATCCAAGCCCAGGTTGTTGAGGTGGATTTTACTCCTCCAGGAATTTGATGTGGAGATCCGTGACAAGAAAGGGTGTGAAAACACTGTTGCAGATCATCTTTCTCGAATGTCACCAATTGAGGAGACGGGAGAGCAACGCCCTATAAAGGATGAGTTTGCTGACGAACATATCCTAGCTGTTATAGGGGTGCCTTGGTTTGCAGATTATGCAAACTATCTCGTTGGCGGTATTATACCCGACGATTTTGATTCTAACAAGAAAAAAAAGTTTGTTCATGATTGCAGGTTTTATTTATGGGATGATCCGTTTCTCTACAAAAGAGGGGTGGACGGCCTTGTGAGAAGATGTGTACCTGAAGAAGAACAAAAAGATGTGTTGAAAGCATGTCACGACTCTGAGTATGGGGGACATTTCAGTGGTGATCGAACAGCTGCTAAAGTCCTACAATCAGGACTTTATTGGCCATCTTTATTTAAGGATGCGCAAGAGGTAGTGAAAGAGTGTGACAGATGTCAGAGGACTGGGAATATATCAAAAAGAAATCAGATGCCCCAAAACTCTATGCTCGAGGTTGAGTTATTTGATGTATGGGGGATAGACTTCATGGGGCCGTTTCCACCATCGTTCGGAAAAAACTATATTTTGGTGGCTGTGGATTATGTGTCCAAATGGGTAGAAGCTGTGGCATTACCCACCAATGATGCTAAGGTAGTGGTAAGATTCCTAAAAGAAAACATCTTCGCAAGGTTCGGTGTCCCGAGGGCGTTGATAAGCGACGAAGGGACACATTTCTTGAATCACCTTATGGAGAAGCTGTTGCAAAAGTACAATGTGAAACACCGGATAGCTACTCCTTACCACCCCCAAACGAGCGGTCAAGTTGAGGTATCCAATAGACAACTGAAACAAATCTTGGAAAAGACAGTGAATTCATCCAGGAAGGATTGGTCTCTTAAGCTGGATGACGCGTTATGGGCGTACCGGACGGCTTTCAAAACGCCTCTCGGTATGTCACCATATCAACTGGTTTACGGAAAGGCATGTCACTTACCTTTGGAACTTGAGCATAAAGCTTTTTGGGCATCTAAGTATCTTAATATGGATTTGTCCAAAGCTGGAAGTTCGAGGATTCTTCAACTTCATGAGTTAGAAGAATTCAGGAATCGGGCGTATGAGAATGCCAAGGTATACAAAGAGCAAACGAAAAAATGGCATGATAAAAGGATTCAAAGAAAAGAGTTTTGGGAAGGACAACTGGTCCTTCTGTACAATTCAAGGCTGAAGCTGTTCCCAGGCAAATTGAGGTCAAAATGGTCGGGACCTTTTGTTGTTCACAAGGTATTTCCTCACGGAGCTGTCGAGATTAAAAATCAGACCAACGGAGATATTTTCAAAGTGAACGGGCAGAGGTTAAAGCATTATTTCAAAGGCCAGCCCACTGGTGATGTGCATGTCACTCGTCTTACCCAGTAGTACGACGGACCGTCGAGCCATGCGACGTTAAACGCAGCGCTACGTGGGAGGCAACCCACGAGTTTTTCAGTTTGACTTTTGTGTGTTTCTGTTTTGTAGGTTTTGTTTATCACTGATTTTAAGAAGGAATGAATGAGGTTTGAAGGCATAGTAGGAAGATCAGAAAAGCCAGAAAACGGAGAATCAGGGGTGCAACACGGGTGCCCGTGTTGGGCAACACGGCCCGTGTTGCATGGTGCAGACAGATGGTTGTTTGTGTGAAGTTTTGATGGATTCCAGGGATGCAACACGGCCACCCGTGTTGTGCAACACGGCCCGTGTTGCAATGTCTGGAGATTGTTTGATTCCAGCCATTTTTGAGAGGAGATCCAGGGGTGCAACACGGGTGCCCGTGTTGTGCAACACGGCCCGTGTTGCAAGTGCTGTTTGACATGAATTTTTGAGCTGATAGATTGAAGCATCCAGGGATGCAACACGGGTGCCCGTGTTGTGCAACACGGCCCGTGTTGCTCATGCGGGAATCTTAAAATTCAAATTTTTTTAGTTTCCCAATTTTGTCCTGTGGGCCCCACGTGTTTAATTTCATAATTTTCAATTAAAGGCTCATTAACCTACAAATTATCACTTTTCTTTCATCTTCTCCAACCTCATTTCTCTCTAAAAACCCTAACACCATTGTTATACCTCTCAAAACCTCCATTTTCTCAAGCACCCACTCACCAAAACCTACTACTCCATTCACGAAATTTGTTCCCCATCACTTTCTTGTCACTTCTACGGTGACCGTTTCCTCTAATCTTTCAAAATTTTTTTCGTGTGCTTCATTTGTGCAGGTTTGAAAAATGCCTCCTAGAAGGGATACCGGTAAAAATGTTGCTGAATCCTCTCGTCCTCGCAAGAGAGCACACCGGATGCCGAATGCTCATGGCATTTTGTTCGAGGACCCGGAGCATCAAGCAAAGTATGCAAAGTTGGTAAGGTGTAAGTTGATACCGGCCCGGTACATGTGCAACGAAACTCTTGAAAATTTAGGGCTCCAATTTGAAGTCCATAGAATGTTTCACAGTATCGGGATGTTAAATTTCATGCAATATGAAGCGCCAACTTTTGAGCGCATAACCTTGGAATTTTTGAGTTCTTTACAGTTTCAGCTCAAGCATACCTGGACTGGATCCGACACTGAGTATTTCGGTACGCTGAAGTTCCGCCTTTTTGACAATGATCATGTCATGTCGGTGGCTGATCTGGGGAAGATTTTAGATCTCCCAGTTTATGGGCCTGGTGCACCGCCGAGCACATTCGACGCAGGATCATTCTGGAAGGACATCACCGGCAACACCGAGTATGCCGCATCTACTGCAAAGGCCTCATGCATCCATAACCCGTCCTTCCGGTACGCTCAAAAAGGGTTAGCTTATACCCTTTTCTGCCGAGGCGACAGTACAGGAGTCGCAACTCTGCGAGAGTTATACTTCCTATATGGAATGGCAAACAATGAGCTGATTAATGTTGCGGCCTTCGCAGCAGACCACCTGAAGCGGGTAGCCAATGCTGCCTCGGGTGAGATTTCTGTTGGAGGGATGATTACACAGATTGCTCAGCATCTGGGGTATAATGAGAGGTTGCTTGAAGTGCCTGCAGTGGCAGGTAAGACAAAAATTGACCTTGAAACATTGGTCAACCAAGGTATGATTAAAACTGCTCATAATTATTATGATGTGATGTCTCGTAACAAGCATTTGATTTCGTTGCCTGCACCTAATATGAATACCATAGATAATAGAGCTAACTGGCTGTATGAGGACCCCATGCTGGGTGGTTCCGATCAGTTTGATGAGTATTTTTCAGATGAGGAGGATGCAGGGAACCAACCTGAAGAGGTCCCGGAGCAAACTGCAGGTGGTTCTTCTAACCAAGCAACCGGTCAGTGGAATGTTTCCAAGGACCAGTGGGACGAAATGATCAGGGAGCAGACCCGACAAGGGGACTTAATCGATGAGCTGCATGCATGGATGCAGCAGATGAAGCTTCATGGATTTCCTCCCGAAGAGTGATAGTTGTGAGTCCCCTCCGACATTGGTTCTTCAACAGTGAGGACACTGTTGAGTTCAAGTGTGGGGGGTTTAGTTTTTATGTTTTCGTTTGTTTTATGTTAATCTTTGTTTATTTTAATAGTGTCGTTGTGTCGGCTTGAAGATTACAGCTTTATGTTATCTGTAAAAACACCCCTAAGTTAACCTGTTGTGTGTTACATGTGAATTATGAGAAAGTATATAGGATGCGAGTGAAAAAGAATCCCGATGAGAAAATATGGAAAATTTTGATGTATAGGGACTACATAAGCACACTGAGTCTTCGGAATTAGGAACGAGTTCGACATGTAGATTCGTGCCATGGTGCTTTGATTTGAGAAGTAAACCCGAAGTAGTTTATATTCATATATCTGGCTTTATCTATAATAATTGTGTGTGCAAAGATGATCCAAAAGAAAAAAGCTTCAAGGCACCGGAAAAAAAAATGAATAAAAACATTAGAACGATCGATCCTTCTAAGTTGGGTAACCCTCACAAGGTTATTCAACCTAACGGCGGTTGAACATAAATGTTTCCCGAAGGGACAGAAGAATCGGTGCCAACGATAAAAAGAGGAATCAATCTTGCACACATAGTGAAAATCATTAAAAGCCTTAAAAGTGATTGTCCGAATGAAAAGGGTTGAAAATCGGAAAAATAAGACCTAAGCTCGAAGCATAGTCGGAGAGGTTACCGAAAATGGAGATTCGGATCCGTGGTTTTCCACGGTGTAGTGTTTGTGTGATATCTATACTGAGAGAAAAGTACAAAAAGAACTCATTGGGTGAATTGGAATGAAGGATCCACGTATGAGTATCATAATTCATATTACTAGTTTTGAAGGTGTAAATGCAGGATTTTTGCTTGAGGGCAAGCAAGAATTCAAGTTTGGGGGAGTTTGATCAGTGATATTTAGTGGTAATATTCAAGCCGATTTTCAGCGTCTTTTGAGTCTATTTTTATTTTGTTTGTAGTGTCTTGTTCATGTTTTGTCTTAGTTTTCTCATTATTGTGTGCAAGTCAGTGTTTATCATTTTTACTTTGTTTTTATCAGTGGAATGGGTTATGTGGTTGTTTCTTTGTGGTGTTTCAGGTAAATATGTAATTGGTTGTTCGAGGCGTCCGAAAGATGGTCCAAGCGTTTTAAGAACTGATGGAAAGTGAGAGTTCAGAGACATAACACGAGTGCCAGTGTTGCACAACACGACCCATGTTGTAAAGACCAGAAGAAACTAAAATTCAGCTCAGAAAAGAAGAAGACAGGGGTGTGACACGGGCACCCGTGTTGCACAACACGGCCCGTGTCATGGCAGCTGGGAAAGAATGTTTTTTGTAGTAATCCAGAGTCACAACACGGCCACCCGTGTTGCACAACACGGCCCGTGTTGTGAAGACCAGAGAGAATTTTGTGTTTTGCTGCTTCGAGGGTATTCCGGACATTTCGCGGTGCTGTTTGAAGACTGATTTATATTTGCCCATGATGACTGTGACGAAGGACTTTTTGAATTGGGGCTTTTTGGAGAGAACGAACACTGGAGAAGAAAGATTGATCAAGAGCGGAAGCAATTGACGATCCGACTAATCCAACGTTAATTGTAATGTCTAAATTTGCTTACTCTGTTTTTATTTCCAATTTGAACATGAGTGGCTAAACCCCCCAATGCCAGGGGGGTGTCCCTGATTTGCATTTTGTAATGACTTGTTGAATTCTTCAATTTGGAATTCTGTTTTTAGTTTCGTTTCTTTATTTTATCGCAACGTCCTTAATGCTTTATCGGTATTGGAAAATAAGATAACTGATCGTGGTTAGGATTTGGTCTGACCAACCATTCTAACCTTGTTGCATAATTTTATCGTGAAAAATATTACTGAGGAATTGGGATATTTTTATGAGAACCTTTTTATGTCAGAATTATTGCTTGATATTCTTCTATGACCTTTGAGGAATCGCGGTCTATGAAGAATACCAAAGGTTTTTTCTTTGAAGGAATTTTGGGAAAAACATTATAGACTTAGGAAAGACACGTTCTAAAGCACATCTCTAAAATTAAGGAACTTATGAGTCATTGCATTGCGAATCATACACCATACCTGGCATTACTTTTATATAAGTGAAATTATTTGTTTTAAATTTACGTTTTATTCTGTTCAATTTATTTAATTTAATCTGAAACCATGAGTTTTGTCCAATTGAAATTAATCACGAAGAACTTATTTCAATACGCAGTCCTTGTGATCGATATTTGGGGTTAATCCCTTCTATTACTACATCGGTAAAAATAGTACACTTGCTATTTACCGGTCATTCATCTACTGATGTATTGTCGCAAAATGTCTGCACATGCCAAGGATGACAAGCTACTTATTCATTGTTTTCAAGATAGTCTGAGTGGTGCTTCTATGAAGTGGTATGTAGGACTTGAGAAGAGTCACATCCGAAGCTGGAAGGATTTATCTGATGCTTTCGTAAGACATTATAAGTACAATATGGACATGGCGCCTGACCGTCGGCAACTTCAAAACATGTCATAGAAAGAGAAAGAATCATTCAAAGAGTACGCTCAGCGTTGGAGAGAGCTAGTCGCTCAAGTGGAGCCACCTTTTCCCGAGAAAGAATTAACTGGTTTGTTCATGGACACTCTTCAACCGATCTTTTGGGAGAAAATGGTAGGAAGTGTTTCATCTGGTTTTTATGACCTAGTCACTATTGGAGAAAGACTGGAGGAATGTATCAAGAAAGGTAAGATTACCAATGCTGAATCTTCTAATGCTGTAAGAAAGTCTCATGGGAACTTTCTAAAGAGAAGAGATGGTGATGCTTATGTTGTTTCAACTGAGAGGAAGCCTTATCACCCGTAACAACGATATGTTCAACCATATATAGTTGTAGTTGCTCCAGTTGTCAAAGCTCGACCAGCTCAAGCTCAAGTTCAAATTCGAGCTCAAGCTCAGGCTCCCCATCCTATTGCCGTACAAAATAAGTATCATGACGGGACAACTTTGACCCTATCCCGATGACTCACACTAATTTGTATCCTTCTTTGATTAAAAGTGGAATGATTACTACTAGGCCTCCGCTTGCTGTTCCAGATCCTCTTCCAGTTGGCTATAGATCGAATCTTCACTGTGAGTTTCATCAAGGTGGAACTGGTCACGACTTGGAACATTGCTTTGCACTGAAGGCTAAAGTGCAAGAACTTATCAGGAACAACATCCTTTCCTTTCATGATATGAATCCTAATGTTGTCAACAATCATTTACCGAAGCATGAGAAGTGAATCTTCAGACAACTTCAACAATCAGATTATCTTCAAGGCCAGAATCTCAGACAGGACAGCTCATCTTTGTTACTGATGGATCAATAGGCCATTGTTTCTTTATGTTTGCAATTTTCTTCAATTGTATTGACTTGTTTGCTTTTAAACTTTGTTTGTACTTTCATGTTGATTTTAATGAAATGAGCATTGCTTTGTTTTGATTCAATTTCATTTATTATTTGCATCTTTATGCTTTATATTTCAAGATCATTTTTCTTTCTCAAGCTTTTACAATGATTGGAGGGAGGATGATGAAAACGAGATACCCATAATTGTTGTTAGTATGCTTTCGATTGAGACTTGGTTGATGATATACAGGCATTGTTTCAAATCCCAAACACTGGAGAAATAAGGAAGTTAATCCCTTGTCAACTCCTTTGAGCCTGGAAGTTGGAGTTTCTTTCTATTAGAAAAACCCTCAATTTTAACCCTGGGATGGGTAGTTCTCAATTAATTCGAATGTGCATTCAAAGTACAAGAGAATCATTCAAGACACACTTCAATAAAGGTTGCAATCTCAAGCTTTCCTTCACACACATCAAGAAGTGCATAAGATGTATCTCAATTCAAAAGCCAATGATGGTTCACCGGAATCATTAAGCCAGACAATCATTATCTTTCAAAAAATATATATTGAAAAAAGAAATCAAAGCCCGCTAAGTCAAAACCTATGAAGGAGACTTAGGCAAAAACTGGGGCATCCCGCTGGCTGTAAGTTCAAATGACACAATTCAGGCAAACGTTATGGATAATAAAAGAAAGATCAATCAAGAGGTTCTCAAAATCCTCAACAAAAATAAGATGAGTTGACCAAAGTCCTCACCAGAAATAACAAAAGGGGAGATGTGACTGCCATCTCAAAACCCTTGGCTTATGAACCATCTTCATCTGTGCAATCCCAAGTTTCTTGGAACTTGAATGCATAAGATGAATTAATTGAATGTAGGACTGGAGTTCATCACGAAGTTGGGTTGGGTACAAAATAAAATTTGAGCCTATATCCTTTGTTTGATAAACCGTGAACTAGACCACGTTACAACCTTCAAAAGTCCTAATTGAATCCAGGTTTCTTTTGAAAAGCATACTACATCAAGGTTGCGTAAACTGACTCCCAAGTTCGTTACCAATCATTTGTTTCTTACTTTTGCTTTATCTCTCATTTTGTCGTAACCGTCATGTTTTGACAATGTTTTCATTTACTTTTCATCAATAAATTTCATTCAAAAAATGATTTTTGATTTCAAAATTTTGCATGAACTTCGCATTAAAATTACCAAGTTTGTACAAACACTTTTTATTTGCAAATAAACTTCCCTCGTCAAGTAATTTTCAAGCAGTTGAGAAACCTGGTCAGTAATCCTACCAAGGGGCAAGTTTTTCCTGGGTCGTGGTTCAAAAGAGTTGTTGCTCAGTGCAAGTTGTTCTCAGATTTGGTTATCAGACGATATTTTCAAGATTCATACTAGATTTATCTTCTCAACATTCATTTCAAGAACTGAAGCCATGATCAGTTTATTCTTCTCAACAGTTACCTCAAAGATTTGATCATATTTTCTCCGACAGTAGTCAAGAACTGAATCCATTATCAGTTTACCTTCATCAGTCATTGAACTTGGGGAAATCTTATTCAAGAATCTCCAAGCGACATTTCATGAATTTTCGCAAAAGATTTTCAAGTTGATACAATTTACTGGTGTGACCGAGATTTGTTCAAGAATAGTAGCATCTCTAATCTCCGAGCAGAATGCAATAATCTCTGTGTTGAGGAATCAATCTTCCATCTTTTCCATTCCTCTAAGAGTCTAAACTGGTTGTCAGCATTTTCTCTCATATTATCTTCTTGGGTCTGTTATTCCCCATTTTCGTATACCTTCGCATATTTGAGTGTGTTATTCCTCATTATGCATTTTCCTGGGTGTATTATTCCCCACTTTCGTTGGCGTATACGAGTGTGTTAGTCCTCATTATGTGTTTCTCGAGGTCTTGTTGTTTTCAACATCTTACCTTGTGATCAAAGTCCAACTTACTTGGCATTTATCTTTGTCTCTCCAGAACTTTTTCTTCATATACCTGTTGTTTCTCTCAGATATTGCACCTTTTATCCGATGCCATTCTCGGATGTCCATAGTGAAGTCATCATTGATTTGATTTATTATCCTGGACCTTTTCCCATCTCATTCAGTTATGTTCCTGAATGTTGTGATTCACATTTTATCTGATTGCTATTCTCAGATGTTGTGATCACTTTCCTTCCGATTGCCATTCTCGGATGTCCATAGTGAAGTGATCATTGATTTGATTTACTATCCTGGACCTTTTCCCATCTCATTCAGTTCTGTTCCTGAATGTTGTGATTCACATTTTATCTGATTGCTATTCTCGGATGTTGTGATCACTTTCCTTTCGATTGCCATTCTCGGATGTCCATAGTAAAGTCATCATTGATTTTATTTACTGTCCTGGACTTTGTCCCATTTCATTCAGTTCTGTTCTTGAATGTTGTGATTCACATTTTTTATCTGATTGCTATTCTCAGATATTGTGCTCACTTTCCTTCCGATTGCCATTCTCGGATATCCCTAGTAAAGTCAGTAATATCCTCCTTGGATGCTTCTGATGTACTTTTTCGGGACTTTTCTCACTTCATTCAGTGCCATTCTTGGATTTTGTGATCCTTTTTGTCCAATTTCCATTCTTGGACATTTTCGCCTCAGCTGAGCCAAGTGGTGGTCTCTAGCATGCTGCTTTTCCCCGTCGGAGTCTTATGCTCATTATCCCCAGCGTTTAATCTTTTTTTATGTGTCATTTTGTTCCTCACATATTTCTTTGCATTTCATATACATCTCACATGCTTTCATAACATTTTCATAACATTTATATAGCGTTTTATATCCTTTTCATATCATCTTCATATTATGTCATATCGTTCATGTCATTTCATTTAATTCCATTCCATATTTTGGTCTCTTAGGGCCAAATAAAAGGGTTTTTGATATTTAAGTATCTTCCATCTTGTCGAAATGAAGATTTCAATCTTCATTATCTCTGGATTGAAGAAAATTAAATAGGGGCATCTGTCATACCCTAATTTTTTACCCTAAGATTTTTTTTCTTCGCATCTCATCTACATCTTGCATACAAACAAGATCGCATTGGTTGCACGGTTCTTCTCAGGTTAGGTTTATGCCTCGCAGGGGATCACTGTTGTCTTCAATTGCTTTATTTGTTTGTGTTTACTAACCATTAATCAAAATCCAAAAATATTTTGTTTCCTTTTGCTAACCTTTTTTCAGGAAGAGGAACCATTGAAAATGCCAAAAATAGCAATCCTGCAGCTGGAGCGAAATTTCACAGAACAAAAGTCGAAGCTGATCCGCGGATAATTCAAATTTATCTGATCGAGGATTTCCCAAGTTAACTGATTCACTCAAAGGAGATCCAAAGATCATGTGGTTACTTCTTCGACGTACAACAAGAATCGGGTCGAAACAACCAAGCAACCATGTTTGAATAATAAAAAAATTCAAATTTCAGCTTGGTTAACCGGTTAACCAAATGCGTTAACCGGTTAACCAGTGCGAAATTTGAATTTTTTATTCAAATTCAGCACCCTTAGATCATTGATTTAATTGGAATATTCTAAATCCATTGGTTTCTGATTTCTCTACATCACTTTGATCATTTCCTACCATAAACCCTCATTAATCACCACTCTTTTCCATTTCCCACCAAATTTTCAATTACCAAACCTAAATTCAAATTACCAAAGCAAGCTCCATCCCACCAAATTTCCATACCTAAGGCCTTTAAATAGGACCACAATTTCATTCATTCCACAAGCTTTAGAGAGCCAAATTCACCTTGCAAACATTTCTACAAGCTTTTGATAGCCACAAAACCTCTTGCAAATTACTCCCCCAACACCAAAATTCTCCAAAGCTCACTTTCTTTCTTTTGAAATTATCAAGAATTCACATTGAATTCTTGATTAACTTGAGCTAAACCTTCATCCTTTCCTTCTTTTGATCATCAATTGCAATAGATCTAGCTTGGCTTATTTCAATTTGAAGAAGTGACTTTGGTAATTCCTCTCCTTCCATAAACCCATACTCACCATCAACCATTCAAGATGTAGATCTTTGGTTCCTTTGATTCTAGATCCTTTGGATCTTTATTTGTTGTTTGATTGCAGGGATTCCACTGTATTTTGGTTTTAAAATTCGTGCAAATTCAGATCATGATCATTAAATATTTTGAAAGAGTTTTGGAAATGGATCAATGCTGAATTTCTTCATATTTTTTGATGCTGCTTCAGCGTTAACCGGTTAACCATATGCGTTAACCGGTTAACGCAAGTCAGAATTGAATTCTTGGCTTGTTTCAAGCCCCTTTTTTGGTTCCTCTTTCTTCTTCTTCTTCCTCCTTTTTATTTTTACCTTGGGAAGCACTTTTGGGAGTGATTTCTCCTTAATTTCAATGAACTTTGGGTGTAGATTAGAGTAGTTAATGTTCATTAATTCAAAACTACCTTTAAGTCGATTGTTCAATTCATTTAAGGTACTTTGCATTAGCGATACATTTTCATGCTTGAATCCACCAAGATGAGTGATTGAACTTAAGGATGGAAGAATACTATGAGTGTGACTCAATTTGGTATTCACCTTTATTTTCGTGCGGTATTGCGTCCGGATAGCGATTTACATATCGTTTATCTCGCATGCATTAGCACTAACATTATGCACCTTAATTGGTGGTGGCCGGCTTTATTTATAGGGTAATTACTTCGTAGATTGCTCGGAGATTGCTTAACTTATACCTAAATGTGTCCCGACTTCAGAATAAAAATTTAATTGGGTACTTGCACTTTCATGGACCAGATCTCTTGTTGATCGCGTAATCCCAAAGTGGTTAATCATATTGCATTAAGAATCAAGACTTATGAATGTTTGATGCGTAGGTGCTTTGAGTCTCCCAATCGCCTTTCAAATTTCATCGAATTCGGTTCAGTTTGCCTTGATTAATCGCTATAGTGTAAGATGCTAAGCGGATCTGGTTGCCTTAGATTTTGGTTACTCTTTCTTTTTGGTTGTGGTTGATTAAGTTCACCATACCATTATTATGTGAATATTATTATACTATTATTGTCAATATTTTATATTCTTGCACTTTAATTTCTTTTGTTACTAACATTTAATTTCTTGCACTTTTATTACCTTTATTCTATTATGCTTTATTCATCCATATCATGTTTATTATTTGTTCTTATTATTTTGATGTTGATTTTCCTTTTGTCCATTTGGACACAAAAACATTAATAAAGGATTAAACTTCTAAAAGACTTGTGACTTTAATTTGTGGACTTTTGGTTACTATCCTTGGCATTGGAATGGAGATTTTGGACTTAGAATTTTAGGATCCCTTCCCCTTGCTTTGATCTTCATGAAGTTGGATTTAGCCTTTATTTGGCCATTTGCTAGCTTATAAGGATGGAACTTTTATGCTCATAATTTGGAATGTCATCAAGTTTGGTAAGATCTTTCTTCCCTTATCTCTTTATTTTCTTTTTTTAGGATAATCCCTTCATCTCCTCCCATTCTTTAATTTTCAAAACCTTCTCCCTTTTTCAAAGGATTCTTTTTTTTAAATCATCACCTATTGAACAAAACAAAACCTTGACTTTTGTCAAGTGGATTTTACTTTTTTTTTTTTTTTTTAAAATCAATGAATCTAATCATGTTGACCTTAGTTCAAAAAATAAAAAGAATCAAACTCATTCAAATTGCTTTTGTGTCTTGGTGCACTTTTGTTTGTTTTCTTTAAAAAATGCCGATTATGAGTCATTAATCTTTAGTCGGGTGCAAGTCTCTCAATCTCCATGGTTGTAGTTTGATGTAATTGAGGCTCTTGTCATTTGTTAGGGTTTAGTGGCATACTCGTTAATTTTATCTGAGTTGGCTCCCTCCCCATAATGATGTATGAGTCCATGCCTTCATTCTCATGGTAGATTTGTTTGGCTATCCACTTGAAGATGACAAATTCTCTTCACTTAATAAAATTAATCATAACCCACCCTTTTCACTATTTGTACCACGAACTACGAGGTTTTGATATCGCATTGCTCTTTGTGGGTACGTAGGCATGAGACGATCGTCTCTTCAAACACAAAAATCTTTTAAAACATTTCTCTTCTCATCTCTTCAATCACTTTTAAACAAACCATTTTCAAACCAAAAAAGCAATAAATATTTCAAAGGGCTCCCGTGGAGTACCACAAACATTTTGGGTGCGTAAAACCTTCCCGATTTGTAACCTATCCTCTTACCCGTTCTCTGTTTGATTCTTTTAGCTTTTTGCTTTTAGATTCATTAGGTTTTATTCGCTCTTTTTCCCTTTTCCATTTGGAATAAAATAAAAGTGCGGTGGCGACTCTGTTTACTTTGAGTTAAGTTAACCAATAGCTTACACTCATAATTTTACCGCTACACTATGGCAAATAAGGAAGCGGTTAGTGTAGCCGCTTTTGCATCTGATTATTTGGGGAGAGTGGCCCGAGCAGCTTCGGGTGCCATCTCTATTGGGGGAATTATCACCCAGATTGCTGAACATCTGGGGTACGATCAGACAGAGCATAATGAATCACATGTCTCTGGAAAGTCAAAACTTGATTTGCATGCCTTAATCCAACAAGGTATGATTGCATATGGTGAGAACTCTTATTCATTATTATGTTCTAGTTTCTTTCTGATGACTTTGTCTAACCCCGACATAATTGGGATTGATGAGGTCCAAAATTGGTGTTATGATAATGTCGTCCTCAATGTCGGGGACGAGCTCGAGGAGGAACATGTTGCAGGTACCCAGGATCAAGAAGGTTTCTAAGCAGAGCCTGAGCAACATCAGATTGTCCCACCATGTGTGAGTGCTTCAGGCACCGATTCAGGGTCATTCTCTATGACTCCAGACCAATGGACGTGGATTCAGGCCGAGATCGGGGCGATCAGGGGAGCACAGTCTCGCCAGGCCGAAGAGCAGACTCGCCAAGGGAAATATTTGGATAGTATGAACGAGATGATGCAGCAAATGATGTTGCATTTTCTGTAAGTTTACGAGTCCGCCTAAGGGGGGGGGGGTCAAAAGTTTAAGAGTTTTGTGAATTTTTTCTATGAAAATATTTTTGAAAGAGGTGATAAATGATTTGAAAAAGTTTGGAATTTATATGCACATAACACCCTTATGAAACAATGTAATAACAGCAAAAAATTCATGAACAAATGCCAATGCATCATGAAAAGGTTCCATGAAAAGATACATGAAGAGGTGTTATAAAAAATACTGATTTTTAAAAAATGTACAGGTTGCAATCGATTGCACTATAATGCAAATCGATTGCACATGCATACGTTACCAAATTATTCAAAGTTTTGAAACATGCAATCGATTGCACCAAGTTAAAAAGCCAAAAATGCTTAAAACAAACAGATGTAAATCGATTGCATGTATAGTGAAATCGATTTACACAAGCTTAAACTTGAAAAATGCAAATTTAAATTATGCTAAGGTTAAGAGATGATTATGCCATGATATTAGTTTTTGATTGAGCATCTAAGACTTTAATATTTGCGTATAATTGTTAATATACCTTCATGAAACATCTTGAAATAAGTCTTTGAACATGATGCATTAATCTTGAAACAAAACATCTTTGCCTTCTTATCGAATTGTAGCTAAGAGATGTGTCTTCATCAAAACACGTGTTGATCACGGAG
Source organism: Lathyrus aphaca (assembly GCA_963966055.1). Classification (NCBI taxonomy): domain Eukaryota; kingdom Viridiplantae; phylum Streptophyta; class Magnoliopsida; order Fabales; family Fabaceae; genus Lathyrus; species Lathyrus aphaca. The sequence continues at coordinate 14,404,324 of OZ014525.1, forward strand.
AAGCTTGACTTCACATTTTCCTCCTCCTCCTCCTCCTCAGTGAGGCACTGTGAGTTCCCCTTACATTTGTGCTTTAACAGTGAGGTCACTGTTTAGTTCAAGTGTGTGTGGGGGGGGGGGGGAGGGGTTCTAGTTACTTATTTTAAGTATTTGTTTTCATTTGTTTTTGGTTTTTAGTTATTTTCTTTATTTGGTTGTTTTTAATTTTTCTGGTTTTATGCTACAAAATTGTTATGGATATGCTCGACGAATGTGAAGACTCGGAGTGAGTGGTGGAGAAGATGCGAACTGAGCAAAGTATCAAGGGAGCCCCGAGAAATGGACATTGCAAAAAAGAATGGCTGGACATAATTTCTCCGACACGGGACTGATACGAGAATATTGAATGCCCGAGACGGAAATTATCCCACACCACATTGAAGAGACTTAGGAAGCTTCTAGTAGACCTACCATGTGAGCTTAATAGCCAAATACTTCTGCACAGAGAGAGTATCAGGTATGTTTTTGTCACTCTGAGTTTGCATATCTGTCTATTGGATTGTCTATTCGCGCATTTACACACTGAGGCATTTATTTGTATTAACCCAGAGCCTTTCTAGCCTACCATTGCATGTATATCCCTTATTACCCCATTTTGAGCCTTTTCCCTTTGTTTGTATTATTTAACCGCCATATGTAACCGTAAACCCAAACACTTCCTACCATGCGGAAAAAAAAATTTCAAAAAAAAAAATCAATCAAAATAAAAGTGTCGAAAAGAAAAAGGATGTACTCATTAAGCAGTGATCCAGTGGAAAAGTAAGGAAGGAAACAGGAAAATCGGTAACATTCTGTGAACTCCCCGGTTCATGAATGAATAAAATTTCATAGAGATGAAAGAGATAAAACCAAAGTCGAACCAAAAACCCTCTTATTGCCCCTTCTGTTTTGTTTATCCCACCTGGTCCCTTGTCCCTATTACAATCCGAAAGTCCTCATAAAGTGTGTTGTGCGTGTTTAGAAATGAACATAGACGGTATTCGAATTTGTGAGTTGGCATTTTCATATCTTGATTTTGAATGTAAACACTTAGCCTAGAGAGATGCAGTGAGAATGAGAGAACACTGGCAGTGGAATAAGATGTTGGTTGTGGAAGTGTGGTGGACTGTCAGAGTCGGGTAAGAAGGATATCATTGAAAGGAAGGTGGGACGAGATTTATGAAAAGCCTTAGAAGTGTTGTGGTAAGTTCAGAATCGAGGGGTGACCGACTTGTTTCTCTAACATCACTTGAGGACAAGTAATGAGATAATTTTGGGGTTATGATCGACCTCCATTCCTATGAGTTTTTCGGTCATTCGGACGACACTTTGTAGCAATTCCGGTAGACTAGTATTTGGTTTTACTTCTATTTTCTTGCTATTTTCACTTTTCACATTTGCTTCAATTTTGTTTTAGTCTTTGAGTTTTTGAAGTTATATGTTAGATTTTATGCGTTATGGTAGTTGTTCATGGATTCCAGGTTGCAGGTTAAAGACCCGAAAGGCCGACGAATGAACGGAGCTGTAGGAGCCATAAAAAATCAAGATTTTGGTGGAAGTCAGAAGCCTGACATGGCCCTCGTGTTGCCCGACACGGCCCGTGTCAGGAAGGTAGTATGCTAGGCGAAGTTGGAAGGAAACCAGGGGGCTAACACGACCCCCGTGTCAGCTGACAAGGCTTGTGTCAACACTCCTGTAGTAGGAAAGAATTATTTTATTTATGAAGGCCTGACACGGCCTTCGTGTCAGCTGACACGACCCGTGTCAGGAGTGCTGGAGGCTGATTTCTGATCTTTTTCATATTTTGTCTGGTTCACTTATCCGTAGGGAATTTTAGGAATTTATCGTGTAATTTTAGAATCGAATGTTATTTGAGTAAGGTTTGGGAAACTAGAACTTATCTTTGATCGTATTATCATATTTTGGGGAAAATGAGTTTTATCGTGTGGAGATTTCCGGAGAACAAGGATCGATCAAAAGCGGAGTCTTAACGTGTGGAGTTTTAACGTGTGGAGTTTTAACGAATATTGTTATTTTTCATTATAAGGATTTTCAAACACCTTCCCTAGTGTGATTCTTATATTTGTCATCCCTGTTATTTTCCTTTATTTTTATGTTCTTTTGTTTATTTAGAATAATTAGAACTTTACAAACCAAAACAAAGGAACTTTTGTTCAATTGAAAGTTTGAGAAAAATTATTTCACTACGCAGTCCTTGAGATCGATATGTGGGAAATTTTCCTATTATTACTACAGTGGGAGAAAATAGTATACTTGTTATTTACCCATCATAGATCTAGCTTGATTTGGTCCAATTTGAAGAAGTGCTTTTGGTAATTCACTCTTTCCATAAACCCATCTTCATCATCAACATTCAAGATGTAGATTTTTGATGCCTTTGATCTTAGATCCTTTGAATCTTAATTTGTTGTTTGATTGTCGGGATTTCACTGTATTTTGGTTTTAAAATTCGTGCAAATTCAGATCATGATCATCAAGTATTTGAAAAAATGTTTTGAAAATGGATCATGCTGAATTTCAACATTTTTTCTGCTACTAGTTCAGTGTTAACCAGTTAACCATTTTCAGTGTATTTTGGTTAACCGGTTAGCTAGTGTAAAATGGCGCAGGTTTTGAAAACTGCTTGCGTTAATCGGTTAACCATTTCCAGTGCATTTTGGTTAACCGGTAACACAAGTCAGACGTTGTTTTTTGGCTTATTTTAAGCTCTTTTATGGTTCCTCTTTCTTCTTCTTCTTCCTCCTTTTTATTTTTACCTTGGGAATTACTTTTGAGAGTGATTTCTCCTTAATTTCAATGAACTTTGGATGTAGATTAGAGTAGTTAATGTTCATTAATTCAAAACTACCTTTAAGTGAATTATTTAATTCATTTAAGGTACTTTGCATTAGTGATATATTTTCATGCTTGAATCCACCAAGATGAGTGATTGAACTTAAGGATGGAATAATACCATGAGTGTGACTCAATTTGGTATTCATCTTTAGTTTTGTGCAGTATTGCATCTGGATAGCGATTTACATATCATTTATCTCACATGCATTAGCACTAACATTGTTCACCTTAATTGGTGGTGGCCGACCTCATTTGTAGGGTAATCACTTCATAAATTACTCAGTGATTGATTAACATAGACCTAAATGTGTCCCTAATTCGGAATAAAAATCTAATTGGATACTTGCACTTTTGTGGACCGGACCTCTTGTTGGTCGCGTAATCCCAAAGAGTTTGATCATATTGCATTAAGAATCAAGACTTATGAATGTTTGATGCGTAGGTGCTTTGGGTCTCCCAATCGCCTTTCAAATTTCATTGAATTTTATTCATTTTGCCTTGATTAATCGCTATAGTGTAAGATACTAAGCGGATCCGGTTTCCTTTCGATTTTTGGTTACTCTTTTGGTTGTGGTTGATTAAGTTCACCATACCATTATTATGTAAATATTATTATACTATTACTACTATTACTACTATTAATATTTTATATTCTTGCACTTTAATTGCTTTTGCTACTAACATTTAATTTCTTGCATTTTTATTGCTTTTATTTTATTATGCTTTATTCATCCAATATCATGTTTATATTTCTTGCTCTTATTATTATTGTATTGATTTTACTTTTATCCATTTGGACACAAAAATATTAATAAAAGATTAAACCTCTAAAAAAACTTGTGACTTTAATCTTTGGACTATTGGTTACTATCCTTGGCATTGGAATGGAGTTTTGGACTTAGATTTTAGGACACCTCTCATTTGCTTTGATCTTCATGAAGTTGGTAGACTTGCCTTTATTTGGCCATTTGCTAGCTTATAAGGGTGAACTCTTATGCTCACAATTGGAAGTATCATCAAGTTTGGTTAGATATTTCTTCCTTTATCTCCTTATTTTCTTTTTCAGGATAGTCTCTTCATCTCCACCCCTTCTTTAATTTTCAAAATCTCCCCTCTTTTTCAAAGGATTCTTTTTTTTTCTTCCAAAATCATCACTGCTTTAATGAATAAAACCTTGACTTTTGTCAAGTGGATTTTACCTTTTTTTTTTCTTTTCTCTTAAAAACCAATGAATTTAATCATTTTGACCTTAATTCAAAAAATAAAAAGAACCAAACTCATTCAAGTTGTTTTGTTCCTTTTGTGCACTTTTGTTTGTTTTCTTTAAAAAGTGTTGATTATGAGTCATTATTCTTTAGTCGGGTGCAAGTCTCTCAATCTCCATGGTTGTAGTTTGATGTAATTGAGTCTCTTGTCATTCATGGGGGTTTAGTGGCATACTCGTTGATTTTATCCGAGTTGACGCCCTCCCCATAATGATATATGAGTCCATGCCTTCATTCTCATGATATATTTGTTTGGCAATCCACTTGAAAATGACAAATTCTCTCCACTTAATAAAATTAATCACAACCAACCCTTCTCACTATTTGTACCACGAACTACGGGATTTTGATGTCGCATTGCACTTTGTGGGTACGTAGGCATGAGGTGGTAAACCTCTCCAAACACAAAAATATTAAAAATTAATTCTTTTCTCATCCCTCCACTCTCTTTTAACAAACCTTTTTCAAACCAAAATCAATAAATATTTCAAAGGGCTCCCGTGGAGTACCACATACATTTTGGGTGCGTAAAACCTTCACATTGTGTAACTTATTCCCTTACCCGGTTCTCTGATGTGTTTCTTTAGCTTTTTTGCTTTTAGATTCATTTGGATTTATTCGCTCTTTTTTCCTTTTCCTCTTGGAATAAAATAAAAGCGCGGTGGCGAATCTGTTTACTTTGAGTTAAGTTAACAAAATAACTTACACTTATGATTTTACCGCTACAGAAAAGTGGCGACTCTGCTGGGGATCAATCTCTAAGTGGATTCGGCCTACTTTGATTTATTTACTGCTTTTGTTTGATTTGTTTATTATTTGTTTATTTTGTTTTGGTTTTGGTGATCCTCTGTGAGTGAGATAGATTCTAACTCGGATCTGAGTTGAACTTGTGATAGGACGTCGATGTAGTAGTCTAAAGCTATATCAATTTGATAATCTCCACTCGGTTAGGCTCTCTTGAATTATCAATGTCATGATGAGTAATCGTACATGGCATTATTTTCCGACCTTGAGCTGCTCATACTGAGGACCGTAGAACCCTTAACCCATCCAAGCCAATTTAGGAACTTAGTGCGGAAACTATCCGGGTGTAAACCTAAGGTGGTTGTCACGCGATACTACACTCGGACGAGGTCTATTTTAAGAATGTTATCGATTGGGGAGTAATCCAACATACCGATAATATTCTAAAGATGGTTTTTAACTCCGGGCACCTCTGTTAGCACCCTTTTGGTTTTCTGCAGGTACAATGAAGACAAAACCTTAGTACATACCTGTGTGGGTTGGTGTTCTATTACCTTGACTTCATGCTCGTGACTCGAAACCTAGACTTGTATGCTTTGTGTGATCTTATTTGTGGTTGTTGCATATATGAACTCATGCATTCATGAACAATGTTCTTGAAATTTCAAGGGACTCATAGGTACTTTTGCAAAATTTCAGATGTTTATGGTTATGAAATTTGAAAGGAGAAACACAAGGAAGTACATTTTCAAGAACCCTAATCTAGTAGAGTTGAGAAAGCTAGGATCTTTAGTGGTTGACATCCAGGAGTTCCGGAAATGTTATGGAAAGTTGTTATTTATCTTGGATATCGATGTACCAGAGGGGATTCTCCCTACCTTGGCTCAGTTTTATGATTCTTTGCATCATTGTTTCACCTTTCCTGATTATCAGCTTGTGCCGACTTTGGAGGAGTACTCTCATTGGATGGCTTTACCTATTTTGGACAGGGAATTTCTTTTTAGTGGTTTAGAGAAGGAGCTTACGACCAAATTCATCGCCAAATCCCTTTTTCTCAAAGAGTCTGATCTTAGTGGAAAGTTTCTTCCAAAAGGGGGTATCTGTGGTATTAATGCCAAGTTATTAATAGGGAAAGCTTCCACTTATCTTACTTTGGGTCATAAGGATGCATTTGAGGCTATTCTTGCTTTGGTCATTTATGGGATTATTTTGTTTCCTAACTTAGATGGTATTGTGGACGAGAGTGCCATTCAGATTTCTTGAAGAGAAATATGGTACCTACTTTTCTTGGAGACATGTATCATGCCTTTCATTATAGGACCTCCAAAGGTGATGGAGAGATTGTGTGTTATGCGCCTCTTCTCTATAGGTGGTTTATTTTGAACCTACCAAAGTCCGACGTCTTCAAGGATAATAGAGAGAAGCGAAGATGGTCTCAAAGGATTATGTCTCTCTCTCATAAGGATATAACTTGGTATTGTTCCTATTATGATACTGGAGTGCTTATTGATGGTTGTGGAGAGTTTCCTAATGTACCTCTTCTTGGTACACGTGGAGTAATTATTTACAACCATATTCTTGCTAGGAGACAATTGAGGTATTGCTTGAAGGACATACCAAGCAACCTTTCATTATCCAGTTTCTTCTTTCTTAATGGTGCAGATCATGTAGAAATTAAGAAAAAGATTTCTCATTCTTGGCATGCGGTTCATCAGAAAGAGAAGGGTCAATTGGGAAGACAACATCTTGCTCCTTCTGAGTGTTACATCTAGTGGGTTCGATCTAGGGCTTCCAAGCTCAAGATGCCTTACCCACCCGAGGAGCCTTTGTTTCCTATACTACCATTGTCCGCTTTTCTTCCTCCCGTTGATGAGAAAGTTTCCCTTCAATAAGAATTGGACAAGATAATGAAAGAGAAAGAAGAATGGCTACTTGAGAAGACAACGATGCAAGAGAAACTAAAGGAGAAAGATGATCTCATTGAGTTACTTGAGCGGCATGTTACGAAGCGACCAAGAGAGGATTTATTTTCCTGTAGTACTCCATCTACCATTCTTTCTATATCCGGTGCTTGAAAGGCTATTGTTGACCAGTTGGTGAAGGATAAGAAAGACATGGAGAATCGGTACAAGAAGGAGATTAAGAGGATTCGCATGAAGTAACAACCGGGATTTGGATCTTCTTCAGATATGATCCCCTAGGCCTAGTTTAATTATCTCTCATATATTAGAATTGTTGAGACTTGTACTTCACTTGTAATCCTAACTTTGATTTTAATGAGAATGAGTTTTTAGTATTTCAAAAAGTGTTTATTTATAAATATTGCAATTTACCTTATAGTCCTTTGAAATCTTTGCATTTGCATAAGCATACCATGAATCATGCCTGCATTGGTCTTTCTTCTTAAGTGTTGTGTAGGGATCTTATGTTGTTTCTTGGTCTTCATTCAGTTCTCCTGTTAAGCTGACTCATAAGGTTGATACTCGAGCTAATCGAAGGAAGATGTTGGAAGCCTTACAACAAGAGAAACACGAGCCGCGCGAGGAGGTTTCATCTCTGAAGGATAGCTTGGAAAGGATCACTTCCATGATGGAAAGCTTGGTGGCTGCTCAGAATCAGCCACCTCTATTCCTAATTCTCCGGTACAGCATACAATCATCTATGAGATTGTCACTACAGCGATTCCTACTGAAACTGTCATTTCTCCTTGCTACTGCATGCCTTCTAGCACACCGTGGGGTATGCCGGTTGATTTCATTCCTGCTTATTATCATCCTCCTCCTCCCGAGACTGTTGCATTTAATACTCTTCAGCCATTGATGACTACTGCATCGTCTGTGATGCATACTACTCCGCACCATGATGAAATGATTTACCATGCCGAGCCTAGTGAAGACGCCGGTGTGCTTGAAAGACTTGATGATTTTCAAGGTCATTTTGCTGAGATATAGAAAGAGATTAAGGCCTTGAGGCATAAGGATTTGTTTGGTAAAGATGCTTATGATCTCTGTTTGGTTCCAAATGTCAAGGTTCCGTACAAGTTCAGGTTGCCTGAGTTCGAGAAGTATAAGGGCAATACATGTCCTATGAGTCATTTGACTATGTATGCTAGAAATATGTCTGCTCAGATAGACAATGATCAACTTCTAATTCATTATTTCCAAGAAAGTCTTACTGGTGCAGCCATGAAATGGTACATGAGTTTGGATAGCAACCAAATCAAGACTTTCAATGATTTGGGAGAGGCGTTTGTTAGGCAATACAAGTATAATATTGATATGGCACCGGACAGAGATCAGCTCTGTGTTATATCCTAAAAGGACAAAGAAACTTTCAAAGAGTATACACAGAGATAGCGCGAGCTTGCAGCTCATATTGTTCCTCCTCTGGACGAGAAAGAGATGACGAAGATCTTTTGAAGACTTTGGGTTCTTTCTACTATGAGAAGATGATTGCAAGTGCTCCTTCTGATTTCACTGAAATGGTGAGTATAGGGATGCAACTAGAAGAAGGTTCAACTTTGGTAAAAATAAAGAAGGTGAGACTAATGTTGTGTCTCATAAAATTTACAGAAGACCTCGTGGTCGTGAGAATCGTCATCAAAATCATGTAGCTTCTGTAACTCCGATGATCAATGCAACTCCAACTGTGTCAGTAGCTCCAAAGTATCAGTCTCGTTATCAACAACCTTATGTGTAACAGAGTGGTAATCAACAGGTTCGTGCTAAGCCGAATTTTGATCCCATTCAAATGTTGTATGCGGATTTACTTCCATCTCTGATTAAGAAGAATCTTGTGCAAACACGTTCTCCGCCTCCACTTCCAGAGTCTATCCCATGGTGTTATAAGCCAGAGGCTCACTGTGCTTTTCATCAAGTTGCCCCGTGGCATGATGTTGAGAACTATTATCCATTGAAGTTTGAAGTGCAGAAATTGATAAGGAGCAATATTCTGTCTTTCAACGATGTTAATCCAAATGTGAATATAAATCCACTTCCGCAGCATGGTAATACGTCTGTGAATATGGTTGACGGGTGTCCTGGTTTATTCAAGATTTATGAGGTCCTCCATATTCGAAGGTCTTTGGTTGAGATGCATGCTTTCTTGAGTGAATATCATGATATTGATCACGATTATGCTGGATGTTGTATTAGTTCAATGAACCCTAGTGGTTGTGTGATTGTTAAGAGAGACATTCAAAAGACGATGGATGATAATTTGATTGAAGTGACAACAAAAAGACACAAGTATTACAATGAAGTGAATGTTATTGTGCCTCAGTTCAATATTCCTGAGAAGGTTGTTCCTGAGAATGTGGTTATTTCCTTTGATAGCCACAAATATGTTGTTACTCCATTGGTGATCAATTTGCCTTGCCCAATGTCATATGAGTCTGATAAAGTTGTTCCATACTGGTATAATGTTACGATGATAGAAAATGGTAAGGAAGTTCCTATTCCTTCTCCGAAGTCTGTGGTTAGCATTGCTGATGTGACAAAGGTACTCGTGAAGGGACATAAAACACAAGGAATGGGGGTTGGAATTGGGTTTTCAATAACTAAAAAAAATTACTTAAACGACACTTTTATTTATCCTGGTTCGTTTGAAATCAAACTACATCTAGTCCACCCGCCAAGGTGATTTTTCCTCTATCAATGAGGTCTTAATCCACTATTCAATATATGAATACACACAATGACCTACAGTCAATGTCCTCTTGAGTCTTTTTGACTGAAACTAGTCACTCAAGGAAATTTACTTATCTTTTACAATGATAACAAATAGTAACTAACTTGCTTTTAATAAAGCTATAATCATAAAGTGATTTGTTACAAGAATGTATGGCGCAATATGAACAAATATGATATATGTCGTAGGAGCCAGAACTTCAAATCTTCAATTTGATTTCTTTATATAATGCTTGAGTGATATGGACGTTGGGGATATCTTGAGCTAATTATGGATGTTAGTTAATACCATAAAAACCTTCCATAACAAAAGATATTTGTTCCCAGCATTAATTCAGATATTCTTTAATTAAGGCTTTAATGAAAGAATCAACATCTTCTAGACATGAATCAGAGTGAATTAATTCTTGGTACGCAGCTTTTAATAATGCCTTTAATGAGAGATTCTCTTTAACATATATAACTTCTATTTGATAGCACAAGTCTTCTTCTATTGAAGCAAGCATTCTTTTCAATAACTTCCTTTTTAAGAACTTCTACAATACATAAATAAGTAAGTTATTCTCAACATGTATTAGAACTTCTATTCTTGCATAATAATAATTTTTATCATCAAAACTATTAGAGGATTAGAATCAAAATTGTCCTAACAATCTCCCCCTTTTTGATGATGACAAAACATTTATTTTGATTTAAGAATATAGTTAAAAGGGTTAGAAGGGCTCCCTTTGGTTAATGAGAATTATCCTTTCAGTGATTTCCATTAGAAGTTCTTTCAGCAAATTTAATTCTTCCATCAGAAGTTCTTTGCTTTAGCGCCCCCTGAGTTGATTACTTAACATGTTTCTATTTAGAATCACAACTCAAACAGTTTTATCAGAACATTAATATGTTAGAGGTTAATCTTGATAAACTACTATAGATCAAAATCTTCTATGTTTCTCCCCCTTTTTGTCATAAATCAAAAAGTAAAAAATGCAGAAGTAAAACATGAATATAAAGGAACAAAACATAACAAGTTTTCATTAAGAAAAGGCAAAGCCAAAAGCAAAGAGAAACAAATGATCAAAATAAACAGAAAAAAATCTAGAAGATTAACAAAATTCAGGGAATGGGATTCATCTTAGTAACTAATGCTTCTAGAAGAGACTTGATTTCAGAAGATGACTCCACTTGCTTTCATATCATAGTCTTCAGTTCAACATTAGTTTCATCCTGCTTGTCCAACCTCTGCTTGACCATTTCATTTTCCTTCTTCAGTTCTTCTAAGGTCTTCAGCACAAGAGATGCTGGTAGAGTTTCTTCAGCAGTTGCAGCAGCTTGATCTTCAGAATTTACCTCAGCAGGAGGTACTTGAACACATTCATTTTCCTGAACTTCCTCAGAAGGAACTAAAACTATCTGAAGATCAGAGTATGATTCCATAGGTTCTGGTTCAGTCCAGGGCTTATCATCCAGAAGTAGAGGTTTGTTCTTTTCAATGTTAGAGACCACTTCTTTGAGATACTCACAGAAGTTCTGGTGAGCAATATCATAACAGATATCTTTCAGCTTTTTTGTCTCCACGTTGAACTATTTTCTGAATTTTTCCCATAGAAAGTCAGAAGTTGTTGGATCAGGAAGTTCTGAGTAGGATACCTTCAAATTCGCTAGTCTGATTTTCATTTCTGCTTCAAAAGCTAGCAGCAGTGAATCAATGTCTGTTTTGGTGGGTTTAGGTTTTGGAGCAGGAATAACAGTTTTGTTTGTGACAGAAGATAATTTTTGGAGAGCCTCTATGTCAATGGATGTTCTAAGTGGGTCTTCTGGTTCAGAGTTTTTAGGAGGAGTATCTGGAATTGTTACGAATGTGAGTGAATTTGGTGGAGTGTATTCATATGAGGACAATGAGTTTTCTCTTATTGGTGATAGATCAAAAACAAGTGTGTTGATGTCAGCGTTCAGAGGATGAAAGGCACTGGGTTGTTGTGGTTCAGAAGTTTGAACAGGAATATTTTGGTTAGATTCAAATGGTTGAAATGCATCAATGTAAGATAGAACATTTTGAAGTTCTGTATGTGTTTCAACAAATTGGGGTGTGTTTATATCAGAGGGTGGTGTTAGATCAATGGGTATGTCAAAATCATCTAGAGTTTATGGTTGATTAGGTTCAATTTCTTGTTGATTGAGTGGTGGTATGATAGAAGGTATGGCAGCAGTTGTGGGTATCATATAAGGATTTAGATCAGAAGCAATAATGGGTTTAGAACAAGGGATGGGTTCAGAAGGAGTGGGTCCAGACATGACCACTTTTACTGCTTCTACAACAGAAATGTAATCAGATTGAGAGGATGAAGTATTACCTTTCTTTTTGACTGTTTTAGAAGCCTTCTGAGAAGTTCCTTCCCCAGCTTTCCTCTTCTTGTTCTTCTTTAAGACAACTTCTGGAGCTGGTTTCCTGAGTTCTTCTGGGTTAAACATTGGGTCCACCCCATCTAGCTTGCATGATTCCAAATATCTGACAACAACCTCTGGAGGTGTGTCAGAAGAGAACATGGGGAAGTTTTGTAGAGGAATCTTCCTTGTTGTGATGACCTCTCTGGAGTGAAGAGTTGGGTCCTTTTTGATAAAGTCAATGAATTTCATCTTCTTTAGATTCTTTGCATTCAGAGGTTTCCCAACGTCTGTTTCCAGCAACTCAATCTGCTGTGTCGCAGCCAGATGATCCACAAGTTTGTTTTCAGTCAGAATGTCTGAAATTAATCTTCCTAGAGGTATCCAATGCCTCTTGGTCTTTTCTCCTTCTCTGGTTTCCGTTACACTATTTTTCAGATGATTGAAGAGATAATGTGCTAGATTTACTTTCTTCTTCTTGGAGATGAAATAAAGGAGGAACTACTGATCCATGTTAATGTAATTAGGGAGGTTGTTGCTTTCATGTGACATATGCTTCCCAAAATAATTTTTGCCCATTAATGCAATGTTTTCATGTTCATCTTCTGAGTCTGAACCAGCTTCAGATGATTCTGAATCATCCCATGTTGCCATGAGACTCGTTTTCTCTTCTCTGTTGAATTTCTTTCTGGGTTTCTCTTTCTGGAGTTTTGGACATTCACTCTTGTAGTGTCCAGGTTCTTTGCATTCGTAGCATACTACTTCTTTGCTTCTGGTTTTCTGTGACCAGAGGATGCTTCAGAGTGATTGCTAGATCTTTTGGTATTTCTGAACTTCTTCTTACGATGCTTCTAGAGTTGTTGAACTCTTATGGATAGGAGAGATAATTCATCTTCTTCTGATGATCCTCCAGAGCTTTCTTCTTCTTCTGCCTGCAATGCTTTAAAATTAGATTTGTTAGATTTAAGAGCAACAGTCTTACCTTTCTTCTGGGGCTCATCTTCTTCTAGTTCTATCTCATGACTTCTCAAGGAGCTGATCAGTTCTTCTAAAGATATCTCATTCAGATTTTTTGATAGCTTTAAAGCAGTGACCATGGGTCTCCAAGCCTTTGGCAAGCTTCTGATAATCTTCTTCACATGATCTATTGTTGAGTAGCCTTTGTCCAGAACTTTCAGTCCAGCAACCAGAATTTGAAACCTTGAGAACATCTTCTCAATTATTTCATCTTCTTCCATCTTGAATGCTTCATACTTCTGGATGAGAGCTTGAGCTTTTGTCTCCTTGACTTGAGTGTTGCCTTCATGTGTCATCCTCGGGGAGTCAAACATATGTTTGGCTGAATCTATGTTTGTGATCTTCTCATATTTTGTATATGAAATAACACTCAGAATTATGGTTCTAGCTTTGTGATGATTTCTGAATTCCTTCTTCTGTTGAGCTGTCATGTTCTTTCTTTTAATCTTCTGACCATCTGCTCCAACGGGATGAATGTATCCATTTGTCACCATATCCCAATGATCTCCATCCAGAACAAGAAAGAAACTCTCCGGAACATCCTTCCAGTAATCAAAGTTGTCACCATTGAACACTAGAGGTTTTGCATTGATCTTGTCATTTTGGTAGTCATTGTTGTTGTTGCCAGCGTCTGCCATATGTTTTAACTTCTGGATCTTTTACTGACACGGTTAAGTGTATATCTCAGAACCTAGCGCTCTGATGCCAATTGAAGGGACGTAAAACACAAGGAAGGGTGGGGGTTGGAATTGGGTTTTCAATAACTAATAAAAATGACTTAAATGGCACTTTAATTTATCCTGGTTCATTTGAACTCAAACTACATCCAGTCCACCCGCCAAGGTGATTTTGCCTCTATCAATGAGGTCTTAATCCACTATTCAATATATGAATACACACAATGACCTACAATCAATGTCCTTTTGAGTCTTCTGACTGAAACTATTCACTCAAGGAAATTTACTTATCTTTTACAATGATAACAAATAGTAACTAACTTGCTTCTAATAAAGCTATAATCACAAAGTGATCTGTTACAAGAATGTATGGCGCAATATGAACAAACATGATATATGTCGTAGGAGCCAGAACTTCAAATCTTCAATTTGATTTCTTTATATAATGCTTGAGTGATATGGTCGTTGGGGACATCTTGAGCTAATTATGGATGTTAGTTAATACCATAAAAACCTTCCATAACAAAAGATATTTGTTCCCAACATTAATTCAGATATTCTTTAATTAAGGCTTTAATGAAAGAATCACCATCTTCTAGACATGAATCAGAGTGAATTAATTCTTGGTACGCAGCTTTTAATAATGCCTTTAATGAGAGATTCTCTTTAACATATATAACTTCTATTTGATAGCGCAAGTCTTCTTATATTGAAGCAAGCCTTCTTTTCAATAACTTCCTTTTTAAGAACTTCTATAGTACATAAATAAGTAAGTTATAATCAACAAGTATTAGAACTTCTATTCTTGCATAATAATAATTGTTATCATCAAAACTATTAGAGGATTAGAATCAAAATTGTTCTAACAACTCGAAGTGGTAGAGTTTATGCTTCGGATCCTCCAAAGAGAGTTGAAGATACAAGTGCGAGTAAACAAATTGAGGATGTTTTTTCCCGATCAGGTCAATTTGGTGATTCCAGTGAAGATGAGGTGTTGAAATTGATAAAGAAGAGCGAGTACAACGTTACTGAGCAATTATTACATACTTCGTCGAAGATATTCGTTTTATCACTCATGATATGCTATGAGGCTCATAGGCAGTCTTTGCAGAAGATTCTTGATCAAGCTTATGTTGATCATGATGTGACTGTTGATCAATTTGATAGTATTGTGGCTAATATCACATCGTGCAACAATTTGAGTTTCTGTGATGATGACTTGCCTGAAGAAGGAAGGAACCATAATTTGGCTCTGCATATTTCAATGAATTGTCAGGAAGATGCTATGTCTAAATTGTTTGTTGATACTGGGTCTTCTCTGAACTTGATGCTAAAGTCATATTTGTCGATGCTTGCATACCAAGGCGCTCCCATGAGGCATAATGGGATTATTGTGAAAGCTTTTGACGGATCAAAGAAGACAGTGATTGGTGAAGTTGATCTTCCTATTCTAATTGGACCGTTTATATTCCAAATTACTTTTCAAGTAATGGATATATGTCCCGCTTATAGTTGTCTCCTTGGAAGACCCTGGATTCATGAGGCAGGAGCTGCGACATCTACTCTCCATCAGAAGCTGAAGTTTGTGAAAGATGGGAAATTAGTGACTATTGGCGGTGAGCAAGAGATGCTAGTGAGCAATTTGTCATCTTTCCCCTATATTGATGCTAAAGAAGAGGTGGGAACTTCATTCCAGGCTCTTTCTGTGGTTGATGTTGCTGCTAAGAAGAATGTTATGCCTATGTCTTCTCTCAAGAATGCTCTGCGCATACTCGAAACTGGTCGATATGACGGTTGGGGATGAGTCGTTGATGTTGTTGACAACAAAGAAGGATTTGGTATTGGTTTTGCACCAGGTGCGGCTCTCAATGACCCGAAGACTATTCAGGAAGGATTCTGAAGTGATGGGTTTATCAATGATCATTCCGCTGCTTCCATCACTAAAGATGATGAAGATGAAGAAATGCCTAACTTTGTTATGCATGGAAAGATTTGCAAGAACTGGATTGCTATTGATGTTCCTTCTTTTGTTCATGCTTCAAAGTAATTTGTTTTGTTTTCTTTAAAAAAAAAATCCTTTTACTCTGCCCAAGGTGAAAGTGATGTTTGTCGGGATTTGTTTCAAATTTTATCATCATAAATAAAATGTTATTTTGATTTCCATATGTGTTTTTCCTTTTTGCTTTATTTTGAAAAAATGGTAACATAAGAAACCCAAAATAATAATAACCACTATTTATCTGCATAATGTTTGCACTTTTGTTCATACTCTAAAATAAAAATAAAGTCATTGTGCAGATTGATTGATAAACCCATTGAAAACAATGATCATATGCCCACTCCCAAATTTGAATTCCCTATGTTCGAAGTTGGGGAAGAGGATGTTGAAGAGATTCCTGATGAGATTTCCCGGTTGCTTGAGCATGAGGAGAAGGTTATTCAGCCTAATGAAGAGTCTACGGAATTAGTCAACTTGGGTTCAGAAGATGATAAGAAAGAAGTCAAGATTGGAGCATTGCTTGGTGCCGACATTAAGAAGAGGATGGTATAGCTTCTTAGAGAGTATGTTGATGTATTTGCTTGGTCTTATCAGGATATGCCAGGTCTTGATACTAATATTATGGAGCATAGATTGTCGTTGAAGCTTGAATGTCCACCTGTGAAGCAAAAGTTGAGAAGAACTCATCCTGATATGGCAATAAAGATCAAAGAGGAGGTTCAATAGCAGATTGATGCAGGTTTTCTTGTGACATCTAATTATCCTCAATGGGTGGCCAATATTGTGCATGTTCCAAAGAAAGACGAAAAAGTCCGAATGTGTGTTGATTACAAAGATTTGAATAAAGCCAGTCCAAAATATGATTTTCCATTGCCACACATTGATGTGTTGGTAGATAATACAACTAATTTTTATGTGTTCTCTTTTATGGAAGGATTTTCTGGTTATAATCAGATTAAGATGGCACCCGAGGACATGGAAAAGACCATATTTATTACACCATGGGGAACATTCTGATACAGAGTGATGCACTTTAGATTGAAGAATGCTGGTGCGGCTTACCAAAGAGCTATGAACACACTTTTCCATGATATGATGCACAAAGAAATTGAGGTATATGTTGATGATATGATCACTAAGTCGAGGACTGAAGAAGATCATGTTGAACATTTGCTAAATCTGTTTCAGAAGTTAAGAAAGTTTAAGCATCGTTTGAATCCGAACAAGTGCACATTTGGTGTACGTTCTGGAAAGTTGTTAGATTTCATTGTCATCCAAAGAGGCATTGAAGTTGATTTTGATAAAGTGAAATCTATTCGGGAAATGCCTGCTCCAAGAACTGAAAAGCAAGTAAGAGGTTTCTTGGGCCGTTTGAATTATATTTAGAGGTTTATCTCTCACATGACTGCCACATGTACTCCGATCTTCAAGTTGCTTCGGAAAGACCAAGGTTGTGTCTGGACAGATGATTGTTAGAAGGCGTTTGAAAGTATAAAAGAATATCTACTTGAACCTCCTATCTTGTCTCCTTTGTTGGAAGGTAGACCATTGATTATGTACTTGACTATGTTGGACGATTCCATGGGTTGTGTGCTTGGTCAGCAAGATGAATCAGGAAGAAACGAATATGTGATTTACTAATTGAGTAAGAAATTCACTGATTGTGAGTCTCGGTACTCCATGCTTGAAAAAACTTGTTGTGCCTTAGCTTAGGCTGCAAAGCCTCTACGCTAGTATATGTTGAATCATACAACTTGGTTGATCTCTAAAATGGATCTAATCAAGTATATCTTTGAAAAGCCTGCTTTGACTGGGAGGATTTCTTGTTGGCAAATGTTATTGTCAGAATATGATATCGAGTAACGAGCTCAAAAAGATATAAAAGGTAGTATCTTGGGTGACCATTTGGCATATCAACCGATTGATGATTACCATCCTATCAAGTTTGATTTTCCAGTTGAGGATGTAATGTATTTGAAAATGAAAGATTGTGATGAACCTTTGATTGAGGAAGGGCCGGAGCCTGGATCTCGATGGGGTTTAGTTTTTGATGGTGTTGTAAATGCACGCGGAATATGAATTGGGGCAATTATAATTACTCCCCATGGTTCACATATTCCTTTCGCGGCAAAGTTGACTTTCCCCTGTATTATGGGTCTTGAGGAAGCTATTGACTTGAGGATTAAACATCTTTATGTATATGGAGATTATGCCTTGGTAATCAATCAGATCAAGGGTAAGTGGGTAACTCATCAACCTCACTTGATCCCTTATAGAGATTATGCCAAGAGGATATCAACTTTCTTCACTAAAGTTGAGTTTCATTATGTGCCTCGCGATGAAAATCAGATGGTAGATGCTTTGGAAACTATAGACTCTATGATAAAGGTGCACAAATGGAATGATGTTCCCATGATCAGGGTGATGCAGCTTGAAAGACCAGCTCATGTGTTTGCAGTTGAAGAGGTCCGTGATGACAAGCCTTGGTATCATGATATTAAATGTTTTCTCCAGAGTCCAAAATACCCACTTGGGGAATCCGATAAAGATAAGAGGACTTTGAGGAGATTAGCCAACAATTTCTTCCTGAATGGAAATGTGCTTTATAAGAGGAATTTTGACATGGTCTTGCTCAGATGCGTGGATAGACACGAAGCGGACATGTTAATGAAAGAAATTCATGAAGGATCTTTTGGTAATCATGATAATGGGCATGCAATGGCTAAAAAGATGTTGAGAGCATGTTACTATTAGCTAACAATGGAATCTGATTGTTGCAAGTATGTGAAAAAGTGCCATAAGTGCTAAGTGTATGCTGATAAGATTCATGGGCCGCCAACTCATCTTAATATAATTTCTTCCCTGTGGACTTTCTCTACGTGGGTAATTGATATGATTGGTATGATTAAACCCAAGGCTTCGAATGGACATCATTTTATTCTCGTGGCAATTAACTACTTCCCCGAGTGGGTGGAAGCGACATCATATGCTAATGTGACCAAGCAAGTTACGGTTCGGTTTATCAAGCATAACATTATCTACATATATGGTGTTCTGAATAGAATCATACTAATAATGGTTTGAACTTGAATAATAAGATGATGAAAGAGCTTTGTGAAAAATTCAAGATTCAACACCATAATTCTTTTCCTTATAGACCAAAGATGAATGAGGCTGTTGAAGCTACGAATAAGAACATTAAGAAGATCATTCAAATGATGGTTGTGACATATAAGGACTGGTATGCGATGCTCCCTTTTGCTTTGCATGGGTATTGTACATATGTCCCCACTTCAACAGGGGCAACCCCTTTCTCATTTGTTTATGGTACTGAAGCAGTGCTCCCCATCGAGGTTGAGATCCCATCAATGAGAGTTCTGATGGAAGCCAAGTTGAATGAGGCTGAATGGTGTCAGAGTAGATTTGATCAGTTGAATTTGATTGATGAAAATAGAATAACAGCTTTGTGTCATGGTCGGTTTTACCAGCAAATAATGAAGAAAGCTTTTGACAAAAAGGTCAAACCTCGTGTATTCAGAGAAGGAGACCTCGTACTAAAACAAATCCAGTCTTTCCTTACAGATTCTCGGGGCAAGTGGACTCCGAACTATGATGGCCCATATGTTGTTAAGAAAGCCTTCTATGGCGGTTCATTAATTCTTGCAACTATGGATGGTGAGAAGATCACTCGTCCTGTGAATGCGGATGCAATCAAGAAATACTTCGCCTAAAAAAATAAAATAACAGCTCGCTAAGTCGAAAACCCGAAAGGGCGGCTTAGGCAAAAATGAGCGTCTTGGTGGATTGAAAACCCGAAAGGGCGGTCCAGGAAAAAGTTAGAGGCATAAACAAAAATAATTATCCCGGTAGATTGAAAACCTAAAAGGGCAATCTAGACCAAAGTTAGGGATCATGGCAAGTAACTGCATCGACAAGCTAGATCACTTGTAGCAATCGAGGATTTCATATTCTATCCCTCAACAGAGTTGCCCATCAAAGATTCTTATTCACTCATCCTTGACTGAAGTTTCAGACACAGTATAGTTCAAAGTTGATAGGGAGAATAGTGATCATTGTACTTCAATGTACCCTTTTTCCATGTATTTACCATTTTTTAAACTCGTAATGATCCATGGAGTCATGCCATTTGCTGACTACCATTCTATCAATAAATTTGAGCTTTTATCCAATTGTTTGCAATTCTTTATAGTGTTTCTGTTTACAAAATTTCAATTTATTATTGATGATGATTTTTGAAACAAATTTAATAAATTTAATCTTTGAAGGTTATAAAAACATTTTTCTTTTGATATGTGAACAAAGAAAGGATGTTAATAGTGATTCCAGGGATGGTAAAGTCTGGATGTGTGTAACTTGTCACTCCCAAAGCAGGGCTTGATCCGGTTGTATCCATATGGAATTCCTGAATAGTCCTGACATGTTGATATTAATGATGTTTTTCTCCCAAACGGCATATATGAGCGGGGTTGGTTTATTGTATGAATGTTCATAGTTTGAGTTCCAATG
Source organism: Lathyrus aphaca (assembly GCA_963966055.1). Classification (NCBI taxonomy): domain Eukaryota; kingdom Viridiplantae; phylum Streptophyta; class Magnoliopsida; order Fabales; family Fabaceae; genus Lathyrus; species Lathyrus aphaca. Next base: position 14,424,488 of record OZ014525.1, read on the forward strand.
TCTTCCCCAAAAGAATTGTTGGAAGGGATGTTCTTAAGAATCCCCAGCTTAGTTTTGATCTCTTCCTTAACAGTTTATCTTTGACTTGAGAAGCATTGGGAGTCCTCAGCCGAGTTCTTGTTCCTCAACTTGATTTGGTTGTATCCCTTATCAGAAGTATTGATATAGCTGTCAGTTTAGAGGTTTTCTTTCACCTGATGGTGGGTATTGATTTAAATCCCTCGTAATTGTATTTTGGCTATGATGTTAACTTCTGGTATCCCCACAGGGGTCGACAAGTCCAAAAACTTTCAGTGATGAATTATCTCCATAAATCTTTCCCATAGATCCCCAGTAGGTCTACGTGTGATGGTTTCCAGCAGGTTCCTATGTGATCCTCAACAAAGCTTAAACCCTTTCCCCAAGCGAAACAAGAGTGATATGATGGTTATTCCTCGCAGAGTTTGATTCTTAACAAGAATACTTTTGTCCTTATAAAGGATTGTGGAAGCTTTTCCCCATCCCCGACAGATTATTACCTTTCCTCAGCAGGGCGGAATCCCTATGCAGAGTTGATGTTCGATGTTTGATACTTCAGTAGGCTATGCTTTATTTACATCACTGGTGATCTTTATCTTGTTTCCCTAAATAAAGTTTGTGAAGATATTTGTCCCCATCATAGTTTAACAGGGACACTTCCCTCCTCTCCTCAAAGAGTATGTAAGATTTTATGTTGTTGTATCTCCGATGTGTTATCCTCTCAGAGTGGAATTTCTGATGTTATCCTTCTATGGATTCTTGAAGATTGCTTTGTGGATTGGATCCCTAGCATATGTTTCCTCAGTATGTGTTAAGCCTTGTAGTAGGATTTTATTCCTTTGATGGCTTTTGATGTTCCCCTGCAGAATTTCAAATTGAATCTCCAGCATGATTCCCAACATTGTTGTCTTGGGATTAGCCGAGTATCCGGTGGTTGTGGTGTTTATGTGACCCATTGCTCGTCTTTATGTTTGTTTTGTCAGCATATTCATACGCATAAGCATAACATCATTTGCTTGCATTCTTTCATTTATCATTGTTCCCCGCTCTTTGGTGTGGATTTTTCCCAGAGAATGTGTGTGTTATCTTCCTCTCAAGTTAGAGTGTCAACCATTAAGAAGAAAGTGTTCATCCTTTCTAAATTCCCCACTGAGTTTGTTCCTCGTGAATTATTGATTCAGTTTCCTCCCCAATTTATTATCTGGATGGAATTTCCCCAATTGAGATATTTCCTCCTCGGGATGAGTCTTGTTTGACTGTTTCTCTCCAACTTGTTCTTGGACTAAACTTTGGTCCCCTTTGTGAGTAATATTGCTTTGGAATTAAGCTATCATTGTTTGATAGTGGGCAATATTTTCTCCAGCTTGAGTATATTACTTTGGAATTAAGCTATCAATTATTCAATATTGGGTAATATTACCAAGTTAATCAATCTTATTGCTTGTGCTCCGACCAAGTAAATTCGGTAGTTAAGAATTCTTTTAACCTCTACAAATCTTTCTACCTAGTAAACAGGTACTAGATGTTATCTCTCTATTTTGCTCCTACCCAGTAAATCCGGTAGTTGAGAATTCTTTTGACATCTACAGATTTTTCTACCTAGTAAACAGGTAGTAGAGATTATCTCTCTTTGTTTTGCTCTTATCCAATAAATTGATATTTAAGTCTATTGTTTTCATATCTCCTACCCAGTAAACCGGTAGTTGATGATTCTTTTCCAACTAGGTATTCCTCTATTTTTTGGACTCGAATACTTTGTTTGGTTGATATTCCCTGGCAGAGTATTTACTCTTCCTCGTTGAACCTTTTACCTTGATTACATCATTTTCCCCCAAGTTGAGTCAGCTATCCAGTGATTTATTTTCCTGGTAAACTCTTTTGGTGTCTGTTGTTTTCCCCAGCTGGATTCTCTTTTGTGTCCCCAAGCTTTTTCTTTCTTCTGGTGGTCGTTTTCTCCCCACAGAGATCTTGGGTTTGTGTATCATATCATATTCATATCATGGTCTCCAGATTGAAGAAACTTAAATAGGGACAGCTGTAACACCCTAATTTTTTCCCTAAGTTTTCTTCGCATTTCATCTGCATCTTGCATACAAACAAGATCGCACTGGCTGTTGGGCTCTTCTCGGGTATAGATTTATGTCTCACGAGGGATCATTGTTGCCTTTAATTGCTTTATTTGTTTGTGTTTACTAACCATTAATTAAAATCCAAAAGTATTTGTTATTTTCTTTCACTAACATTTTCAGGAAGAGGAACAATTGAAAATTCCAAAAATAGCAGTCCTGCAGCTCGAATAAAATTCCACAGACAAAAGTCGAAGTTGATCCGCAAGTAATTTAAATTTATCTGATCAAGGATTTCCTAAATTAATTGATTCATTCAAGGAATTATATGGTTCATGTGTATATTTCCATGCCTTCTTCGACGTACAAAAAGAATCAGGCCACAAACAACCAAGCAATCATGTTTGAATAAAAAATTCAAATTTATGCTTGGTTAACTAGTTAACCATTTCCAGTGTATTTTGGTTAACCGGTTAACCAGTGCGAAATTTGAATTTTTCATTCAAATTCAGCACCCTTGGATCATTGATCTCATTTGGAATATTCTAGATCAATTTCCCTCTGATTTCTCTACATCACTTTGATCATTTCATACCATAAACCCTCACTAATCACCACTCTTTTCCATTTCCCACCAAATTTTCAATTACCAAACCTAATTTTAATTACCAAAGCAAGTTCCATTCTACCAAATTCCCATACCTAAAGTCTTTAAATAGCACCGTAATTTCATTCATTCAACAAGTTTTTGAGAGCCAACAAATCTCTTACAAAATACTGCCCCAAAACCAAAATTTCACCAAAGCTCTTATTTCTCTTTTGAAGTTATCAAGAATTCACATTGAATTCTTGATCAACTTGAGCTAAACCTTCATCCTATTCTTTTCTTGATCATCAATTGCAGTAGATCTAGCTTGATTTGGTCAAATTTGAAGAAGTGATTTTGGTAATTCACTCTTTCCATAAACCCATCTTCATCATCAACATTCGAGATATAGATCTTTGGTTCCTTTGATTCTAGATCCTTTAGATCTTAATTTGTTGTTTGATTGCAGGCATTTTACTATATTTTGGTTTTAAAATTCGTGCAAATTCAAATCATGATCATCAAGTGTTTGAAAAAAGGTTTTGAAAATGGAGCATGCTGAATTTCAACATTTTTTCTGCTACTGGTTCAGTGTTAATTGGTTAACCATTTTCAGTGTATTTTGGTTAACCGGTTAACCAGTGTAAAATGGCGCAGGTTTTGAAAACTGGTTGCATTAACCAGTTAACCATTTCGAGTTCATTTTGGTTAACCGGTTAACACAAGTCAGAGGTTATTTTTTGGCTTATTTTAAGCTTCTTTTTGGTTCCTCTTTCTTCTTCTTCCTCCTTTTTATTTTTACCTTGGGAAGTACTTTTGGGAGTGATTTCTCCTTAATTTCAATGAACTTTGGGTGTAGATTAGAGTAGTTAATGTTCATTAATTCAAAACTACCTTTAAGTGAATTATTTAATTCATTTAAGGTACTTTGCATTAGTGATACATTTTCATGCTTAAATCCACCAAGATGAGTGATTGAACTTAAGGATGGAATAATATCATGAGTGTGACTCAATTTGGTATTCATCTTTAGTTTTGTGCGTTATTGCTACCTGATAGCGATTTACATATTGTTTATCTCGCATGCATTAGCACTAACATTGTTCACCTAAATTGGTGGTGGCTAGCCTTATTTGTAGGGTAATTACTTCATAAATTACTCGGCGATTGCTTAACATAGACCTAAATGTGTCCTTAATTCGGAATAAAAATCTAATTGGATACTAACACTTTTGTGGACCGTACCTCTTGTTGGTCGTGTAATCCCAAAGAGTTTGATCATATTGCATTAAGAATCAAGATTTATTAATGTTTGATACGTATGTGCTTTGGATCTCCCAATCGCCTTTCAAATTTCATTGAATTTGATTCAATTTGCCTTGATTAATTGCTATAGTGTAAGATACTAAGCGGATCTGGTTGCCTTTCGATTTTTGGTTACTCTTTTGGTTGTAGTTGATTAAGTTCACCATACCATTATTATGTAAATATTATTATACTATTACTACTATTAATATTTTAGATTCTTGCACTTTAATTGTTTTTGCTACTAATATTTAATTTCTTGCATTTTTATTGCTTTTATTTTATTATGCTTTATTCATCCATTATCATGTTTATATTTCTTGCTCTTATTATTATTGTATTGGTTTTCCTTTTGTCCATTTGGATACAAAAATATTAATAAAGGATTAAACCTCTAAAATAACTTGTGACTTTAATCTTTTGAATATTGGTTATTATCCTTGGTATTGGAATGGAGTTTTGGACTTAGATTTTAGGACACCTCTCCTTTGCTTTGATCTTCATGAAGTTGGTAGACTTGCCTTTATTTGGCCATTTGCTAGCTTATAAGGATGAAACTCTTATGCTCATAATTGGAAATATCATCAAGTTTTGTTAGATCTTTCTTCCTTTATCTCCTTATTTTTTTAGGATAGTCTCTTCATCTCCACACCTTCTTTAATTTTCAAAATCTCCCCTCTTTTTCAAAGGATTATTTTTTCCAAAATCATCACTTCTTTACTGAATAAAACATTGAATTTTGTCAAGTGGATTTTCCCTTTTTTTTTCTTTTCTCTTAAAAACCATTGAATTAAATCATTTTGACCTTAATTTAAAAAATAAAAAGAACTAAACTCATTCAAGTTGTTTTGTGCCTTTTGTGCACTTTTGTTTGTTTTCTTTAAAAAGTGTCGATTATAAGTCATTATTCTTTAGTCGGGTGCAAGTATCTCAATCTCCATGGTTGTAGTTTGATGTAATTGAGTCTCTTATCATTCGTGGGGGTTTAGTGACATACTCGTTGATTTTATCCGATTTGGCGCCCTCCCCATAATGATGTATGAGTCCATGCCTTCATTCTCATGGCAGATTTTTTTGGCTATCCACTTAACAAAATTAATCACAACCAACCCTTCTCACTATTTGTACCACGAACTATGGGGTTTTGATCTCGCATTGCACTTTGTGGGTACGTAGGCATGAGGTGGTAAACCTCTCCAAACACAAAAATATTAAAAATTAATTCTTTCCTCATCCCTCCACTCTCTTTTAACAAACCTTTTTTAAACCAAAAGCAATAAATATTTCAAAGGGCTCCCGTGGAGTACCACTGACATTTTGGGTGCGTAAAACCTTCCTATTGTGTAACTTATCCCTTTACCCAGTTCTCTGATGTATTTCTTTAGCTTTTTTGCTTTTAGATTCATTAGGATTTATTCGCTCATTTTTCCTTTTCCTCTTGGAATAAAATAAAAGCGCGGTGGCGACTCTGTTTACTTTGAGTTAAGTTAATCAATAGCTTACACTCATGATTTTACCGCTACAAAGTGGAAAATAGTTATTTATTTTATGCCGATTAAAAATATTAATTTTGATTCTTCTTTTAAAACTTCTTAACTTCTTCACCCCTTATCCGATTTGTCTGCTCTTTACATCAATTTGAAGTTAATAATACATTCTATATTATGAGACCGAAAAATATTATTTTGAGCCGACTTTTACCCAACTTTCCTAATTAGCCCTAATCATGTTAGTTAGGGAATTATAGCATAAATCGATTTGTGGATTATGTGATTAATCATGAGGATTGAATGAAATTAGAGACAAAGAGATTCTGTGGGTTTAGTTGAATTGTGATAATTAAATTAAAATGTTATAATTATATGTTTGAAAACTATATAATTAAAAGCATCAAGAATGGAAAAGAGTGAAGAAACCTTACCATAAACCAATAGAGTGGTCTAGTAATGTAACTAGAAAAATTGTTAGATGGTATGATTTGTGAGATGCTTAGGATTACCCTAGGTTGCTGCGAAATCATTAGCGTGCTATACACTAGGCCTCCGTAATAGCCTGAGTAAGTCTTGAGGTGGGTGGATCTGGGTCCCACGGGAAGCGTTCGTAAAGGCTAGAGGTGTGTATTTCATAAAAGGGCCTCCGTAAGTCTGGTGTAAGTCTTGAGGTGGGTAGATCTGGATCCCACGGGAAGCGTTCGTAAGACTTGAGGCGTGTATGTACATTATTCCTCCGGGAAGTCTGAGTAAGTCTTGAGGTGGGTAGATCTGGGTCCCACGGGAAGCATCCATAAAGGTTTGAGGGAGTACTACACGGGGTTATTTTGGGGAAGTCTTGTGTAAGTCTTGAGGTGGGAGGATCTTGATCCCACGGGAAGCGTCCGTAAAGACTTGAGGTGGGTATCGCATCGAGTCCTCTGTAAAGTCTGGTGTAAGTCTTGAGGTGGGTGTATCTTGATCCCACGGGTAGCGTCCGTAAAGACTTGAGGTAGATGTCATACTCGTATAGCACCGAGAGTGTTATATGGATTTTGTTTCCATCTTGCTTTGGTTTTCTTGTGAGGTAGTGACCAAAGACTAGAGTTATGTTTAGATTGAACCTTTAGAGCCGAGAGAACTCTAAGATAGGGAACTCACTGAGATGTTGATATCTCACCCCACTATTATTGTTGCTTTTCAGGTTGATTTACAAGTGGGGCTATGCTAGGGATGTTTCAAGAGAAGCATATATTTAGATTCCGTTGTGTATTTATTTTTGTACAATAATGGATATTGTATTTGATCTTAGTATTTTATTTTAGTACGATTTCCATGTCTTGTACCATAGTTGTATTGTTATTTAGATTTGGTAAGGAATGTGAATTGTACTATTAGGCACTTATGATGGTGTCAGTACCAAAATAAAACTTGTATGATATTATTCTAGATATATATTATATGAGGCGTTACAGTTGGTATCAGAGCAGGTCGTATACTCGACCTAGCCTTGAAACATCATAAGTAAATCTTTCCTGACTCTTAAGTGTGTCTTTCCAGCATGGTTCTTATTATCATATTATGTAGTATTGGGTCTGATCAACCTAATGTTATATATGTGATAGGTAGAATCATGGATGTGCGACCATGAGGACTCTGAAGTGTTGTCGTAACTTGTTATGTGAGAGTATGCTCAAGCCAAGAGTTAGCAGAGGGAGCTTTGGTTAGCTCAGTTGGAGTCTTCTTAAGAATTGTACTTCCTGTAACATGGAGTTGCAGAGTAGTGTGTTGTTCGAGAAATCCCTTGGAATGGATAGAGTCTGAATGGTACAGATATTTGCAAGATGAGTGGTTAGTGTATCAAGGAATACGTAAAGTCACTGGTGGATCAGTATTGGTCACTGGTATGGACAAGATTTTTGAGAAATCTCATTCCACGAAAAGAGAAGATGTTTTGTGGAACGTGTGACTTAAGGTTCGGGAATGGGTAAATTGTTAGTGTTTCAGTTCTAAGATCGCGGTGGCATCGTAGTTGAACGAGAGTACTTCAAGGAATGTATTTGGATAATACCTTTTGGATGGATAGAAGTTACAAGTAAAGAATGTTCATTTTCTTTTGGGAACCTAAAGTTGTGTTGAAGCGTGAAGAGAAACGCAAGGATCTGATTACACGTTTCAAGTGAGACAAGTATACCCCAGATGAACAGTAGAAGATTAAAGTTGTATATTCAGTTATGACAGACAAAGATTAGAGTGATACATCAGGGTGTTATATTTAGTAAGGGATCAATTCGGAAAGTGTTGGATTACCCAAGGAATGGTATAAAGTATAGTGCTGGAGAAAGAACAAGCGTCATTTAGTAACATGAGGTGTATTTGGTATGGACCAGATGAGTTTGTGTTAAGTGTTAGAGTGAGCACCTTGGACTCGGGAAAATTCTAGTAAGATGGATTATGTTTAGGTATGAGGGGATTACCGCAAAGCATGAAGAGAACACAGTATGGAATGGTAGTAACAGTGCGATATGAGAAGGTGATAACGAAATGTATTTTTGGACGAATGTAAAATGGAGTTTTTAAGATGTTGTTGAAGCTAAAGTTAAGGAAGTATATCAATGATAGTTCACCCATTAGGACTCTGGTAGTATGAATACTATATGTGTGGAATCAGCTGATTATAATTGTTATAACTTCGGTTGCGAATGGGTTGAGTTTGGGAGGTTTAGGTAGCAATGGAAATTAGAAACTTTTCTTTTGAGTTTGAAGTAATCGTTTACCCTATGGGTAGTAACCGGTTACCGAGTTGTGTTTCTAAATCTCTTTTAACCACTGGAAGTTCAGTTTTGCACCAAGTAATTGATTACCCTCCTGGTAGTAACCGGTTACCGCTATTAAGTTTTAAAATTTTTATTTTCTAAGATTCATACATTACAGCCGTAGTGCCCGATTGAAGCACTCTTGGTACCGATAGAATGCTTTGGATACATTCTATGCAATGATTAGTAGAGGGTAAGGGAACCCTGGTTAATATGTAAGTAGAGATATCGAAGGTTCTTCAGAGGAGTGTGTTACCTCAGTTTTCAAGTTTAGGGGAAAGCTCATATACTTGTGAATAATCTGAATATTTGGAATTTATCTGTAGAGGGATTAAGAGTGTTGTTGTTTTAATTCTTGCCAAGGAATTCAAGAGAGAGGACAAAGTTGTATACTAGACATGAGATGTTCATCATTTTGTTTTACCCGATAAGGATTGTGTGTTGGATTATGTTTATGGACAAACCAAGTGTTAACTTGTGACTAAAACCCTTTTGATGTCGTCATTGTCGTTTTCCTACTGATGTCGTTGTACAAGTGGAATCGAACTATTCCATTGAGTATTTGTGATGTGACCGTAATAGAATGGTAGTTCTACTTCGCCGCTCATTGGAGTGTGTAAGTTTCATGGTGTGCCCCGTTCTGTGTTACCTTGAGTTGTGAACGGTGGGCGATTGTTACACATGTTTAGAAATTGCGAGTGAGAATCATATTTGCAAGTTAGTGTGGACTGGATTTGTAATTTTGAGTTGGATTGTTTGTTAACAAGAGGAACAAGTTCAGTTGTGTTCGAATGTTTAGCCTTGGATAGGTAATCAATTGACACATGAATTTTGTGGAAGACTTTAGAGAATTATACTTTCTAAATTGTAAGTCCATTTTGGCTTCCGTTCGAAGTATCAGAGGATAAAATGTTGGACTTTCTTTTGAGCATGATTGATAGACAGTAAATAATATGAGATTTTGGTGTGTCGTTGTTGCGACTACTGAGGAACTAAATTACGAAGTTATATGAGGCTCATAAAGTATTGATCTTCCAAGAAACATTTTGGTGTCTGAATTGTATGGATAAGAGATGAACAATTGGTCAGTTTTAGTATCGTTAAATTCTTAACATCAAGCTATGGACTCCATAAGAGTAATACCAGATGTGTGCAGTTGAGTCGTACTCAGAGATATGGATTTTAAGTTACCCTTCCAAGTAAGAGTGAGAGGTGAATGTTCCGAAGTTAAACATGTAAATTGGATCGTTTAAGGAACGAGACCCTTGAGAGAAATGGATTCGAACAAGAAGTTTTGTGTAATCTTCAAAGGTGAGTATGTAGAATATTGTATGCGATAGGCAAGAGTTATGGAAATCTGCAATTTTATAAGGATGATTTAAGTTTGGTACGGGTGACTCACTAATGATTGTAAGTTATGTGACATTACTACATTATTATTGGTGGAGACCTTGTGTCAGCGGAAACTTTGAGTGAATATAATCTTGTGAAGAGGATTTACATGGAGTGTAGTAACCATGGCAATTTTGTTAAGCTGAATTGGATAAATTGTTTCTAGTTTAGAATGGATTTGGAAATTGTACCAGTTTTGACTGTAACATTACAACCCATGAATATCTGTCGTTGGAGAGTTTGGGATGATGTTATTATCGTGTGATTGGCAAGTAAGTTGTTCTATCCCCGAATGTCTGCAAGTTTTGTTTTGTTGGTTGGTGAGAACTTCAATGGATAAGTGTGCTCTCTGCAGACTATCAGCTACCCGGTATTGTTTGAGAATTCATAGTATCCCCACTGTTGGATTTTGAGAGCATAATGGAAGGAGACAGATAAAGGAGTTCAGTCGAATTATTAAGAATTAGAAGAGAATTATTTGTAAGTGTTGAGGTAAGAGAGTTTTGTTCTAAGTGTGTTGTCCTTATGTAAGACACTAAAAAGATGGAGTGTTGGATGTAAATGGTTACAACGTATAGCATCAAATAAAGTGGAATTGGTAAAGAAGTCGTTCGACAACTTTTGAGATGGTTTTAGTAGTTGGAGGATTTTAATAAGAGATTTTGTTGGAATTTGTGTGTAGATAAGATTTCACCAAGATACCTTGTGGAGTTTTGTCGAGTGTTGTGGTTCTGAAATCAAGTTGGAGTGTTATGCCTTGGTGTTGTGACTCAATAGAAGGAATTAGAGTGGTATGTTTCTCTGAAGGGGAGATGGGACTAAGTGATTCAGTATGGAACAACAAATGAATTGCAGAAATAGTAAGTTGGAAGTTAACCCAATGTTGGAACAAGCGTATGAGTAAGGACATGAAGTTTGAATTTTATGAAACGAGGATTTTGAGCCGTGAAGTCAAATTGGAATTTGAATATGTCAGAGTATGTATCATAAGTAAGGATAATTATGGATCTAAGACAGTGTTGCAAACTGCTGTTGTTGTTGTTGTTGAGTAAAGGAAATTCGAGGACGAATTTCAATTTAAGGGGGGAGGATGTAATACCCCATATTTTAATAAATGCTCTGGATAATATTAATTAAGTTTAATAGGGTTCCGGTGTGCTCTGAGAGTTTTCAATTAAAATAATTAGAGAAACCGACAAACTTAAATTAATTAATTAGTATTATCTGACTCAGAGGTTTTATTAAATATTTGACTCAGAGATATTTTTGGATACTCTCATTTTGGACCCGTTAAGTTACTAACTAATTGATTTATATGTATAACAAGTTATTTGTTATAAGAAGAAAAATAAGACTAAAGTTAGTAAGGAAAAAGGAAAGAAGAGAAAAGAAAGAAAGAAAGAAAGAGAAGAGAGAAAGAAAGGAAATGGGAGAAGAAGGAAGGAAAACCTAGAAGAGGAATGCTTGGATCATCACCATTCTTCATCAATTTTCATCTTCATCAAACTCCTTTTCATGGTTAGAGGTGGGTTCTAGTTAGATACTTTTATTCATAGAGTTATAGAATTCTTGAGTTTAGGTCAAATGCTAGAAAATCCTAGAATCGAAAGTTTGAACGGTTAAAATGTTGAATTAATCTAGTAGAATAGTCGGGATACATGTACATTATACCTATTGTGATCGCTTGGATGATCCATAATGTTAGGAATGAGTTTGGATGTGTTTTATGATGAGAAAATAGGGGTTTTCAACTTCTGGTGTAGTGGTAACTGGTTACCCTATGGGTAGTAGCCAGTTACCCATTGAAAAATTGAGTTTCTGGATGAATTTTACACTTGTAATCGGTTACCCTTCTGGTAATAACCGGTTACCACTGTTGTGTTCTGAAAAATGACATTTCTTAGAAAATTCATAACTTTTTACTCGGGTATCCGATTGAGGCAAACTTTATATCGTTGGAAAGCTAAGACAACTTATCATCCAATGGTAGAGGAAAATATTACTTTTGAAGTGGAAAATCATTATTTATTTTATGCCGATTAAAAATATTAATTTCGATTCTTCTTTTAAAACTTCTTCATCCATTATCCGATTTGTCCGCTCTTTACATTGATTTGAAGCTAATAATATATTCTATATTATGAGACCGAGAAATATTATTTTGAGCCGACTTTTACCCGACTTTACTAATTATTCGTAATTATGTTAGTTAGGGAATTATAATATAAATCGATTTGTGGATTATGTGTTTAATCATGAGGATTGAATGAAAGTAGAGACAAAAAGATTTTGTGGGTTTAATTTAATTGTGAAAATTAAATTAAAATGTTAGAATTATATGTTTGAAAACTATATAATTAAAAGCATCAAGAATGGAAAAGAGTGAGGAAACCTTACCATAAACCAATAAAGTGGTCTAGTAATGTAACTAGAAATTGTTAGATGATATGGTTTGTGAGATGCTTAGGATTACCCTAGATTATTGTGAAACTGTTAGCGTGCTATACACTAGGCCTCCGTAATAGCCTGAGTAAGTCTTGAGGTGGGTGGATCTGGGTCCCACGGGAAGCGTTCGTAAAGGCTAGAGGTGTGTATTTCATAAAAGGGCCTCCGTAAGTCTGGTGTAAGTCTTGAGGTGGGTAGATCTGGATCCCACGGGAAGCGTTCGTAAGACTTGAGGCGTGTATGTACATTATTCCTCCGGGAAGTCTGAGTAAGTCTTGAGGTGGGTAGATCTGGGTCCCACGGGAAGCATCCATAAAGGTTTGAGGGAGTACTACACGGGGTTATTTTGGGGAAGTCTTGTGTAAGTCTTGAGGTGGGAGGATCTTGATCCCACGGGAAGCGTCCGTAAAGACTTGAGGTAGATGTCATACTCGTATAGAGCCGAGAGTGTTATATGGATTTTGTTTCCATCTTGCTTTGGTTTTCTTGTGAGGTAGTGACCAAAGACTCGAGTCATGTTTAGATTGAACCTTTAGAGCCGAGAGAACTCTAAGATAGGGAACTCACTGATATGTTGATATCTCACCCCACTATTATTGTTGCTTTTCAGGTTTCTTTTGCAAGTGGAGTTATGCTCGTGATGTTTCAAGAGAAGCATAAATTTATATTCCGCTGTGTATTTATCTTTGTACAATAAGGATATTGTATTTGATCTTAGTATTTTATTTAAGTATGATTTCCATGTCTTGTACCATAGTTGTATTGTTATTTAGATTTGCTCAAGAATGTGAATTGTACTATTAGGAACTTATGATGGTGTCAGTACCAAAATAACACTTGTATGATATTATTCTAGATATATATTATATGAGGCATTACAGGGGCATTACTTCACAAGGTTTTTATTTATTAGTATGTTTTGAAGGTGGTTCTTCTTCATTGTCTCCATTTTTGGAGATTGTGGTGCCATCAGTAGTTGGGGTATCTCATATTTTTTAGAGTAAAGTATTATCTATAATCAATAGATTGACTAAGAAACTAAGGTCTACTTATGTATTTAGTTATGAGGTAAATTGGGGAAGTTAAAGGCTCTAGGAAAAGGATAGGAGTCAGAAATGTATTTTATAAAAAAGAAGTTATCATCGATATTGGTTTGGTATTTTAATTACTTATGTTTAGGAAGTAGGATTAAGAAAAATAAGGTTAGAAAGTTACTTTTTTTCTAACTCCTTGGATTTTTGGAGTTAGACCTGTTTGTGTGGTATATAATATTTTAGTGGTTTGGTTGGTAGGTTACTCTTCCTAGAGATCATAAACATTTTTTAGTGTTCCCTCTATTTAGGTGGTATTGTTAACTCTACGTGTGATTTTGTTATGATTTGAAATGTTTTAGTCTCATTTATTTGGAGAGCTCGTAACGATGTTATCTTTAGAAATGCTTCAAAATCTGTGAAAGATATGGAGGAGAAGAGTATTTTTTTAGCCTATTATGTTTGATTTGTTGTTTTGATGATTGTTGATTATTTTTGTTGTATTTTCATATGTATATTTGGTTGTCCATTAGACACTTCTAATAGTTACTGAATCTCTTTATTTATACTTTGGTAGTTACCATCTCTTTATTAAAATATTATATTGTCATTAAAATAAATAATTCCTATTTTAGTTTCTTTTAAGCCCTTGGCTCCTTTTATTTAACCAAAAAAAAAAAGTTTCTATCATTAGTAGTTTTTATAATGGGTTTGATATTTTTAAGTAAACAAAGTAAATTAATTAATGAAAAATGATCATGTTGGAAGTATGAATAAAATTGAAAAGAGAAGGACTAAAATATAATAACCTTTTTATTTAAAAAAAATAGTAGAAAATACAAGTACATTAAACTAAGACAGATGAGTCATACATCAATCATGAAACATTAACATAAAAACTTAATAATATTCATGCATCATGCCCAACATTTCTTGAGCTTATTTTGCATAAGCAAAATATTATTATTATTATTATTATTATTATTATTATTATTATTATTATTAACTATCAATAGTAATAGTACGAGAATTTGTTTTTACATGAGATCATCCTAAGAACAATCACAAGTAGCAATCATTGAGTTTGTCACAACCTTAGGAGAGGCACATCGAAGTAGCTCCACATACTCTTCCTCAAATTTAGTCATATAATTCTCTTCCAAGCTCATAATTGCATCAATCCCATTCCCATCTTTCCTGTCCATCATAATTGTGAAAATCTTCCAAGGAAGACCACAAGTAGTAACCCATGTTGGTTTTCCCCATCCAAAATCTACTTCATATATTGGAAAGTTACACCAACTACTAAAACCAATCACATCTTTTGTCTTAGATTTAAGATCAATAATTTTATTCATAAACTCAGATAACAACAAAAAATTATTCCCTCCAAATAATTTTGGATAAACGTCACAAAATTCAGACAACCCTTCTTTTATTTTGCAGACTACATCTTTCAACTCCATTTCCTCCTTATCAGCTAACATAGAAGACATCCAAACTATATTTCCCACACATTTTTCAGACAATGGAGGAATCATTCTTTTGCGAAGGTCTACGGCCATTTGAAACGAGGATGCCTTGAAATTTAACCCCATTGATGAAACTATATACTTATAAATCCAAGCTTTTACAACTAGGACTCGTGAAGGATAAAGTACAGAATTAGAAGTTGCTAATTCCTTGAGAAATTTAATTACCGAGGGTTGAAACACAAATCTTTTACACACCATATTCTTTTGTATATTAGGAACGGATTCTGGGAAAATAGGTAAGTTTTTTTGAGGAAAAATTGAAGAACCTCCCTCAAGAAAAGGAAAAGGTGATATTTATAACTCTTCTCCATTTTCTTCTTCTAATTGTTTATTGATAATAGCCCATTCCTTCATGAAATTGATAAGTGTGGAAGCATCTCCACATTTGTGATTCATGCAAATACTTATAGCCATTCCTCCACATTCAAAACAATTTAATTGAATGGCTACTAGAGCGGAACTCGGATCTGCAACTTTCCATTGCAATCCGTCGGCGAACAAAGTGTTCAACAATTTTTCTTCTGGGTGTTTGAGGAGATCTGATAGTTTGCTTTTGATCTTTGTCACAAGAAATGGCACGCCTTGGTCGTCACATTCAATAGTAATTTTATTATTCAACCTGCCAGCAAAAATATAGTATCTTGATAGAACATGAGATAATGATCTTTTGAGATGTGATATTTTTAAATTCTGATCAGTGCTCATGTTTGGGTTGTAAAAGAAAAGTAGTGGAACATTACAAGCAAACATGTTATCTATAAAAGAAAGTGGATATATTTTAAGATGAGAAGGAGTTGGTGATGAAGGTTTGATAGATTCTCTAGAAAATATTTCAATCTCCATAGCTGATGATAGGTTTAATTGAATTACTTATGATATCACTTTCATATATTATTTGGATACATTGGTTTTACAAAACATGTGTTTATATATATTGTAGGAATTATGATCATATCTAAAATAATTAATTAAAGATGTTTATATATAGTGTATGAATTATGAGCATATCTAAAATAATTAATTAAATAAAGTTAAGACTTATTTGTTTTATTTTTTAAAAATGATTTTTATATTATTACATATTTTTGTTTAAGAAAAAAATTTAAGAAATTCTTCATATAAGTTTTATATAAAAGTTTGATTTGAATAGTTATTTCATCATTTTATTGATATTAATTTCGGATGATAAAATTTCAAAAAATAAGTTAATTTAGAAAATATTTCAAATACCTTTTCAAAAAATCAATTTTGAGATATAATTTTCTTTATAAAAAAGTTGATTTTGACTATGTTATGATCTTTAATAATGTATATTTATCCTATAGGATATCACAATTAGTCTTTTAATTTAAAATAATAAATATAAAAAAAATTAATATTTTAAAAATTTATTTTTATAAAAATTATTTAAGATATATAAAGAAAATAAAAAAATTTATAGGTAAAATAAATCGACCTTTTTTTAAAGTCGTCTCACAGTTTTTTAATTCAATGGTTGATTAATCCAATAAAAGAAATAACATTTAAAAAAAGAATAAAGAAGGTAGATCAATATCCAATATTAGTAAAAAAAAATGTTCATACATATTTTCAAATATAATAGAAAAAAATAATTATTTGATTAATCTACAGTGATTTGAATTAATTTACTTACATTCTTTATTTATGAAAATTTTGATTTGAATTATTCTATATACATATTAAATAGATATTTTATTTTTATCATAATGTTGTTTTTTTATATCATTTTGAGAAAAAAGGTAGGAAACAAGTTAAAAAAAACGAATTCAATATCTCATATTTGGTATTTTTTAAGGCAAAGATAATTTATTAGAAAAAGAGAAACAAGTACAAAGGAGAGAGAGGAACAACATAAAAAACCTTCGAAGAATAGGAAAAATGATAATTAGGTAGTGTAGCGGTAAAATCATGAGTGCTATCTATTAGTTAACTTAACTCAAAGTAAACAGAGTCGTCACCGCGCTTTTATTTTATTCCAAGAGAAAAAGGAAAAAAGAGCGAATAAATCCTAATAAATCTAAAAGCAAAAAGCTAAAGAAACACAATAGAGAAACATGTAAGGGGATAAGTTACATAATGGGAAGATTTTACGCACCCAAAATGTCTGTGGTACTCCACGGGAGCCCTTTGAAAAATTTACTGCTTTTGGTTTGAAAGAGGTTTGTTAAATGAGAATGGAGGGATGAGAAATGAATTATTTTTTTAATATTGTTGTGTTTGGAGAGGTTTACCACCTCATGCCTACGTACCCACAAAGTGCAATGCGAGATCAAAACCCCGTAGTTTATGGTACAAATAGTGAAAAGGGTTGGTTATGATTGATTTTATTAAGTGAAGAGAATTTGTCATCTTCAAGTGGATGGTCAAACAAACCACCATGAGAATGAAAGCATAGACTCATACATAATTATGGGGAGGGTGTCAACTCGGATAAAATCAACGAGTATGCCACTAAACCCCCACAAATGACAAGAGACTCAATTACATCAAACTACAACCATGGAGATTGAAAGACTTGCACCCGACTAAAGAATAATGACTCATAATCGTCACTCTTTTAAAGAAAATAAATAAAAGTGCACAAAGGCACAAAACAACTTTAATGAGTTTGATTCTTTTTATTTTTTAATTAAGGTCAATATGATTAGATTCATTGATTTTTAAAAGAAAAGAAAAAGGGTAAAAGTCCACTTGACAAAGTCAAGGTTTTATTAATTAAAGAGGTGATGATTTTTAAAAAGAAGGAATCCTTTGAAAAAGGGAGAAGATTTTGAAAATTAAAGAAGGGGAGGAGATTAAGGGACTATTCTAAAAAATAAAATAGGCTAAATACCCATATTGGTCCCTTAACTCCATCACTGGGTCCAATATGGTCCCTTATCTCTAAAAAGTGACAAAAAGATCCTTTAATTTGTTAAATTGTACCACGTTTGTCCTTCCGTCAGCAACCGTTAGTCAAAGTCAACTTAGCATACACATGTGGAGGTTAGATTGGGTGACTCAGCTGCCATGATTGGGTGACTCAGCTGCCATGTATGATGTGTTTGCATAAGGAAGGGAAATGCTACCAAGGACTGTCATTACGAATGTTGGTGAAAATTAGTAAGAAGAACCCTAGCGCAGCCATTGAAGCATGAAGCATTGAAGCAGAAGCCATTCGTGAAGTAGAAGACATTCGTGAAGCATAATCCACCAGGTATTCTATTTTACTATGTTATTCGATTTCCGTTACTGTTTAATTTAGGGTTTTTCGTAATAGTTTAGGGTTTTTCGTAATAGTTATTCGATTGCAATTTGATATGTTTTAGGGTTTTTCGTAATAGTTACTGATTTAGGGTTAATTGACTATTTAGGGTTATTTGACTTCAGTTGAGATGAGTGAGTTCTTGAGTCTTACTATTCACCACAGTGGTGCATTTGTGGATGACGAGCTGAGTGTATACGAAGGGGGAGAGATTGCAGAATTGAAAATAGATGTTGATAGATGGAGCTATTTTGAACTTCTAGGTTGTTTTAAGGATCTAGGTTACACATGTATTGGGAAAATTTACTATAAGGATCCACAATTTGGGATGAGCACCTTGGTTGATGACAAAGGAGCTTTAGAGATTGCTGATTTGTTTAGGGTTCACCTCAGGGTTGACATATACATCACACACATTTTGTCACAACCTGCTTTTTATGATGGTCCAATTGATGAAGTGGAAGCAGATGTGATGGAAGAGGATGACACTGAAAAAGTGCTTGCTGCAATGATTGAGGAAGTTAATGCTGAGCTGAATAATACAGATCCTTTGAATGATACAACTCCAAGGATGGAAGGGGATAACATTGATCCTGTGAATAATTCTGAAACTGGTCCTGTGAATAATGCTGAGGTTAATAGCTCTGGTCCTGTGAATAATGCTGAGGTTAATAGCTCTGATCCTGTGAATCCGAGGATGGAAGAGGAAGTTTTGAATCAGAATGAAGGGGATAATACTGATGTCAGTGATGATGATAGTGATGATGAAAACTTCAATTATGACAGTGCAATGGAAGTTGGTTTTGATGATGAATCAGATGAGTTTTATGATGAGGAGGGTGATGTGATGGAATCTGTAAATGATCAAGAGGGGAAGATGAATAAGGGTAAAGAAAAGTGTGATGATAAAGTTAGTGATAATGAAAGTGATGATTTACAAAGTGGGTGTGAAAGTGATGATACTAGTGATGTTGTTAGGAAAAAGTACCCTATTTTTAGATTACAGAAAGACATGTCCAAATTCAAATGGGAGATTGGGATGTATTTCACAACCAAGGATGATTTTAAAGAAGCTATAGCATCATATGCTGTGCAATCTGGCAGAGGTCTTAGGTACATTAAGAATGACAAGGTAAGGGTGAGGGTTAGATGCAAGGAAGGATGTGATTGGGAAGCCTACTGTGCAAAGTTACCTAATGAGGATTCTTGGCAACTAAGGAAGATCATAGACAACCATAGTTGTAGTAGAGAGTACAATGTAAAGCTGATGAGTACAAAATGGTTAAGTAAGAGGCTACAAAATTCACTGAAATCCAATCCAAGATTGAAGCTTAGGGACATAAAGGAAAAGGCACAAAAAAAATGGAATGTAGGTGTTAGCAAGCAAAAGGCCATAAGAGCAAGATTTGCTGCTAGAGACATGGTAGATGGTTCTTTTCTTGGGGACTATACAAGGATCTATGACTATTGTCATGAACTTTTGAGATCTAACCCAGGTTCTACTGTGAAAGTCAATGTGCATCCTGTACTAGAGGGTTCAGCTGATCAGAGACCATATTTTAAGAGGTTGTACATTTGCTTGGCTGCTTGTAAGGAGAGTTTTAAATTATGTAGACATTTCATTGGGCTAGATGGCTGTTTTTTGAAAGGGTTGTGTGGAGGGCAAATCTTGGCAGCAATTGGTAGAGATCCAAATGACCAAATGCTACCAATAGCATTTGCTGTGGTTGAAAGTGAAAATAAAGATAGCTGGACTTGGTTCTTGGAGCTTCTTATTGATGATCTAGGTGGGAGAGAAAGGTGTCTCACATACACCTATATATCTGATCAACAAAAGGTAAATATGGTACTTATGTAATTTTGTAGTTATGTTCACTTATAGGCCCTTATGTTATTTGTACTAACTTATGTAATTTTTGTTGCACTAAGGGTTTATTACCTGCCATGGATGAGTTGCTGCCAGGAGTGGAGCAAAGATTTTGTGTCAGACATCTTTATAATAATTTCAGAAAAAAATATCCAGGCAAGAAATTCAAGGAAATAATCTGGAAAGCTGCAAAGTCCACATATTACCAAGCTTGGGAAAGAGAGATGAAAGTGATGAAGGATATCAATGTGGAAGCATACAAGCACATGATCAGCACTCCACCAAGATATTGGAGCAGATCATATTTCAAGACTCATAACAAATGTGATGCAGTCCTCAACAATATGTCTGAGGCATTCAATAGTGTTATTCTGGATTCAAGAGCTAAACCACTAATTACTATGGTGGAAGAAATAAGGATATATATGATGGAAAGATGGGCAAACAATAGGATGAGGTATCAGAATCTGGCTGATGGGGAAGTGCTACCAAACATAAGAAAGAAAGTTGAAAAAACAAGCTCTTACACCAACCTTTGGATTGTCAGGTATATGAATTCTGTTTTGTTGCTTATGTTGCTTATTAGTGAATTCTGAATTCTGTTGCTTATTAGTGATTGGTAAATGAAGTCTGAATTCTGTTTTGTTGCATATAGTTGCTTATAGTGGATTGGCAGGTTTATGATTCTGTTTTGTTGCATATAGTTGCATATAGTGGATTGGCAGGTATATGATTTATGATTTGTTGCATATAGTGGATTGGCAGGTATATGATTCATGATTTGTTGCATATAGTGGATTGGCAGGTATATGATTTATGATTTGTTGCATATTTCTGTAGTTGCTTATAGTTGCTTATAGTGGTATATGATTTCTGAATTCTGTTGCTTATAGTGGCATGGCTTCTGAACATATTTCTGTAGTTGCTTATAGTTGCTTATAGTGGTATATGATTTATGATTTATGATTTGTTTTGATGGTGAGGCATGGCTTCTGAACATATTTCTGTTTTGTGCTTATAGGATGGCATCTGAACATATTTTTGAGGTGAGGCATCTAGAAAACCAAGCAGATAAATTCAGTATAGACCTTAAGGAGCAAAGTTGTTCATGTAGAAGATGGGAGCTGACAGGGCTACCTTGTGTGCATGCCTTATCAGCTATGAAGAGTAGAAACTACAACATTGCTGACTACATTCCAAAATATTATAGAAAGGAGAGATACATGGAGGTCTATAACTTTGTGATATTTCCAGTTAATGGTTCTAATTTGTGGGCCAGAACTGAATATCCAGATGTGCAGCCTCCTAAGTATAGGAAGATGCCTGGAAGGCCAAAGAAAAGAAGAAATTTAGAGCAAGGTGAGATTGATGGTTCTGACAAGAAGATGAGAAGGACAGGGTTTAATGTTAGGTGTAGCAGGTGCAAAAAAGCAGGTCATAATAAACTGACCTGCAAGGACCACACCAGTCAGCAGGTATCACAAGGCCAGCCATCTGAAGCATCTGTTCAGCAACCATCACAGCAACCAACACAGACTCAGCAGCCAACACAGTCACAAGGCCAGCCATCACAGCAACCAACACAGTCACAAGGCCAGCCATCACAGCAACCAACACAGTCACAAGGCCAGCCATCACAGCAACCAACACAGTCACAAGGCCAGCCATCAAAGCAACCAACACAGTCACAAGGCCAGCCATCAAAGCAACCAACACAGTCACAAGGCCAGCCATCACAGGAACCAACACAGTCTCAGCCAAGCAAAACCAAGCAAGCTCAAGGAAGTCCAAACAAGCTGTCTTACAGAAGGCCAGCTAAGCCTTTCATGCCCCCAGGCCCAACCACCAGGATGAGTGCAGCCAAGACTGCTGTAGGCCCAACAACAAGGAGAAGTACACCAACAAAGAGATCAACCAAGACTTGGAAACCTTAGGATCAATGTTAAGACAATTCTGTCAATGTTAAGTTTAGTTAAGACAATTGTGTCAATGTTTTTTCAATGTTAAGACAATTGTGTCAATGTTAAAATTCTGTTTTGTCAATGTTTTGTCAATGTAAGACATATGGTTTTGTCAATGTTAGAATTCTGTTTTGTCAATGATGGAGACATATGCTTTTGTCAATTCTGTTTTGTCAACTATTGTTCTGTGGCAATTATCTCAATTATTTCAATTAGTTCTATCAATGTAACTAATCTGTAGCAATTAACATTTCTGTTGTGTAAAATGCTAACATTATGGTACTGTCAACATAACAATAGTAACTACCATTGATCACAAATAATCCATTACATTTGACAACAACAACAACAATTTGACAACAAATTGCCTTAATTCAACATCAATTCCCTAAATCATTCTAAAAACAGTGAGACCAAAATGATTCAACAACATCCTAAAGGATTCTAAAAACAACTACAACAAGGCCTATGAACCAAATCAATTTCCAGAATTTTATCAACTTCATGAGCTTCTTCATGTCATTTTCCATTTTGCTTATTTGTTTCCCATGTTCTTCAATAGTCACTTGAGCCTTTGCCAATGACTTTGAGAGCTTCTCAATTCTATCCATCAAATATTGCTCCTTCTCATCTCTGACCTCTTCAAAATACCATCCAAAGTACCCACAACCGGCATTGCTTGATCCCTGCAAAATAGCATCTTCAACATCAACCATTTTAAAACACAAATACAGCTACAGATTTTAAACACATACATATGACATACCTTAAAATTAGGGCATCCCCAAAAATGTTTCCCATAGTTCTTGAATGTTGTGGCCATACGAAGAACAGCTAAATCCCCACAGTGACATATAGGTTTCCAAGTTGTGCTTGTGTTAACATTCGATTCTTCCTTCGAAGAACACCCACCATAACCGTGTTTTGCTTTCGAAGAACACCCACTGGATTTCATCTTCGTCACTCTATGATTTTCTTGGTTCTTGAATCAATTTGGGAATGGATGAAGAGAAATTTTCGCATAAACCCTAGAAATGGAGGAAGATGAAGATTCTCAGTTTAAAGGAAGAAGATGATGCCATGTCAGCTGCCACCTATACCATAGTTAACGTCTGTTAGGGGGTGATGGACGGAAAGGATCTATTTGGTACAATTTAACAAATTAAAGGATCTTTTTGTCACTTTTTAGAGATAAGGGACCATATTGGACCCAGTGATTGAGTTAAAGGACTATTTTGGGTATTTTGCCAATAAAATAAGGAGATAAGAGAAGAAAGATCTAACCAAACTTGATGATACTTCAAATTATGAGCATAAGAGTTTCATCCTTATAAGCTAGCAAATGACCAAATAAAGGCAAGTTCCAACTTCATGAAGGTCAAGGCAAAGGAAATGTGTCCTAAGAATCTAAGTCCAAATCTTCATTCCAACGCCAAGGATAGTAAATAATAGTCCACAAATTAAAGTCACAAGTTTTTTAAAAGTTTAATCCTTTATTAATGTTTTTGTGTCCAAATGGACAAATGGAAAATCAACAACAAAATAAGAGAAAAATAAAAAATATGATATAGATGAATAAAGTATAATAAAGCAAAAATAAAATAAAATGAAACAGTAATAGTGCAAGAAATTAAATGTTAGTAGCAAAAACAATTAAAGTGCAAGAATCTAAAATATTAATAATAATAATAATAGTATAATAATATTTACATAAGAATGGTATGGTGAACTTAATCAACCACAACCAAGAGAGTAACCAAAATCGAAAGGCAACCGAATCCGCTTAGCATCTTACACTATAGCGATTAATCAAGACAAACCGAATCGAATTCAATGAAATTTGAAAGACAATTGGGAGACCCAAAGCACCTACACATCAAACATTCATAAGTCTTGATTCTTGATGCAATATGATTAACCACTTTGGGATTATGCGATCAACAAGAGATCCGGTCCATGAAAGTGCAAGTACCCAATTAGATTTTTATTCCGAAGTCGGGACACATTTAGGTCTATGTTAAGCAATCGCCGAGTAATTTACGAAGTAATTACCCTACAAATGAGGTCGGCCACCACCAATTAAGGTGCACAATGTTAGTGCTAATGCATGCGAGATAAACGATATGTAAATCGCTATCTGGACGCGATACCGCAAAAAACTAAAGGTGAATACCAAATTGTGCCGCACTTATGGTATTCTTCCATCCTTAAGTTCAATCACTCATCTCAGTGGATTCAAGCATGAAAATGTATCACTAATGCAAAGTACCTTAAATGAATTAAATAATCCACTTAAAGGTAGTTTGAATTAATGAACATTAACTACTCTAATTTACACCCAAAGTTCATTGAAATTAAGGAGAAATCACTCCCAAAAGTGCTTCCCAAGATAAAAATAAAAATGAGGAAGAAAAAGAAAAAAGAGGACCAAAAAGAGGCTTGAAACAAGCCAAAAACACCATTTTGACGTGCGTTAAGGAAAAACCTGCACAGTCTTAAAGATGGCTAACCGGTTAACGTAGGAAAAACCTGTGCAGTTTTAAATATGGTTAACCGGTTAACGTTGTACCTGAATCAGAAAAATACAGAAAATTCAACATGATCCATTCTAAAACCTTTTTACAAACATTTGATGATCATGATCTGAATTTGCATGAATTTTAAAACCAAAATACAGTGAAATCCCTGCAATCAAACAACAAGTTAAGATCCAAAGGATCTAGAATCAAAGGCACCAAAGATCTACATCTTGAATGTTGATGGTGAATATGGGTTTATGGAGAGAGTGAATTACCAAAAGCACTTCTTCAAATTAGACCAAATCAAGCTAGATCTACTGAAATTGATGAACAAGAAGAAGAATAGGATGAAAGTTTAGCTCAAGTTAGTCAAGAATTCAATGTGAATAATTGATAACTTCAAAAGGAAGAAATAGAGCTTTAGTGAGATTTTTGGTTTTGGGAGAATGTTTTGCAAGGGATTTTTTGGCTCTCAAAAGCTTGGTGAATGAATGAAATTATGGTCCTATTTAAAGACTTTAGGTATGGGAATTTGGTGGAATGGAGCTTGCTTTGGTAATTAAAATTAAGCTTGATAATTGCAAATTTGGTGGGAAACGGAAAAGAGTGGTGATTAGTGAGGGTTTGTGGTAAGAAATGATCAAAGTGATGTAGAGAAATCAAAGACCAATGGATCTAGAATATTCCAATTATATCAATGATTTAATGGTGCTGAATTTTAATAAAATATTCAAATTTCGCACTGGTTAACCAGTTAACCAAGCTAAAATTTGAATATTTTATTCAAAGGTGATTGCTTGGTTGTTGTGGCACGATTCTTTTTGTACGTCGAAGAAGGCATGGAAATAAACACATGAACCTTCAAAATCCTTGAATGAATCAATTAATTTGGGAAATCCTTGATCAGATAAATTTGAATTATTTGTGGATCAACTACGATTTTTGTCTGTGAAATTTTACTCGAGCTGTAGGACTGTTATTTTTGGCATTTTCAAATGGTTCCTCTTCCTGAAGAAGGTTAGTAAAAGGAAACAAAATATTTTTGGAATTTAATTAATGGTTAGTAATCATAAACAAATAAAGTAATTAAAGACAACGGTGATCCCCTGTGAGGCATAAACCTAACCCGAGAAGAACTGTGCAACTAGTGCGATCTTGTTTGTATGCAAGATGCATATGAAATGCAAAGAAAACTTAGGGTTCTACAGCTTCCCCTATTTAAGTTTCTTCAATCTGAAGATATGAAGATTGACATCTTCATCTCTGCAAGATGGGAGAGACTTAAATACAGAAAATCCAATTTTTGTCCTAAGAGAACATGATATAAATATGAATATGATATGCAAACCCAAGATCTATCTGGAGGAAAGAATGACCTCCAGAGGAAAGCAAAAGCTTGGGGACACAAAAGAAAATCCCGCTGGGCAAAATAAAAGACACCAAAAGAGTTACCAAGAAAATAAATCACTGGATAGCTGACTCTACATGGGGGGGAAAGTTCCATGATATAATCAAGGTAAAATATTCAACGACGGAGAGTAAACACTCTTCCAGGGAATAAAAACCAATCAAAGTATTCGAGTCCAAAGATGGAGGAATACCGAGTTGGAAAAGAATCATCAACTACCGGTTTACTGGGTAGAAATGATGGACTCAACTATCGATTTACTGGATAGGAGCAAAACACAAAGGGATAGCTGTAATACCTCAAAATTTGCCCTCATTCTTTTTTACCTTAACTGGCTTGTCGCTTCGCATTCCTCTGCATTTCTCATCAGTTCATTAACAGCATACTAGTGCATTTCATTGTTTCGTAAGGCATGTGATCGAGGCAGTGCATTTCATTGTTTCGTAAGGCATGTGATCGAGGCATATCCTTATGGTTTGAGTTTCATATTCATAGGTGATTTATATAACCATTACACTCAAGGTTGGGACCAAAGGTGAACTTCTACTGTCGTGAACATCCTCTCGAAGTACAACTTATCATGGGTACTAGAGCTTCAATAAAGGGGATTCGTTCTAAAGTCATTCGTTGCCCAGATAGTGAATTTCAAGGCACATATCGTGACGAGAGATACAAAAGGTGGATATCCTTTTGGAGCATAATGTTTGGCCTATTGGATTTATTGTGGATCAGGATTGTTGTGGGGTTTGCTTGATTAATTGATAGAGGAGCCAAGGCCGTTTGGCATTAAAATTTCAGTGAATTCGTTCCTATTGGAAATTAATTTGGATTCATGGTTGCGAAAGAGGTTAAAAGTTGTTTGGCATGTAAAGTTTAAGGTCCAATTAAAGTTCAAGTTACAACAACCCGAGTTCATTTAAGTTCATCCATTTTTTCTTATAAAGTTACTACATTGTCTAAGCTCCATCAAAATGAGGAGTCTGTTCAAAAGAGGCAAGTTTCCAAGTCAAATTTGTTTAAGCATATTCATTTAAAGGCATCCGGAATTCATAGGGATTTTATTATAAATACAAGGAATTGGTACTAAAATCCCTAAGTGTTAGGTTTGCCAAGTTCAAATTATGGAAGTATTTGGATGTTCATTACCATAACTTACGGGAATTGGTACCAGGGTTGTCCAATAGCAATGAAAAGCAGACAAATTTGCCAAAAAGATGAGATCACAAAAAAGACTCATAAAGAAAAATTTAAATACAAAAGTAATTGAGGAAGTTGAGGAGAAAACAGCATAATATCAGAATCTCTGATGGCCAGGTTTCTGCAAATCCCGGTACACCGCATGGGAATCTTAATCCGCAAGAACAAACAATTGCTGCAAGTCATTATCCTCTTTTTTTTTTGGTTGGAGTTGGAGATGGACCATAGGATGAGATGAAGCACTTGATGATAACATTATGGGACGCTTATTTGACAACTCACAGTTTGTAAACTTCACAAAGATCAGGTCCGACACCGCAGAAGCATCCATGAAGGAAACAACATTTGCACTAGTTGCCCTTATGGAGATTTCGTTTCAGTACCGAGCAGCTCCTTCCATTTTTGGCTCATCCATACTTCCGTTTGGCTCCAATTCTAGGGCGCGGGCATTTGAATCATCTGCATCCATGTTTAATACTGCAACTCAGAATACATTTGGTAACAAGTTCACGGTCTAGTTCTACTTTCGGTTAGAATACTCACCCCTTTTGGGCAGACTTTTAGGTTCATCAAACTCGTCAAGTTCGCTTTCGTATGGGCTTGTTGGAACCCTTTTCTCGAGCAGTGCATCATTCACCAACCTGCATAGCAGAAAAGGAAAATCATTTGTATATAAAAAAAAGGGGAGAATTCAGTGAGAAAATCATGGACAGAGGATAACATATCCAATTCATTCTTCAATCCACCTTCATCGTCATCACATCGTTTCAAGAGAACCTGCATGGAATTCACAAAATTCAGAAACACAACCAAAATGGCAAGAGCAGAGTGTAGAAGAAAAAACGATTTCAATTGAGGAAATTACGACATGAGTCGGGAAGTTCGTCACGACACACCGCTGCAATAATATTAGAACCGCCACGACTTAACAAATGGCAGCAAAATTCTCTCAGTGATTCTGCAAGATCTGACTCCATCATACTCTCATTGTCGACTCGCCGTTATTCAACGTCCCTCAATCTGCGAATCCATAAAAGGAATAAAGACTCGAGAAACCGAATCAAACGCACACAGAAAATTCGAGAGAAGAAATTACTGATAGCAAGAATATTCTTCACTTTTCGATCGGCTTCAGCTTTTTAATCTTTACTCCTCTTCACCTTCGGCAACATAATCATCTTCATGAGTCTTCAATGAGTTCAACCCTTCAAAAGACTCTTCTTCAATCACTTCATGAACCTCTCAACCTTCATCAATCTCGAATCATTCGACTTTCAATCACCACCCTCCATCTGTAACAACAAAAGAGAGCTAGAGATTAGTGAATGCTAAAAAGTTGAAAACATGGATTGTGACTGTATAACAGAATCGTGACTAATTCTAATAGTTTCTTCTAACCGAATTCATAAATCATTCATAACAAAGTCAATAACCAGCTTCTAACTAACCTAACAGAACTTCAACAGAAATAACAGACTTGCCTAACCGATTTTCTTTTGGAAGCTTCATTGGCAATCTTCTATAAATCAAAATCCCAAACCTCTCTCAATTCTTCTTACACAATTTTCTAAGCACTTCATCCTCCTTCAATCTTCTGCCATTTTTGTCCCATAACCCTTCATTCACAGTTTCTGAATATCTTCCCAATCTAAATTCTTTTTCAATCCTTCTCTCCTTCATATTTTACCTGTTAGTTTTCCGTATCGATTTTCACTCTTCTCCTCCTTTCCCTCAATCAGAACCTTTCCCCATAACCCTCACTTGCTCCAATCTTCTTCAACTGGCAGAACCTCAATAATCTTCACACAAAATTCACCCTTCATCCAAGAATTAACACCATGACTTCGCGAGAAATCATCGCCACACGGATTCGACAACTGCAGGTTTCACTCAATCTTCAACAACAATTTTCGCCAAGCCACCTGAAACAGGTCAAGAACTTGTCATTCATCAACACTGATACTCATCAAGATTCATCACATTAAATAAAAGCAGAAGAAGAGATTACAGGATCGAGAAGAAGTTGAAGCTCTCATCAATACTTTTGCGGCGGCTTTATTCTTCAAGCGGAAGTGCAACCAATATCGCCGCGGCATCGGATTGCTGGATTGTTGCTCATCTTTGTGATATCGTTGATACGACGTCAAAACACAAGGTACAAATTCTTCGTTCTCGGTAGAGGAGTTTCTGTGATCTTCTTGTTCTTGAGTTTATACCTTGGTTTAGAATGGAGAACAATAGTTGGACATTGGTGAGGTTTCGTTGTTGAGGTTAATGTTAGGGTTTCTGCTTAGAGTGTCGTGAGAAGAAGGAAAACGAGAGGAGTTGAGGTGATGGCTTCAGAAACGGCGAGGACGAAGACGGAGGCTATGGTGATTTTGGCTTCGGAAGGACGAGGGTGATGGACGGAGGCGAGTTAGGGATGACGGAGAAGAAGAGGATGGAGGTTGGTTGGACGAAAGATTAGTGGCGTGGTGAGTTGGAGTCTGAGAGAGATGAGCGTCGAAGAGAGGCTGGTGAAGGCGGCGGTGGAAATATCAGGGATTAGAGGAGAGACTCCGGCGGCCCATGAGAGAAGGAGAAGATTAGGGTTTGGTGTTTTGTTCTTCAGCCAATTTCCCCTTTTGTTTTGTTGTTTATTATAAGAGCATTTAATTAATGGAATAATGAGGGATTAATAGGAATTAAGGGCAATTAAGCCCATTTAATTTGCATTAATCTGTGTTAATCCAAATCGAATTACTGTTCCATTATATTTTTTTTCTCCACCAAGAAAATAGTCAATAAAAAATCACCTTTCTCAACAATTCAAGCTTCATACGAATTTGGGCTGAAATTGTTGCTATTCACACCCTATCTCTAAAGCCCATGCTAGAAAACATTATATAAAAAATGCTATCCGCACCCCTTCTCATTTCCTGCATTTTGGGCCTATTTCGCTTGCTAATAACACCCTTTTTTCTGGGTCCATTATGAAAATAACTAGAAAAATTACTAGGTCCACCCCCTTTTATTTGCTTTAGAAATTTTATTTTTGTTTTGTATTAGTTTGAAAATAATCCAAAAAATAGTAAAAGTCATAGAAAAATTCCCCAAAAATTCCAGTAGGTCTATAATTCAATTTAGAAATTTTTGATATTTTTACTTTCTGAATTTTGGCTATTTTTGATTTAATTTCGAATTTTTCTTGCAATTAGCTTTTATTGAATTTCCTTTAATTGTACTTGAGTTTGTTCATTTTATTTTGGTAACTTCCAATAACTTTTTTAGCCCATTCTTTTTACTGTAGTTAGAAGACTTATAATAGTACTTAGGATAATTTTTGTAGATTTTTTAGAACATTTTATCTTAGGTTTTAGAGGCTAATTCCTTAGAAATTAGGGATTAATTCATAGCTGAAAATAAACAATTTTTAAGCCTAGTTAAATTCTGAATATTTAGGATTCCTTTTGACACAATGTTATATGTAGTTTTAGGACCCTATAGATTTAATTCCATAATTTTTCCAGGACCTTTACTTTTTTTTTAGGATATTAACCTTTAGGCTTTGTTACATATGATTTCCATTTAGTTTAGGTTATGAAAATAAAGTCCAATAAAAAAATAGTTTAGATTAAATTTAGTCTTAGAATTCAATATAGACTTAGGTTAGTTTAAATTTGAATGTTTAAAAGGAAAATATTAGGCTTGACCTTGATTTAGGACTTAGGCTTAAAGTTTCATTGTAATTAGAATTAGAATAAATAAATGAGACTATTTTTCATGCCTTTAATTGTTTTGTTTAGAATTTTATTTCTTAATCCCATTTTTGCCTTTATTTGATTCTATAACTTGCATAGGCTTCCCCATTGTTCTTAGAATCAACTTAACTTCCTTAGGAAGTAAGTTGAATTCTAGTAGTTTCTAGTTTTTTTTCCATTATGATTAGAATACCTCACAAACCATTAGGACCTCTTGTAAATAAATAAATAAAATTAGGATTGAGTCTTAGTCCCTTAGATTTTGTCCTTTTTGCAATTTGAGTCAATCTCTTCTCATCTTCAAACAAAATCCAAAAAACACTTAACAAATAAATGAAAGGATCCTTTGTGTATAGCCTTATTCCATGAAGCACTTGCATTCATTCCATCTTGGAGTGGTGTAAGCTCGTCTATCATGATGCACAAGTCTCATCAAAGGATTGTTTCATAAAACAAACAAATTCAAAATACTTCTCTTAAAAGACAAAAACAAATAACAAGCGACTATCTTGCGGGAACTTCTTTTCTCATCTCATTCACTCACAACGCGAACTCGCGACGACTTGTCACACATGCAAGATGGTAAACGCACTCGTACCAGACGAGCCTGCAGCACCTGAGCATAGACATACGCAGTTCCAGCATAAAAAACACAAACAAATAGTTCCCGCCTTAGTTAGGCGAACTACGTCGACTCTGATCCTCATTATCCCGATGAGGTACGTAGGCAGCGGGGTAGGGCCCGTTCGAGCACATTCTTTATTTTCCCTACATTTCCCCCTTTCTTCTCATTTTCTTATTTCATTTCCTTTCTCATTTCAATTCCAGTTCCAGTTAGCGGTTTCATTCAGCAGCAACTTTATTTTCTCACCCTTTGAAACAAAACAAGCAAGCGTGGATCCCGTCGGATACGGCGGACGGTCTGGGGTGCTAATACCTTCCCAGGGCGTAACCGACTCCCGAACCCCGATCTTTGGTTCGCAGGACCTTGTCCTTCCCTTCTTCCTCAGGTTTGTGCAACATTACCATTCCCATTCTTTCGGGATAAAAATGTCTGGCTGGCGACTCTAACCTTTTCTGCGCCACTTTCGCGTTTGTACTAGGATGAAAATCCCGGGAGCGACAGCTGGCGACTCTGCTGGGGATCGAACCCAGAATCTCTGGTTTCCCTTGTAGAGTCAATCCTAGCGCCTGTATGGTTTTGTTTGTTTGGGCGTTTATCTTTTTGTTGCTGTGTGTTTTAGCTTAGCTTTACTGTTTTATTTACAGTTTTACTTTACAGCTTTACTTTACCGCATTTATTTATCGCTTTCATTATTTTATTTTCCATGCATCATATTATACTGGACTGTCTGGCTGTGCTGGTTTTCATTTTTTCTGTGGGATGGGGTTACTGTGAGATGAGCTCGTAACCGGGGCTCGAGTGCACCCTAGGACTTAGAGTGGTTCCACTTTGGCTTCATGGCATCTTGCTATGTTGGTAGTAGTGAGTTCCACACCTTGACTTGCGACCTTCTCGGGAATGTAGTGATACCAGAATCTTTCTGGGTTGATGCGCTACCTTGATAGTTATGTGCAGTCAGGGGACCGATCATTGAGAACCTTTGTGGAAACATCCCTCTCCAGTGATAACAGTGGCAGACCACATTTGTTGGCAAACCCACTCGCATCCGAGGGCCCACTAGGGACTCGCATAGGATGGCCTGGTTCTCTCATAGGAATTCAGTTAAAGCAAACTGATCGTATGACGATAGTATTGTACCCTTCAGGATGAATGTACTATTGTTTCTCGACTCAGTGCTTGAAGCTGGAAACTTGTGAGGGATGCTTGTTCTTTCCGGACTCAACTGAGACCTCCCTGAGTAGTACATAATGCCAAACCGATTCCCTGATTTAGTCATGAGCCATTTCTCGGAAATGGTGAACGTATTATTGCTATTCGGCTTTGAGAGTCCGTGATGTTGACCCGAGTAGCACACCCGTGAGATTGGGAGGGGTTTACAGGTTTGCAGGAACCCTGATACCTTCAGCATACCCACTTTTGCCTCTGGTTCAGTTTTATGATCTGGATTTCTGTTCTTAAGATATGGATCCCGGATCAGAGGGATGATTATTGTGATATATGGATTTTGAGACCTTGCACCGACACCTGATTATATGATTGGCACATCACAGACACTTCACTGATCACATGCCTGTTGCATACATAACATCATAGCATTCTATCATACATGTTCGGCTATTTCCAAAGATCCTATGTTTGAACCATGTCATTATATGTTCCTGTATCCCAACTGGCATTGAAGCGGATGGATCCCTTGGAAATAATCGAACATGGCATTTGCATGCATCCTTACTCTCATTACAGGTGTCCGGGGACAGATTCTCATCCTGATTCGTTTACTCTTCAGAATGGCCAACTTGAATCACAGTCATCAAGAGGTGGATATGGAGCAATGCCGAGCAGAAATAGCTGAAATGAAAGTCCGAATGGATCAACTTTCAGAGGACATGCAGACCTTGTGCCATGACCATACGCTATTGATGGAGAAGGTTTACCAACTGAAGAAACAAGAGAACCAGACCAAGGAAGCCCCAAAGCTCCAAGAAGGGCATCATCTCCCCTTTATTACTGCAGAAGTTGTTGGTCATCCTAGTTCAGTGATTTTGTTCCAAGATCAGGAAGCGTTTCGCGGAAATTCTCCTCAACTTTGGGATCCTAAGCCTCACAATTTGCAGACTATTCCAGTTCATCAAAGGGAAGATAAAGACAAAAGCCGCAGACAAATACCAAAGACGTCTGAAGCCAAGTTTGATTTAATCCCGGTGTCATATGCACAGTTGCTCGTTTGTTTGCTCGAGCTTAATCTGGTTGAACTTGTCACCATGACAGCCACACCCAAAAAGCTTCCTCCAGATTTTGACGCCAATGCCAGATGTGTTTTCCATTCTGGGGCACCTGGTCATCATGTGGAAAACTGCAAAAGGCTTAAGCATCAAGTTCAAGAGCTCATTGATGCAAAAGTAATCGAGTTCGCACCGATCAACGGGGATGTGTCAAAGGATTTCATATCACTAGGAGGAACTTCTCCTTTCCTTACCACAAGAATTATCCCCAATCAGGGGTGTGTGCCTCCGATCTGGGTTTTAAAGACATCGTGCCAGTCACCTTTACCCATTCACCGATCCGACATAAAGAAGAAAGTGCAGAAGAACTTTAGGTGCTCGAATTCATCTCAGCATCAGAATTATCAACAACAGGGGAGACTCAAGCTCAAGCAGGTTGAAGAAGTGTTTACTCCTAGTCAAGTGTTTGCCCGTTTGCTCGAGAATTCTTTGATTCAGCCAGGGAATGCCTTGCCAATGCCCTACCCCATTCCCTCAGATTACAATATGGATGTTAGGTGTGAATTCCACTCCGGAACATTTGGACATACCATTGACGAGTGTAAAGCCTTCAAGCAAAATGTCCAATATC
Source organism: Lathyrus aphaca (assembly GCA_963966055.1). NCBI lineage: Eukaryota > Viridiplantae > Streptophyta > Magnoliopsida > Fabales > Fabaceae > Lathyrus > Lathyrus aphaca. Next base: position 14,458,586 of record OZ014525.1, read on the forward strand.
TAATTGATTCAGGGATCATTACACCAGAAGGGTACCTCAGGAGCTGGAGCCTTTGATCCAGCTGGCTAGGCAGACTGCACGAAGCTCAAATCAGGAGATGAGAAGTATCGGCCGTACAAGTACGCAACCTGAGTTAAATCATGAATACAGTACAAGCTGAGTTGAACGAGTTTCGCACTCAGATGGGGGAGTTCATGGTAGCAATGCAGAGTATAGTGCAGGGGCAACAAGAAATGAGAATCGCCATGCAGAAGCTTAATCGTCCACAGGCTGATCCTCCAATGATTACCTTGGACGCCCAAGGCAATCCAATCAACAACACAGTCATCCCATCTACGGATAATAGGCCTCTTATCCCTGAAGGCGTTGGTCCAATTCATGTTCGTGTGGTAGACCGACAAGAGGATCAATTTACTTTTCTCAATGAAGATATGGGATTTGGTTCTGGGGCCATTAACCAGGGCTTCCAGATGCTAGCCGAGAAGGTAAAGACTCTAGAATGCAAAGATACCCTTGGCATTGACGTTGCTGATATGGGGCTGGTTTCAGGAGTGGTGATCCCTCCAAAGTTCAGACCTCCCATTTTCGACAAGTACAGTGGTAGATCTTGCCCGAAAACGCACTTGCAGGCCTTCTATCGAAAAATCGCTGCACATACGAAAGATGAGAAGCTTTGGATGTACCACTTCCAGGACAGCCTTGTTGGATTTATTAATTCAGCGTCACCCTTAGGGATTCAATGGGCTTAACATCCCAACCCATGGCGCTTAATAGGCGCATCCCCTTGAAAGACTCTATACTATAAGGAAATAAAGTTGCGCCTTCACTAACAACAATTGCTTTTAGTGCAGTGGTAAGCGCTTGATCCTACAAGTGGTATCAGAGCCAGGTCATGGGTTCGAATCCCCTCGGCTAACACTTGGGGGGAGATTGTTGGATTTATTAATTCAGCGTCACCCTTAGGGATTCAATGGGCTTAACATCCCAACCCATGGCGCTTAATAGGCGCAGCCCCTTGAAAGACTCTATACTATAAGGAAATAAAGTTGCGCCTTCACTAACAGCAATTGCTTTTAGTGCAGTGGTAAGCGCTTGATCCTACAAGCCTTTCTGGGGGTTCGTTAGAGTGGTACATAAAGCTGGAAAAGAACTTTGTCCGTAATTGGAAGGAACTTGGGGAAGCCTTTCTCAAGCAGTACCAGTATAATATTGACATGGCTCCAAGCCGGACCCAGCTTCAGAACATGTCACAAAAGAACTCCGAGAGCTTTAAGGAGTACACGCAGAGGTGGCGCGAGGTCGCAGCCAGAGTACAACCATCATTGCAGAAGAGAGAAATGGTAGACCTATTCATGGATACCCTCCCGGGGCACTTCATAGAACGTTTGGCAAGCTGTTCAGCTAATGGTTTTTCTGATATCGTCTTGACTGGTGAAAGAATTGAAAATTGGATGAAGCGAGGAAAGATTCAGGTCAACGGTGCCTCCACTTCTGGAGCTAAGAAGTCGTTATCCAATGAGCAAAAGAAGCAGTACGAAGAAGCAGGGGCAGTTTTTGCCCAACGAAAGAAGAGAAATCAAGGTTCGCGTTACCAGACAGCATCTATGATCATCCCAAGTGCCACACGTTCACAACAGCAAAATCATCGTCAGCGTAATCCTCAACAGGGTCGGCAACAAAGGAGAGAAAGATTTTTTGACCCTTTGCCAATGTCTTACACTGATCTTCTCTAGCATTTGCTTCAATTGAAGTTGGTTGGGCTTCGCAAGCTGTCTCCACCTCCTTTTCCACTACCGGAGGGATGGGATGCCAATGTCAACTGTGATTTTCATTCTGGGGCACCAGGGCATCATATTGATGGGTGTAAAGCTTTTCACCACACGGTGCAGGACTTAATCGACTCGAAAGCTATCAACTTTGCACCAAAAATATAAGAGAGAGGACACTTTCTTTGATTGGGAGTCTTGAATCCAGAAGTATTCCGGATACTCTTGTTCTGGTAATGATGCGTCTTTGCAGTACAGTTTCATCCCTATTGAGGGGAACTACGTCGCTCTGATTCTTCATTGGTCTTGGGTCAATGGAGATACGTAGGCAGAAGATCGTCAGGTCTTTCCGAGCAACCTTATGGGGCAACTTTACTCCCTGGCTTCACTTCTCCCTTTAGATGTCTCGTGTCGGAGTCAGAATAACTAGAAAAAGAGGTATGATTGTCGTGGTTAATTATACCACTGCAAATTGAAGACTACAAGTCCGTGAAAGAGCTGTTGATCGCTGAAAGTATCCAAGACTGACAGATCCGGACGGAGCTAAGCCTCTTCAACTACGGCAATATTCAGTTTCTTTACTGCATTTCCATTTGTAGTTTCTTTTATATGCTAAACATTTGTCTACATGTATGAAATTTGTTTGCTTTTGAATGTTAGCAATAGTAAAACTCACATGTTTTCTTGAAGCAATTCATTCGCATTCACTTATAATCTTGCATATGTACATCGCAATACCAATTGTCATGCTTAAACTCTATGAGGGAGAATGACGAAACAGAAACGCAAAATTGTGTGCTCTCGAGTAAGGCCCTGTTGACGATGTACAGGCTTTGTTTCAAATTTCTAAACACCGGAGATATAAGGAAGATAAACCCTCGCCAACCCATTTGAGCCTTGAAGTAGGAGTTTATTTTCGCATGAAAAAACCCTTGCATTTAACCCAGGGGCAGGGTAGGTGTCAGCTAGCTGGGCCGATCGTTCAAGTTTCGAAAAGAAATGCAAATCTGAGGATCCATTACCTTTCGTTGTACCAAATCAAGAGGTCCAAAGACCCGAAACCACAATGGTTGTCCGAGTCAAAAGGTCCAAAGATTGAAAACCACAATGGATATCTTTCGTCGACCAAAGAATGAGGCAGTCACAACTCTCGCAAAGCAATCAAGACAAACAGTGTCACGCGACTTGTTCAAAATGCAAAAAAAAAAGAAAAAAGAAAAAAGAAGAAGCCCGCTAAGTCGAAACTTGAAAACAAGTGACTTAGGCAAAAGTTAGGGCATCCCGCTGGACTTCACGATCAAAGATTCACAAGAATCAGTCCAGGCAAAAATTAGGGATAAGAAAAATAATGCAAAAGCGAAAAACAAAAAGGATTACACCAGAAAGATCCTTGAATAAGAACAAAGTCGTGTGATACAGACACGAAAGACGAAGGGATGACTGACTCCAAACAACAACCTGAGTGGTGCTTAAACCGTTAGTGTAATTGGTTCCTCAATCATCACAAAACCCCTTTTCGAAAGGTGAGCGCTTGTGCCAAGCTAGCTGAACATGGGAATGGAGAACATCACGAAGATGGGTGGGCACAAATAAATTTTGAGCCTATATCCTTTGTTTCTATAACCGTGAACCAGGCCACGATACAACCCTCAAAAGTCCTAACTGAAACAGGGCTATTTTCAAGAGCGTACTATCACAAGACCGCGTTCCTGACTCTTATGAGTTGTGCTAAAAGATCTTTGTTGGTGTTGCATGTGCATGCTTTCTTTTATTCAAAAAAACTAATGTCGTATCTTAACCAATGATTCGTTCACAAAGGTTTACGACATCTTTTTCAGTAAAACTTCAAGATTAACATGTGTGTTGCATTAGAATTTTCATTCTCAAAATAAACATTTTCTGCATCACAAAAGTTCACATATGGAACTTCAGTCCAGAAGCTTAATCTTGCCAAATTGAGAAGCCTGAAACTTCCGAAGGACGATTATATCGGGGTGCACTATTAAAAAATACTCCAGTGAGTGGGGACTTTACCAACTAGTCGTGGGAAGAGCTAGCCAATCCGGGGCAATCATGTCGAGCAATCTTTTCAAAATTCAGTCAAGCTGGGGCAGTTACTTCAAGATCCAATCTCTCAAAGAATAGTTGATTTGGTGTTTTCTTCAAAGCAGCCATTCAGAGGTGATCACTTCAAGACTTGTACTGGGACAGGCCACCCCAAGAGCACTAGAAGTTACTTTCTCCCGAAGACGGTTAATCAGAAGCACCTATCCAAAGTTCGAAATACTGGGGCAGAATATTTCATGGTGATATGAGGTTTTTCATGAATCCTTGCGAGGCAAATTTCTTTCATAGACCATGCAGTCTGGGACAGTTATTTCGAGATCCGATGAATCTCTCCAAGAGTTTGAAGACACTGAGGCATCTCGTATGCCAGTTTTCTGTAAAATCCTCTTGAGACATTTACTGCTGACGGACCTTAATCTGAGGCGAGTTGAAAATTGCAAAGAACCATTGTTCACTCATGATTAGTTGACAACCTATCAACCCGGGGCTAGGGGCAAAGCCATTGGCAGCACAGTACTTCAAGAGTTATTTCATCAGCAAGCTTCATTGATCAAAATTCCTTAGCAAGTCTCATTAGACAATCCCTTCTCCAGTAGTGCGGCAAATGGAAGATTACCTTTTGAGCAGAAGGATATCATCGTCTCTCATCCCCGGCATGAGACGCCTTACATCTCTCATTCCCAACATGAGAGGATTTATCTTTTATCCCTAGCAAGTGGCAACTTGAGCTCTTATCTTCAGCGGGAAGCTTTATCATTGACATTATTTGTCATCCCCAGTAATGTGGAAGTTGAAATTTCTCCCAGCAAGGTAGCAGAAGGTGGATGTCATCCCCAAGCAGGAGTTTCCCTTCAGACAGGGGCAATTCTCGGCAGTATGAGGAGTGTCTTTCCTCCCCAGCAATCGCTTCCTCAGCAGTATCATGCCTTTGGTCCCCAGTCAAGCCAGGGGGTCCTCACTTCCCCACCAGAGTCCAAGAAGGGTCCCTCCCCAGCAGGGTCTTGGTACTCCAATCTCAAAGTCCAATTTATTTTTGGCAGTGGAGGCTGCCCAGAGCCGGTGTATCATTAACAATTTTCCTCGCAGAGTTGTTTCCTCCTCACCAGGATGAACCAGATCAATGCAGTGATTATCTATTCCTCCCCAGTCAAGCCATCTGGGATACTTGCAGTCTCCTTTTCAGGAGATCTCGTTTGCATTTGCATTTAGTAATCATCATCACATTTGCATCCTCCAAAGCGTAGCATTTCCATTGTCATGGAGCATTACGCCATAAATTCAAACATATGCATACCAGCATGGGCCAGTTTTGAGGTATATTACATAAGACCCGTTACATCTCCAATCAGATTGAAGTATTCCCAACAGAATACAACTTCGTTTCCCAGGGTGGTTACTTCTACCAAGTCTTGTTGTTATCCCCAGTTGAGTCTTGTTCCAGTACAACAGTCTCATTTTTTTCGCGTCTCCGTTTCAGTACAACGGTCGCGTCTTGGGCTCTCGTTTAAGTACAACGATCCCGTTCCTTTCGAGTCTCCATTTAAGTACAATGGTCTCGTCTTTGAGTCTTGTTTCAGTACAACAGTCTCATTTTTTCGCGTCTCCGTTTCAGTACAACGGTCGCGTCTTAGGCTCTCGTTTAAGTACAACGATCTCGTTCCTTTCGAGTCTCCATTTAAGTACAATGGTCTTGTCTTTGAGTCTTGTTTCAGTACAACAGTCTCATTTTTTTCGCGTCTCCGTTTCAGTACAACGGTCGCGTCTTGGGCTCTCGTTTAAGTACAACGATCCCGTTCCTTTCGAGTCTCCATTTAAGTACAATGGTCTCATCTTTGAGTCTTGTTTCAGTACAACAGTCTCATTTTTTCGCGTCTCCGTTTCAGTACAACGGTCGCGTCTTGGGCTCTCGTTTAAGTACTACGATCCCGTTCCTTTCGAGTCTCCATTTAAGTACAATGGTCTCGTCTTTGAGTCTTGTTTCAGTACAACAGTCTCATTTTTTCGCGTCTCCGTTTCAGTACAACGGTCGCGTCTTGGGCTCTCGTTTAAGTACAACGATCCCGTTCCTTTCGAGTCTCCATTTAAGTACAATGGTCTCGTCTTTGAGTCTTGTTTCAGTACAACAATCTCATCTTTTCGCGTCTCCGTTTAAGTACAACGGTCGCATCTCGGGTTATCATTTAAGTACAATGATCCTGTTTTCTTGGTTATGGATCGGTTGATACCATCTCCATGTTAGATCGGTTGATCATATTTGAGTTATGAATCGGTTGATATCATTTCTCTTCGAGCTGTAAATCGGATGATATTACATTCTCGCTTTCCGGGATGGATCGGTTGATACCATTTCCTAGTTAGATCGATTGATCTTATTTGAGTTATGAATCGGTTGATATCATTTCTCTTTGAGTTGTAAATTGGATGATATTACATTCTCGCTTTCCGGGATGGATCGGTTGATACCATTTCCTAGTTAGATCGGTTGATCTTATTTGAGTTATGAATCGGTTGATATCATTTCTCTTTGAGTTGTAAATCGGATGATATTACATTCTCGCTTTCCGGGGTGGATCGGTTGATACCATCTCCGTGTTTGATCGGTTGATCTTATTTGAGTCGCAAATCGGTTGATGTTGCGTTAAGTCCTGTTTCGCCAAAAGGCACCCTCGGTGTGGCTTTGATTCGCTCAGTAATCGCAGTGATTGCATGGATTCTATTCCACCTGGTTCTATCCCCGTTACCTATTCAGAGGTCAAATCAAAAAATGTATAAATAAATAAACGGGTAGACGGCATTTTCATTACCCTCAATGTGCAAATTTTTAGGTTTTATTCGAGTATTCAATCACTTCATACCTTGAACGTATAAAAGCTGTTGCAATTATTCGTTCAGGCTTGCAGATGATTGAATAGGGGCAGCTGTAATACCTCAAAATTTGCCCTCATTCTTTTTTACCTTAACTGGCTTGTCGCTTCGCATTCATCTGCATTTCTCATCAGTTCATTAACAGCATACTAGTGCATTTCATTGTTTCGTAAGGCATGTGATCGAGGCAGTGCATTTCATTGTTTCGTAAGGCATGTGATCGAGGCATATCCTTATGGTTTGAGTTTCATATTCATAGGTGATTTATATAACCATTACACTCAAGGTTGGGACCAAAGGTGAACTTCTACTGTCGTGAACATCCTCTCGAAGTACAACTTATCATGGGTACTAGAGCTTCAATAAAGGGGATTCGTTCTAAAGTCATTCATTGCCCAGTTAGTGAATTTCAAGGCACATATCGTGACGAGAGATACAAAAGGTGGATATCCTTTTGGAGCATAATGTTTGGCCTATTAGATTTATTGTGGATCAGGATTGTTGTGGGGTTTGCTTGATTAATTGATAGAGGAGCCAAGGCCGTTTGGCATTAAAATTTAAGTGAATTCGTTCCTATTGGAAATTAATTTGGATTCGTGGTTGCGAAAGAGGTTAAAAGTTGTTTGGCATGCAAAGTTTAAGGTCCAATTAAAGTTCAAGTTACAACAACCCGAGTTCATTTAAGTTCATCCATTTTTTCTTATAAAGTTACTACATTGTCTAAGCTCCATCAAAATGAGGAGTCTGTTCAAAAGAGGCAAGTTTCCAAGTCAAATTTGTTTAAGCATATTCATTTAAAGGAATCCGGAATTCATAGGGATTGCATTATAAATACAAGGAATTGGTACTAAAATCCCTAAGTGTTAGGTTTGCCAAGTTCAAATTATGGAAGTATTTGGATGTTCATTACCATAACTTACGGGAATTGGTACCAGGGCTGTCCAATAGCAATGAAAAGCAGACAAATTTGCCAAAAAGATGAGATCACAAAAAAGACTCATAAAGAAAAATTTAAATACAAAAGTAATTGAGGAAGTTGAGGAGAAAAGAGCATAATATCAGAATCTCTGATGGCCAGGTTTCTGCAAATCCCGGTACACCGCATGGGAAGCTTAATCCGCAAGAACAAACAATTGTTGCAAGTCATTATCCTCTTCTTTTTTTTTGGTTGGAGTTGGAGATGGACCATAGGATGAGATGAAGCACTTGATGATAACATTATGGGACGCTTATTTGACAACTCACAGTTTGTAAACTTCACAAAGATCAGGTCCGACACCGCAGAACCATCCATGAAGGAAACAACATTTGCACTAGTTGCCCTTATGGAGATTTCGTTTCAGTACCGAGCAGCTCCTTCCATTTTTGGCTCATCCATACTTCTGTTTGGCTCCAATTCTAGGGCGCGGGCGTTTGAATCATCTGCATCCATGTTTAATACTGCAGCTCAGAATACATTTGGTAACAAGTTCACGGTCTAGTTCTACTTTCGGTTAGAATACTCACCCCTTTTGGGCAGACTTTTAGGTTCATCAAACTCGTCAAGTTCGCTTTCGTATGGGCTTGTTGGAACCCTTTTCTCGAGCAGTGCATCATTCACCAACCTGTATAGCAGAAAAGGAAAATCATTTGTATATAAAAAAAAGGGAGAATTCAGTGAGAAAATCATGGACAGAGGATAACATATCCAATTCATTCTTCAATCCACCTTCATCGTCATCACATCGTTTCAAGAGAACATGCATGGAATTCACAAAATTCAGAAACACAACCAAAATGGCAAGAGCAGAGTGTAGAAGAAAAAACGATTTCAATTGAGGAAATTACGACATGAGTCGGGAAGTTCGTCACGACACACCGCTGCAATAATATTAGAACCGCCACGACTTAACAAATGGCAGCAAAATTCTCTCAGTGATTCTGCAAGATCTGACTCCATCATACTCTCATTGTCGACTCGCCGTTATTCAACGTCCCTCAATCTGCGAATCCATAAAAGGAATAAAGACTCGAGAAACCGAATCAAACGCACACAGAAAATTCGAGAGAAGAAGTTACTGATAGCAAGAATATTCTTCACTTTTCGATCGGCTTCAGCTTTTTAATCTTTACTCCTCTTCACCTTCGGCAACATAATCATCTTCATGAGTCTTCAATGAGTTCAACCCTTCAAAAGACTCTTCTTCAATCACTTCATGAACCTCTCAACCTTCATCAATCTCGAATCATTCGACTTTCAATCACCACCCTCCATCTGTAACAACAAAAGAGAGCTAGAGATTAGTGAATGCTAAAAAGTTGAAAACAGGGATTGTGACTGTATAACAGAATCGTGACTAATTCTAATAGTTTCTTCTAACCGAATTCATAAATCATTCATAACAAAGTCAATAACAAGCTTCTAACTAACCTAACAGAACTTCAACAGAAATAATAGACTTGCCTAACCGATTTTATTCTGGAAGCTTCATTGGCCATCTTCTATAAATCAGAATCCCAAACCTCTCTCAATTCTTCTTACACAATTTTCTAAGCACTTCATCCTCCTTCAATCTTCTGCCATTTTTGTCCCATAACCCTTCATTCACAGTTTCTGAATCTCTTCCCAATCTGAATTCTTTTTCAATCCTTCTCTCCTTCATATTTTACCTGTTAGTTTTCCGTATCGATTTTCACTCTTCTCCTCCTTTCCCTCAATCAGAACCTTTCCCCATAACCCTCACTTGCTCCAATCTTCTTCAACTGGCAGAACCTCAATAATCTTCACACAAAATTCACCCTTCATCCAAGAATTAACACCATGACTTCGCGAGAAATCATCGCCACACGGATTCGACAACTGCAGGTTTCACTCAATCTTCAACAACAATTTTCGCCAAGCCACCTGAAACAGGTCAAGAACTTGTCATTCATCAACACTGATACTCATCAAGATTCATCACATTAAATAAAAGCAGAAGAAGAGATTACAGGATCGAGAAGAAGTTGAAGCTCTCATCAATACTTTTGCGGCGGCTTTATTCTTCAAGCAGAAGTGCAACCAATATCGCCGCGGCATCGGATTGCTGGATTGTCGCTCATCTTTGTGATATCGTTGATACGATGTCAAAACACAAGGTACGAATTCTTCGTTCTCGGTAGAGGAGTTTCTGTGATCTTCTTGTTCTTGAGTTTATACCTTGGTTTAGAATGGAGAACAATAGTTGGACATTGGTGAGGTTTCGTTGTTGAGGTTAATGTTAGGGTTTCTGCTTAGAGTGTCGTGAGAAGAAGGAAGACGAGAGGAGTTGAGGTGATGGCTTCAGAAACGGCGAGGACGAAGACGAAGGCTATGGTGATTTTGGCTTCGGAAAGACGAGGGTGATGGACGGAGGCGAGTTAGGGATGACGGAGAAGAAGAGGATGGGGGTTGGTTGGACGAAAGATTAGTGGCGTGGTGAGTTGGAGTCTGAGAGAGATGAGCGTCGAAGAGAGGCTGGTGAAGGCGGCGGTGGAAATATCAGGGATTAGAGGAGAGACTCCGGCGGCGCAAGAGAGAAGGAGAAGATTAGGGTTTGGTGTTTTGTTCTTCAACCAATTTCCCCTTTTGTTTTGTTGTTTATTATAAGAGCATTTAATTAATGGAATAATGAGGGATTAATAGGAATTAAGGGCAATTAAGCCCATTTAATTTGCATTAATCTGTGTTAATCCAAATCGAATTACTGTTCCATTATATTTTTTTTTCTCCACCAAGAAAATAGTCAATAAAAAATCACCTTTCTCAACAATTCAAGCTTCATACGAATTTGGGCTGAAATTGTTGCTATTCACACCCTATCTCTAAAGCCCATGCTAGAAAACAGTATATAAAAAATGCTATCCGCACCCCTTCTCATTTCCTGCATTTTGAGCCTATTTCGCTTGCTAATAACACCCCCTTTTCTGGGCCCATTATGAAAATCACTAGAAAAATTACTAGGTCCACCCCCTTTTATTTGCTTTAGAAATTTTATTTTTGTTTTGTATTAGTTTGAAAATAATCCAAAAAATAGTAAAAATCATAGAAAAATTCCCCCAAAATTCCAGTAGGTCTATAATTCAATTTAGAAATTTTTGATATTTTTACTTTCTGAATTTTGGCTATTTTTGATTTAATTTCGAATTTTTCTTGCAATTAGCTTTTATTGAATTTCCTTTAATTGTACTTGAGTTTGTTCATTTTATTTTGGTAACTTCCAATAACTTTTATAGCCCATTCTTTTTACTGTAGTTAGAAGACTTATAATAGTACTTAGGATAATTTTTGTAGATTTTTTAGAACATTTTATCTTAGGTTTTAGAGGCTAATTCCTTAGAAATTAGGGATTAATTCATAGCTGAAAATAAACAATTTTTAGGCCTAGTTAAATTCTGAATTTTTAGGATTCCTTTTGACACAATGGTATATGTAGTTTTAGGACCCTATAGATTTAATTCCATAATTTTTCCAGGACCTTTACTTTTTTTTTAGGATATTAACCTTTAGGCTTTGTTACATATGATTTCCATTTAGTTTAGGTTATGAAAATAAAGTCCAATAAAAAAATAGTTTAGATTAAATTTAGTCTTAGAATTCAATATAGACTTAGGTTAGTTTAAATTTGAATGTTTAAAAGGAAAATATTAGGCTTGACCTTGATTTAGGACTTAGGCTTAAAGTTTCATTGTAATTAGAATTAGAATAAATAAATGAGACTATTTTTCATGCCTTTAATTGTTTTGTTTAGAATTTTATTTCTTAATCCCATTTTTAATGTTTTGCCTTTATTTGATTTTATAACTTGCATAGGCTTCCCCATTGTTCTTAGAATCAACTTAACTTCCTTAGGAAGTAAGTTGAATTCTAGTAGTTTCTAGTTTTTTTTCCATTAGGATTAGAATACCTCACAAACCATTAAGACCTCTTGTAAATAAATAAATAAAATTAGGATTGAGTCTTAGTCCCTTAGATTTTATCCTTTTTGCAATTTGAGTCATTCTCTTCTCATCTTCAAACAAAATCCAAAAAACACTTAACAAATAAATGAAAGGATCCTTTGTGTATAGCCTTATTCCATGAAGCACTTGCATTCATTCCATCTTGGAGTGGTGTAAGCTCGTCTATCATGATGCACAAGTCTCATCAAAGGATTGTTTCATAAAATAAACAAATTCAAAATACTTCTCTTAAAAGACAAAAACAAATAACAAGCGACTATCCTGCGGGAACTTCTTTTCTCATCTCATTCACTCACAACGCGAACTCGCGACGACTTGTCACACATGCAAGACGGTAAACGCACTCGTACCAGATGAGCCTGCAACACCTGAGCATAGACATACGCAGTTCCAGCATAAAAAACACAAACAAATAGTTCTCGCCTTAGTTAGGCGAACTACGTCGACTCTGATCCTCATTATCCCGATGAGGTACGTAGGCAGCGGGGTAGGGCCCGTTCGAACACATTCTTTATTTTCCCTACATTTCCCCCTTTCTTCTCATTTTCTTATTTCATTTCCTTTCTCATTTCAATTCCAGTTCCAGTTAGCGGTTTCATTCAGCAGCAACTTTATTTTCTCACCCTTTGAAACAAAACAAGCAAGCGTGGATCCCGTCGGGTACGGCGGACGGTCTGGGGTGCTAATACCTTCCCAGGGCGTAACCGACTCCCGAACCCCGATCTTTGGTTCGCAGGACCTTGTCCTTTCCTTCTTCCTCAGGTTTGTGCAACATTACCTTTCCCATTCTTTCGGGATAAAAATGTCTGGCTGGCGACTCTAACCTTTTCTGCGCCATTTTCGCGTTTGTACTAGGATGAAAATCCCGGGAGCGACAATAACCTCCACTACCTGTTTACTAGGTAGAAAAATTCTCAACTACCGGATTTACTGGGTAGGAGCACAAGCAATGAGAGGTAACCTCTGCTACCTTTTTACTAGGTAGAAAATTTCTCAACTACCGGATTTACTGGGTAGGAGCTCAACCAAAGGGAAACAAGTTTTATTACCTTTTTACTGGGTAGAAAGAAGGAATCTCGACTACCGGATTTACTGGGTAGGAGTACAAGCAAAAGAGCTTGATTAGCTTGGTAACATTACCCACTATCGAATAATTGATAGCTTGATTCCAAAGTAATATACTCAAGCTGGGGAAAATATTGCCCACTATCAAACAATGATATCTTAATTCCAAAGCAAATATTAACTGACCAAAAGGACCAAAGCTCAATCCAAGAACAAGTTGGAGAGAAACGGTCAAACACGACTCACCCCGAGGAGGAAATATCTCAATTGGAGAAATTCCATCCAGATAATAAACTAGGGAGGAAACAGAATCAAAATCATACATGAGAAACAAACTCAGTGGGGAAATAGAAAGGATCAACACTTTCTGCTTAATGGTCAACACTCTAAACTTGAGAGGAAGACAACACACACTTTGTGGGAAAAATCACACCAAAGAGCAGGGAACAATGATAAATGCAAGAATGCAAGAAAATGATGATATGCTTATGCGTATGAATATGCTGACAAAACAGGCATAAAGATAAGCAACGAGTGACATAAACACCACAACAACCGGATACTCGGCTAGTCAGGGCAACAAGGTCGGGGACCATGATGGAGATTTGAATCGAAATCCTGCAGGGGAACATCAAAATCCATCAAAGGAATAAAATCCTGCTATAAGGCTTAACTCAATACTGAGGAAATATCTGCTAGGGATCCAATCCATAAAGCAATCTTCAAGAATCCATAAAAGGATAACACTAGAAATTCCATTATGAGAGGAAAACACGTTGGAGAAACACCAATCAGCACAACATCTTCCACTCTTTGGGGAAAGAGGGAAATATCCCTATTAAACACTGATGGGGACAAATATCTTTACAACTCTGTTTGGAGAAACCAAATAAATATCTACCAGGAATGCAAATAAAGCATATTTTACTGGAGTATCAAACATCAAACATCAACTTTGCATAGGGACATCACCTTGCTGAGGAAAAGTAATAATCTGCCAGGGATGGGGAAAGCTTCCATGATCCTAGCTGGGGACAGAAGTGTTCTTATTAAGAATCGAACTCCTGCGGGGAATAATCATCATACCACTATTGTTCCACTTGGGGAAAGAGTCATGCCACTCTTGCTCTGCTTGGGGAAAGATGAAGGTGCGCAAAACACAAGGAAGGGGGGTTGGAATTGGGTTTTCTTTAACAACTAAAAAATAACTTCTAATGACACGTTAATTTATCCTGGTTCGTTTGAACTCAAACTACGTCCAGTCCACCCGCCAAGGTGATTTTGCCTCTACTGAGGTCTTAATCCACTATTCAATTTGAATACACACAAAAACCTATAGTCAATGTCCTCTTGAGTCTTCTGACTAAACTTAGTCACTCAAGGAATACAGTAACTATTACAATGGTAATAAGGAAGTAACTAAAAATACTTCTTGATAAGCAAGGATCACTAAGTGAAAGTTACAGTATATTAGCACAAGTTGATTCAGTCTTTTTGCGTGAGTGTATTGTTGTGTACTCTTCAATTCTTCAAATGAAATCCTTTATATAGTTCTTGAAGGAAAATAGCCGTTGGAGACATCTTGAGCTTAATTTAGGATATAAGTTAATGCCATAACTTCCTTCCATAATCAGAGATACTTGTCTTGACCATTAATTAAAATATTCTTTAATTAATGTCTTAATTATGAGTATCAACATCTTCTAAGCGGAGATCAGAGATAATAAATAATTGATGCGCAGCCAATAAATATGTCATTAAATGATGGATTCTCCTTTAATAGTATCTTCTGTATGTGGCTCAATGAATCTTCTATACGAGTACGTCTCCCTTAATTGAATTGATCTTCTACACAAGAATAAAGATATTTATTAGAACTTCTATTCTATAACAATCTTTGTTATCATCAAAACACTTGGAGGTTCAGAACCATAATTGTTCTAACAAAAGAGTTATGCCACTCTCGCTCTGCTTGGGGAAAAGTGTAAGACTTGTTGAAGATCAAATAGGAATCTGCTGGAAACCAACACACGCAGACCTACTGGGGATCTGTGGAAAAGATCTATGGAAATAATTCATCACCGAAAATTCGGAGATTGCTGACCCACATGAGGATATCAGAAGTTAACATCATAGCAAACACAGTTACGAGGGATTTTAAATCAATCCACACCATCAGGTGAAAGAAAACCTTTAAACTGACTGCTATACCAATTCTTTTGCCAAGGGATATAACCAAATCAAGCCGAGGAACAAGAACTCGGCTGAGGATTCTTAATACTTCTCAAGTCAAAGGTAAACTACTGAGGAAGAGATCAAAACTCAGCTGGGGATTTTCAAGAATATCCCTTCCAACAACTCTTTTGGGGAAGAAAACGGGACTGAAATTCTGTAATGAGATGTCCTAAGAGATGTTCCAACACTTAATAGGACATTTGACAAATTTAACCAAAACTTTAAACAGCAGGAAAAATAAACAACACAGAAGTTTGTTAACCCAGTTCAGTGTATAACCACACCTACATCTGGAGGCTACCAAGCCAGGAGGAAATCCACTATTAGTAATATTAATTCTAGACTTAAACCACCCTGTTTAATCTATCACTTAATACTTACCCAATGCAATTTCTACCTAAGACTCACTTAGATAAGAGTACCCTACTCACTCCCCCTCAATCACACAGTGATTTTGTTTACAAGTTTAATTAAATTGAAGTCACACTTCAAACAAAACAGCTTGATCTTACTTCACAGTTTCAATCAAGTCACAAATGCACTTTTGCTTAAAAGCTCATAAAGTGGTACATAAAAACAGCCTGCTATTAAAACACTAGACACCCTATTTAGTCTTCTGAAATTCGTACTCAATTCTATGAGTTTCTGTTGATTAAATAGGTATCTGAATTTTGGGCTTTCTGTAGAATGATCCAGCCCTAATGTGCAGCAACTGTCACCTTGAATTTAGGGTTTGTTACCTCCTATATTCTAGGTGCATTAGGTCTTCTGTTTTAATCTGAATCTTCAATTTAAAACTCCCTACAGATGCGCCTTGTTCTGTTTTTATCCATCATTAATTAATTCCAGATAGTTCTCCTTAAATATCTCTGATCTGTTAATCAATAATTAATTCTGGTAGCAGGTCTGAGATGTCTCAACATCTGTTGGGACATCCTGAAAAACTGAACTTAATTTATTCACACAATGTCCCAACATCTGATGAGACATCCTGAAATAAATTCACATACTCTGTTTGATAATGTCCCAACATCTGATAGGACATTCTGAACTGAATTTAACATTTCTTGTTTGGTCAAAAATTCTGCCAATTCTTAAACATCTACAAACTCCCCCTTTGGCTAATTTTTGGCTAACATCTTTCCTGGTTTTCAGAGTGCAGCAGAAGTTCTTTTTATCAGAGTATATCATTACTTTTCTGTTGATTCATATTTGAGTTTTACTCCCCCTCAAACATACATGTGTCCTGTCTTTATCCAGTCTTTGACTTTATCCAGTCTTGTTCCAACAGAAAAACTTATTCAGTTCAGAAGCAAACAAACAGATTTTTTTTTTTTTTTCATTCATTTAAACAGCAATTACATTTGATGTTGTTCTCCCCCTTGGTAGACACAAAATTAGGGGCCAAAGACACTATTTCAGTCATTACATTGCTGTCTTTACATTTGCCTCACATACATTACTCAGAATCATCACTCTCAGTTCCCTCCTCAACTTCTGTTTCTACATCAGCAGCACTGTCTTCATCAGAGTTTGCTTTCAGATCTTCTTCATTCTCCAACCTTTGAATTATTTCCTCAAGCTTCTGCTTTCTAGCTTCAAGCTCTTTGCAGGTGCTTTTGAGTTCAGCAATTAAAGTCTTCCTGGAGATTGGATTCTTAACAGTGGATGGACCAGCAGATGTCCCAGAAGGAGCTTCAACATCTGCAGCATGATGACTGAGGAATAACTTGTAGTGAAAAGCCAGGGGGCTCCCTCTCTTGCAGGCAGTATCCTTGTCAGTTAAAATCCCAGGGTATTGACTTAGAACAATACCACACAGCAATGATGGAAAAGCTATTGGCAGCTTTGTTGCAGTAGAGATGGCATGCTTCATAGTCTGATCAAAAATATATGCTCCATAATCCATCTTGGTTTGAGTCCCCACAGCAAAGATGAATCTGGCCAGACCAGTTGAGATTGAGGAAGTGTGGTTAGTAGGCACCCAATTAGATGTACCAATCCTGTTCAGCATGGCATACTTTCTGGTAAGCATGCTCACAGAGAGCTTTCCCTTCACAGGCCAAGCTTTGACCTGGTTTGCAGTGATCACCTTACAGATTTGATTATCTGTTTTCCCTAGCTCATTGGGTCCATCTGTTTCTCTTCCTAGATACTCATTGATGATTTGAGGAGAAAACTGTACACATCTACCTCTAACATAAACTTTTCTAAACTCAGAGGACTTACTATTTGAGCAATCCTCCTGAAGATTCACAATGAACTCTTTGACAAGAAGTTCATAGCAGGGAGAGAGGTCTGAGACTGTTCTGAATAGTCCTGCAGCAGAGATGAGATCAATCAGTTCTGTGCACTCAAGTGCATTGCTGCTCAGTTCTCTTTCCAGGGCAACCCTTCTTTGGTACACATACTTCCACCTGTTCACACTAGAGACATGGTGAAATGATATGTTGTCCAAGGGAGCTTCTGGTACAGCAGTTGAAGCTCTGGATGTTGCTGGTCTCTTCTTGGGAGGAGATGTTGGGACATCTGATTCAACATCTGAATCTGATGGTGTGACAGCCTTTCTTTTTTGAGTTTGAACTTTACTCCATTGTTTTGATGGCCCAAAAGAGGCTTTAGCTTTCCCTTTCTTTGGAGAGGCTTTCTTCTTTTCAGGAATTGCTGCTTCAGCTTGCATCTTACCCTTCCTGGACCTGAGTCTTTTGGCTATGCTGGGTTTGACAGATGCTATGATTTCTGCATCAGAGTCCTGCTCCAGGTTGACCACTGGAGGAGATTGAGCAGTCTCTTCTTCAGCTTGTTGATCAGCAGGGATTAGATCTTCATCTGAGGCTTTGGTCTGATCCTCAGAGACTTTGTCATTATCTTCATTTAAGGCCTTATTCTGATCCTCAGAGTTTTCTTTATCACTTTCACTTGAGGCCTTTTCTTGGACCTCAGTCTGTTCAGCATCAGATGAATTTTCTTTCTCATCTGCAGATGTTCCAACATTTATTGGGACATCTTGTTCTGCAGAAGTGTCCTCTGCAGTTTGAGATGGTTCTTCTTGGGGAGCAGGCATGGTTTGCAATGGAACAGAGATCCCACTCACCTTTCTTTGTTCAAACAGAATTTGGGTGACAATCTCCTTGATTGAATCATCCACATAGTTTGAAGATTTTGGTGGCATGTTAGCAGGAGAAGGAATGCCTCCTTTGGCTTTGCTACAAACTTGATCTTTAGCTCTCTTTGGTGTTCTTGCCTTTTTAGTGTGAGAAGCGCTTCCCCTGAGTTCGTCCAATGGTGTTGATTTCATTGGTACCACAGAGATGGGAGTGGCATGAACTACGTCTTCATGGTTGAGAACTTCCTCAGTAGTTTTAGGGTTTTGAGACATTGTAGAGGAAGATGAATGTGCAGCTTTAGGGTTTTTGATTTCTGAAGGATTACTAGTTAATGTGATTCGCTTGTGATGGTGTGATGAGACTCTTGATAGCTGCTTATAAGGAATTACTAAATAAGTAGCCGTTACAGTCCAAATGATTAGGAATGAAATTCCCAAGGATCTAGTCCAGACTAGCTTTGCCATCTGAAACTTATGCCATGCAATGTCATATGACATGTTGGCACATCTCATTAACTGCTAGATATCACATAAACAGATTCCAAGTTTTCCCCTTAAGTTCTCAAATTGTGTAGCATCCAATGCCTTGGTAAAGATATCAGCTAACTGCAGATCTGTAGCTATATGCTCCAATGAAATCACCTTTTCTTCTACAAGATCTCTGATGAAATGATGTCTGATATCAATATGCTTTGTCCTGCTGTGTTGGATAGGATTTTTAGATATGTTGATTGCACTTAAGTTGTCACAGTACAATGTCATGACATCCTGTGGGACATTGTATTCAGTGAGCATCTGCTTCATCCAAACCAACTGAGAACAACTGCTACCTGCTGCTATGTACTCAGCTTCAGCTGTAGATAAAGATACACAATTATGCTTCTTACTGAACCAAGAAATCAGATTGTTTCCTAGAAAGAAGCATCCTCCTGAAGTGCTTTTTCTGTCATCAGCACTTCCTGCCCAATCAGCATCACAGAAGCCAGTGAGAATAGGTTTGCAACCATGAAAGTACATTATGCCATAGTCACAAGTACCATTAACATATTTAAGAATTCTCTTGACTTGATTGAGATGACTGACTTTTGGATCAGCTTGATATCTTGCACAAACTCCTACTGCAAATGCAATGTCTGGTCTGCTAGCAGTCAAGTATAACAAGCTTCCAATCATGCTTCTATATAAACTTTGATCTACATTCTCACCCTTTTCATCTTTAGTCAGCTTTAAATGTGTGGGAGCAGGAGTTCTTTTATGAGAAGCATTTTCCATTCCAAATTTCTTCACTATGTTCTTGGAGTACTTACTTTGGGAAATAAACATTGAGTCTTCCATTTGCTTTACTTGCAGACCAAGAAAGTAGGTTAATTCACCTACTAGACTCATTTCAAATTCAGATTCCATCTGCTTGACAAAATGTTTGACCATCTTATCAGACATCCCACCAAAGACAATGTCATCAACATATATTTGAGCAATCATGACATTTCCTTCTTCATCTTTAACAAACAGGGTTTTATCAATCCCACCTTTTCTGTATCCTTGCTTGATAAGAAATGTGGTTAGTCTCTCATACCATGCCCTTGGAGCTTGCTTCAGACCATAAAGTGCTTTCTTGAGTTTGTATACATGATTTGGACAGCTTGGATCAACAAATCCTTTAGGCTGTTCTACATATACCTCCTCATTAAGATAACCATTAAGAAAGGCACTTTTCACATCCATTTGAAATAGCTTGAACTTTAAGATACAAGCAATTCCCAACAGTAGTCTTATTGATTCAAGCCTTGCTACTGGTGCAAAGGTTTCATCAAAGTCTACTCCTTCAATTTGAGTGTATCCTTGAGCCACAAGTCTAGCTTTGTTCTTTGTAACAATTCCTTGTTCATTTGACTTGTTCTTATACACCCATTTTGTACCAATCACATTTATGTCATCAGGTCTAGGTACAAGATTCCACACTTCATTCCTTGTGAATTGACCTAATTCCTCTTGCATAGCACAAATCCAGTATTCATCAGTGAGAGCTTCCTTGACATTTTTAGGTTCTATTTTGGAAACAAAACAAGAACCTGAAATCACTTCTCTTGATCTAGTGCTCACACCTCTGTTGGGATCACCAATTATTAAATCTTTGGGATGATCCTTCTGTATTCTGATGGAGGGAGGTTTGCTTGAATCTTCTGACTTTGTATCATTTTGAGTGAAGTTATATTGATCATTCTTTTCTTCAGCTTCAATCTGGATATCAGCAGATGTTCCAACATCTTCTGGGACATCTGTAGGAGCATCATCAATTATCACATTTATGGACTCCATGATAACATTTGTTCTGTAGTTAAATACTCTATATGCTCTGCTGTTTATAGAGTATCCAAGGAAAATTCCTTCATCACTTTTAGGATCCATTTTTCTCCTTTGCTCCCTATCTGCCAGAATATAGCATTTACTTCCAAACACATGAAAGTACTTCACAGTGGGTTTTCTGCCCTTCCAGACTTCATATATTGTGGACAGGGTTCCTTTTCTCAAGGTAACTCTGTTATGGATGTAGCAGGCAGTGTTCATAGCTTCAGCCCAGAAATACAGAGGTAACTTTTTAGCATGGATCATAGCTCTTGCTGATTCTTGAATAGTTCTATTCTTCCTTTCAACAATCCCATTCTGTTGAGGAGTGATAGGAGAAGAATACTCATGATTGATTCCTTCTGAAGAGCAGAAATCTAAGAACTTTTGATTCTCAAATTCCTTTCCATGATCACTTCTTATTCTGATCACACAGCTGGATTTTTCCCTTTGCAATCTTTGACATAATTCTTTGAATACATCAAATACATCTGACTTTTCTTTGATGAAGCTTATCCATGTATATCTTGAAAAATCATCAACCACAACATAGGCATACCTCTTACCACCAAGACTTTCAACCTGCATAGGTCCCATAAGATCCATATGTAAAAGTTCCAAAACTTTGGAAGTTGTCAGATGTTGGAGCTTTGGATGGGACATCTTGGTTTGTTTGCCTATTTGACATTCACCACATATTTTGCCATCATCAATCTTCAGTTTGGGAATACCTCTTACAGCATCCATAGATATGATCTTCTTTATGCCTCTGAAATGAAGATGACCTAGCCTTTGGTGCCATAGTTTTACTTCTTCTTCTCTAGCTAGAAAACAAGTTGAAGTGGGACTGAAGTCTAATGGCTCCCACATGTAACAGTTGTCTTTTGACCTTGCACCTTTCATGACAACTTCTTGCTCTTGGTTAGTCACTATGCATTCAGTTTTTGTAAAGTTTACACTGTATCCTTGATCACATAGTTGACTTATACTGATCAGGTTAGCAGTTAACCCTTTAACTAGCAATACATCATCTAGTCTTGGAACATCTTGACAGTCCAAGGTTCCAACTCCTTTGATCTCTCCTTTAGCTCCATCTCCAAAAGTTACATACCTGGATGAATGTGATTTTAAGTTCACTAGCAGATTCTTCAACCCAGTCATGTGCCTTGAACATCCACTGTCAAAATACCAGTCTTCTTTAGCTGATACTTTCAGTGATGTATGTGCTATGTATGCAGTACTTTTCTTTGACCAGATGAGTTGAGATTTCTTTTGATGCCTCTGCCCTGTGTGTTGTTCAGCTGATCTCAAAGCTTGATTGTTGATCTGGTTCTTGGGACTGTGGCTTTGATCAGTCTGAATGTCAGCTTTTGGTCTCCAAACCTTCTTGATGACCTCTGTCTTCTGCTTAGGAGGTTGCTGATTTCTTTGATGTCTAAGCACTTTCTTGGTACCTTCTTCTTTCTGTTTGGAGGGTTGCTGATACATCTGATTTGGATATCCATGTAGCTTATAACAGTGAGGTTTGATATGTCCAAATCTTCCACAGTGATGGCATCTCCATCTTTGATACTTCTTCTTCATCTTGTTCTTTTCAGAATGTTGAGACATCTGTTGGAACATTATGTTTGTCTTTGTGTTCTGATGTTGAAGCATCTGTTGGGACATCTTGTTTGACTGTGTAATTTTTGAAGTAGCTTTGCTAGAGCTGGCTTCATCTCTGTTATATCCCAGTCCACTTTTGTCCCCAGAATGTTTATTATTGCAGAGAATAGCATCCAGTGTATTTGAGCTGCTGTTCATCATTCTCACAGATTTGGACATATGTTCCAGCTTAGAATTGAGAAGAGTTACTTCACTTTTTAAGGTATCAATGATTACTTGATCACTTGCTTTTTCTTCTTCTAGTACTTCATTCTGCTTCTTTAGCTTTATGACCTCACTGCATACTTCAGTACTACTCTTGTACAGATCCTTGAAGGCTTGCTCAAGATCTGCATAAGTAAGCTCTCCACAGCTGGAATCACTATCATATTCACACAGTCCAGCTAAAGCAGCAATGTGCTTAGCTGATTCTTCTTCTGAATCTCCTGAGTCTTCATCAGACCAGGTTACAGATAGTCCCTTCTTTTGTCTTTTTAAGAAGTTAGGACATTCCTTCTTGATGTGTCCATATCCTTCACATTCATGGCACTTGATTCCTTTTTCTTGACTGGTCTTTTCAGCAAGATTTGATCTTCTGTTAGCATCATAGGTTCTCTTGTTTTCAGAAGAGTTTGTGAATCTTCCACTGGAATTTGATTTACCTTCCATACCTCTGAGAATCTGTTTGAACTGTCTTGTAATCAATACAAGGTTTTCTGATAAGCTTTTATCATTTGCTAGTTCATCATCTTCTTCTTCATCTGCATTTGAAACCAAGGCAATGCTTTTGTTCTTTTTAGCATGTGTGTCATTCATTCCCATCTCAAAAGTTTGAAGGGAACCAATTAGTTCTTCAGCTTTCATGGAGCATATGTCTTGTGCTTCTTCTATTGCTGTGACTTTCATGTCAAATCTTTTTGGCAAAGATCTGAGAATCTTCCTTACAAGCTTTTCATCAGTCATCTTTTCTCCCAAGGCTCCAGAAGTATTGGCTATATCCAAGATGTTCATGTAGAACTCATGAATTGATTCATCTTCCTTCATTCTCAAGTTTTCAAACTTGGTGGTGAGAAGTTGAAGTCTTGACATTTTTACTTTTGATGTTCCTTCATGAGTTGTCTTGAGGGTATCCCACACATCTTTGGCCAGCTCACAATGATGCACCAGTCTGAAAATATTTCTATCAATGCCATTGAATAAAGCATTTAGGGCTTTTGAGTTGCCTAGTTCTGAATCTTCTTCCTCTTTACTCCATTCTTCTTCAGGTTTCAGAACTATTGATCCATCTTTGGTGTTTTGAACAGGATGTTTCCATCCAACATTTACTGCTCTCCATGCCCTGTTGTCAAGTGACTTTAAGAATGCAATCATTCTTGGCTTCCAGTAGTCATAATTAGAACCATCCAGTATAGGTGGTCTATTTACTGACCCTATATCTCTGTCCATGTTACAGAATTTGTTTTCCCTAGATCTCACCCAGTATAAACAGGCAGGGTGCCTGCTCTGATGCCAATTGAAATTCTGTAATGAGATGTCCTAAGAGATGTTCCAACACTTAATAGGACATTTGACAAATTTAACCAAAACTTTAAACAGCAGGAAAAATAAACAACACAGAAGTTTGTTAACCCAGTTCAGTGTATAACCACACCTACATCTGGAGGCTACCAAGCCAGGAGGAAATCCACTATTAGTAATATTAATTCTAGACTTAAACCACCCTGTTTAATCTATCACTTAATACTTACCCAATGCAATTTCTACCTAAGACTCACTTAGATAAGAGTACCCTACTCACTCCCCCTCAATCACACAGTGATTTTGTTTACAAGTTTAATTAAATTGAAGTCACACTTCAAACAAAACAGCTTGATCTTACTTCACAGTTTCAATCAAGTCACAAATGCACTTTTGCTTAAAAGCTCATAAAGTGGTACATAAAAACAGCCTGCTATTAAAACACTAGACACCCTATTTAGTCTTCTGAAATTCGTACTCAATTCTATGAGTTTCTGTTGATTAAATAGGTATCTGAATTTTGGGCTTTCTGTAGAATGATCCAGCCCTAATGTGCAGCAACTGTCACCTTGAATTTAGGGTTTGTTACCTCCTATATTCTAGGTGCATTAGGTCTTCTGTTTTAATCTGAATCTTCAATTTAAAACTCCCTACAGATGCGCCTTGTTCTGTTTTTATCCATCATTAATTAATTCCAGATAGTTCTCCTTAAATATCTCTGATCTGTTAATCAATAATTAATTCTGGTAGCAGGTCTGAGATGTCTCAACATCTGTTGGGACATCCTGAAAAACTGAACTTAATTTATTCACACAATGTCCCAACATCTGATGAGACATCCTGAAATAAATTCACATACTCTGTTTGATAATGTCCCAACATCTGATAGGACATTCTGAACTGAATTTAACATTTCTTGTTTGGTCAAAAATTCTGCCAATTCTTAAACATCTACAGGGACCAAGAACATTTACAGTCCCCGTTCATGCTTGTTGGTGGGGCACAAAACATCATTAATATCAACATGTCAGGATCATTCAATAATTTTGTAAGGACATAATCGGATCAATCCCTGCTTTGGGAGAGATAAGTTACACACATCTAGACTTTACTATCCCTGGAATCACTATTGATATCCTTTCTTTGTTCTCATATCAAAAGAAAAATATTTTTATAATCTTCAAAGATTAAATTTATTAAATTTGTTTCAAAAATCATCATCAACAATAAATTGAAATTTTGTAAACAGAAACAATATAAAGAATTGCAAACAATTGGATAAAAGCTCAAATTCATTGATATAATGATAGTCCGCAAATGGCATGACTCCATGGATCATTACAAGTTTGAAAAATGGTATATACATGGAAAATGGCTACATTGAAATACAATAATCATTATTCTCCCTATCAACTTTGAACTCCACTGTGTCCGAAACTTCAGTCAAGTATGAGTGAATAAGAATCTTCGATGGACAATTCTTCTGAGAGATAGAATTTGAAATCCTCGGTTACTACAAGTGATCCAGTCTATCGACGCGGTTACTTGCCATGATCCCAAACATTTTCCTAGATTTCCCTTTCAAGTTTTCAATCTACCGGGATAATTATTCTGTTTATGTCTCTAATTTTTGCTTGGACTGTCCTTTCGGGTTTTCAATCCACCGAGACGCTCATTTTTGCCTAAGTCGCCCTTTTGTTTTTTCAACTTAGAGAGCTATTCTTTTTATTTTTTAGGCAAAGTATTTCTTGATTGCATCCACATTCACACGACGAGTGATTTCCTCACCATCCATAGTTGCAAGAAATAATGAACCTTCAGAGAAGGCTTTCTTAACAACATATGGGCCATCATAGTTCAGAGTCCACTTGCCTAGAGAATCTGTAATAAAAGACTGGATCTTTTTGAGTACGAGGTCGCCTTCTCTAAATACACAAGGTTTGACCTTCTTGTCAAAAGCTTTCTTCATTCTTTGCTGGTACAACTGACCATGACACAAAGTTGTTATTCTCTTTTCCTCAATCAAGTTTAACTGGTCAAATCTACTCTGACACCATTCAACCTCAGTCAACTTGGCTTCCATCAGAATTCTCATTGATGGGATCTCAACCTCGACGGGGAGCACTACTTCTGTACCATAAACAAGTGAGAAAGGGGTTTCCCCTGTTGAAGTGCGGACAAATGTACGATACCCATGCAAAGCAAAAGGGAGCATCTCATACCAGTCCTTATATGTTACAACCTTCTTCTGAATTATCTTCTTAATGGTATTATTCGCAGCTTCAATAGCCCCATTCATCTTCGGTCTATAAGGAGAAGAATTATGGTGTTGAATCTTGAATTCTTCACTAAGCTCTTTCATCATCTTATTATTCATGTTCGAACCATTATCAGTAATGATTCTATTTGGAACACCATATCTGCATATAATGTTATTCTTGATAAACCGAACCACAACTTGCTTGGTCATATTAGCATATGATGCCACTTCCACCCACTTAGTGAAGTAGTCAATTGCCACAAGAATAAAATGATGCCCATTCGACGCCTTGGGTTCAATCATACCAATCATGTCAATTCCCCATATAGAGAAAGGCCACGGGGAATAAATTACACTGAGATGAGTTGGCGGCACATGAATCTTATCAGCATACACTTGGCACTTATGGCACTTTTTCACATACTTGCAACATAATGATTTTCATCGCGAAGTTATAGTTTCCAAAGCATCTGCCATCTGATTTTCATCGCGAGGCACATAATGAAACTCAACTTTAGTGAAGAAAGTCGATATCCTCCTGGCATAATCACTATACGGAATTAAGTGGGGTTGATGAGTTACCCACTTACCCTTGATCTGATTGATTACCAAGGCATAATCTACATACATATCAAGATGCTTAATCCTCAAATCAATAGATTCCTCAAGACCCATAATACAAGCTTCATACTCAGCTCCATTATTGGTACAAGGGAAAGTCAATCTTCCAGCAAAAGGAATATGTGAACCATGGGGAGTAATGATCATTTCCCCAATTCCTCTTTCGCGTGCATTTACAGCACCATCAAAAACTAAACCCCGTCGAGATCCAGGCTTCGGCCCTTCCTAAATCATAGGTTCATCACAATCTTTTGTTTTCAAATACATTACATCCTCATCTGGGAAATCAAACTTGATAGGATGGTAATCATCAATCGGTTGATGTGCCAAATGGTCAGCCAAGTGTAAACACCCCAAATTTGCCCTCACCCATTCACACCATGGCTTGTGATCATTTCATATGCATAAACACAATCATATCACCTCACATCTCATTTTTGGTTCACTGCATAGTTTCTAAGTCATCTGCATCTAGGGTTTGTGACCTGAGCAATCCAGAAGCTTCTTGAGCCATTCCCAAAGCCACCAATCACTTCAAAGGGATCCATAAGTGTTCAAGTAGCATATTACATCCTCTCAAGGTCAAGATTTCAAAAGAATCACAAGAACTAGGGTTTGAATGGATGCAGAGCCAGGTTTGACTGCACAGTTGACCTAAAATTAGGGTTTTGGTTTCAGAGGCCATAACCCCAAATTTTTTTGGTCATTCTTGTTTCCATTGGTCTCTATATGGTATAGGGAGTATGCACATCAATTTTCATGAAGAAATTCCATGGGGAAGTCATCTGATCAAGAGTTGACTTTCTGGACAAGTCAGTGTAAAATTAGGGCATCTGAGGCCCCCAATGACCCAACCAATGGGTGATCTTCATCATTTTGAGTGTATATGATCTTTATTTGATCATGGAAGAAGGTTGAAGTTCATAAAAATCAAGAATTTGGAAGTTTTGCAAATGTTGACTTTTTGGGCATAGTTGACTTTTCAAGAATGCTTCATTTTAGGTCATTTTTCAAGCCTTGATTCTTGATCCAAAAATGCTTCAAATGGAAAAACTTTGGTCATGAAAGTTGTAGATCACATTTTTCCCTTTTCAAAAAGTACAAGAACATGATCAAACTCTTCTTGGATCAAAAGTTATGGTGTGACAAAGTTGGCAAAAATCATTGATTTTCAAGGCATGCTTCAAATGTGAATTTTGCAAAACCATGAACCAATGCCTTTTGTAACCTCTAGTTCATTTCAAACCATGACATAAACATTCCATATGTCCCAAAAATCAGAATTGAACCAAAATCACATGTTCATGGTTCATGTAACAAGACTTTTTTTTCATGAAGTTCAAAAAGGTGACAACTTGCAAAACCATCATGATGCTTCTCTCCACTTGATGCATTGGCTGCTGGACCTTCCCAACATCACACACACACCATGCTGCACCAGAACCATGCCTTGTACTAGCCTAGATCATGAGCCATACTTCTCTTACACAAAAGGTGGACTTTGAGCAAAAGCAAACTTACCAATCACTATAGGCCAGGTCATATCATCTGACCTATAGGATTAAAATACAATATCCTTTGGCAAGCAAAATATATCAAGAGGCCAAGCTGAAACATGCCCCACCAACACATACACCAAAACACACCATCTTGAAAATTGCTTCGAATCTCTCTGCCCAGCTCACAAACATCCAAACTATTTTCACACCTCAACTCACCATGCTTCATTGAGCAGAAAGCAAACAAGAACCAGGCCTGAAACAAGCTGTAACCTCACTTCACCATTTTCACCCCAAGTGGCAGTTTCTTTCGAAACTCTCACCACAGCTCACAAACATCAAAACAAACTCCATAGACCTTCTTTATTCATCACCCTGACCACAAAGAATCTCTCACCTTGGCCTGAAGCTGCCTGAATCACCATTGACATTCTCAACTGAGCTTGGAGCAGAAGCTGATCAAACTTTTCATCCAGCCAGTATAAACTTCTCCAAAGCATTCAAACATCATCTGGGGACCAAGTAGAGTGGATTGCACTGAAGGAAGTGGCCAGAAAGTCATCAGAGTGAAAGCTTCGAATCTCAGGTAGCTCAAGAAATATTTTTCCAGAAATCATTTCTTTTGTTCTAAACTTGTTCTTTGTGTCTTCCTGATTATGAATATGCCTTTGGTTTTGCAAATGGTGATGAAATGAGAGTTTAATTGCTCTCTGAAACTTGCGTGCCCTAATTCTTTCTTGCTTCGATTCAGCCTTGTTAGGAAGTATAAATTTGCTTTGATTAGGAGTTTTGGTTCGTGAGTGAGTGGGGATCATTTCCCAATTCTTAGATTTCATTTCAGTTAGGTTTTTGGGGTTTTGGGGATTTTCAGGGGAGATGCTGGCCGGAGAAGACGACCGGAGGTCTTCTCCGGCCACCTGAAAGTCATTTGTGCCCTAATCCTGTAATTAGTGTCATTTGAATCTGGGGCGTTAGATTAGGTTGACCAGTTGACTTCGCGCGTGAGTGAAAGGCCCAGATTCGTTTGATTAGCCCTAATTCTTTTCATTAGTTTAATTAATTCATAATTAAATTAATTAACTCAGAGACAACCTGGACCCTTGGATAGCGCGCGTGGTCAACATATTCAAACTCAGACTCAATCCTGGCCCTCCCTTCTGATTACCTTTCATTTTGTTTATTTTAATTTCATTTCTTTTCCATTTAATTTGCACAATTATTTTAAAATAGCAAAAAAGGTTTAAAAATTATGAAACTTTTTCTCCTGAGTTTTATTATTTTTCATGACACAAAAATAATTTCATTTTATTTTTTATCATTAAAAAAGTATTTTTAAATATTTAAAAGATTATTTTTAATTGATGAATGGAAATTAATTAATTAAAAATACTTTTAGGTATTTAAAAATCACCAAAAAATTCATGAAAGGTTCTAAGACATTTAGAAACATTGTCCAACCTTCAAATCAAATTTCTTTTTTGATCTTGATGCATTTTGAGAATTTTTCATTGAATTAAAATCATTTTTATGCATTAATTTGATCCTAAGTTCAAAAATTCATTTCTGCCTATCTATGAAGAGTTGGACATTGATTCTTCTTGCATTGCATTGTGTTTAGCATGTAGTTTTTGAGATAAAATGGCCATGATTTGATTCCTCATTTTCAATTTGTTTGGCATTTCTTTTGTTTAGGAGCCCTAAAAACCCTAATAACTTGTAAAAATCATAACTTGAGTTTGGTTAAGAGTTGAGACCTCCCCTTTGGACATTGGTTTAGTATAAGATTAGGGGTCTTTTGAGTGGCATTTTCCATTTTTTATCTGAGGGTTTGCTTCTGTTTTTGGTTTTTGTTTGATGTTTGGTTCATAAACCCTAATTTGGGCTTCCTTTTGCATTCATCTTGCATTTGCTTGCATACCATGACTTGCCATGACATTTCAAGCATCCATTTGATTCATTTGACATCATAAGACATATTGAAAGCATGTTTGATCATTGCATCATGTATTTGCCATGTTGTATGCCATGTGCACTTCATAACTTTTCATGTATGTTCATGCTTCTTAGCTTGCTCCATTTGCATCCATGATCTTGTATGAACATTTCTATGCTTTGCCTCATGTTTATAGCACTCCATAGCATCATTATCATCATCAACATGCTTCTGGTTTTGTTTATCATCATGTCATCTCATCCTATTTTGCATTGCATTGCATCTCTCTTCTAACATTTTCAGGTGGTAAGTGATCTTGAGAAGTGAATTTGCCTTCACTTCTCATAACTTTTCTTTTCATCTCTCTTGCATCCATTGCTGCATTTCTATATGTGTTTGAGATTGAGCTTGCTCATTCTTCTTCTTCTTACTTTCTTTCTTCAAGTGACTTGACTTCTTGAATGAAGCAAGTCACTTTGCTTCTCTTGATCCTGTTCATCTGCTTCCTGGTGGCTCCTTTGAAGACTTCTCTTGTAAACCTCACAAACCTTAGGAACAACCAAGCATGACAATGATTAGGGTTTTGATTAGTCTCCCCTTTTAGCTTTTACCTTTGTGTCATCTTTGAGTCTCCTCTTCTCATCTCATAATCAGGGACTAAACCCTAAAGGCTTTAAGACTTTGTGATTAAGCTTATGCCTGCATCCTTCTCTTAGGATGGAGTGTATAACTTTAATCCTAAGTGTTAAACCCTTAATGTGTTTAAATCCTTTAATCAATTCACTTAATAAGTATCAAGACATCACACTTGTAACTTGGGCCTTGCATTAGGGTTCTAATTCTTCCTTAATTGGTTAAGAAGGACTAACCCTAGTGTTAATGGACAAGTCCCCCTCAAGTTGTCTTACAAACCCTAAAAATCACTTCATCATCATATCATTAATTAAAACCCACTTAATCAAAGGTTTGTTTTGTCATGAGTTTAATCCCTAATCATGGATTAAGCTAAGAAGCTTTCCTCAGCTTAAACATTCTCATCTATTATCCTTCTATTAGGATGGTGTAATGAGTCTGTTTAATCTTTGATTATGGCTTAATCTCATTACTTAACACTAAACAAAAACAACAAAAACATCTAAATAATCAACAAGTAGGTTAATGATCCTAATCCTACTCCATGGTGATTAAGTGTGAGAAGCTGACTTCACACTTAAGGTATTCTCATTACCCCTAATCAGAGGGAAGATGTGATGAGTTTACTAAATCCATTGGTTTAGACTTAAGCTCATTAACTTATGACAAAAATCCAAAAACAATAAAAGACTAAAAACACAAAAACAAACAATAATCGTCTCCTCCGGGATTCTTTTCTCATCACCTTCACTCACAACCAAGAACTCGCTTCTTCCGTCTAATGCAAGACAGTTAGCACCTGAGCCAGACAGGTCATACACTTGAGCATAGACAAGTAAGCAGTTCACAAGTCAATTCACCTTTCAGTCTCTTTGGGTCGAACTACGGTGTTCTGACTTCCTCATTGCACGAGAGGATACGTAGGCATAACTTAACAGTTATCGAACAAAAGTCTCTGTATATTCCCCCTCCTTCCAGCATCAATCTTTAAGCCTCATGATCTTGAGCATTCCATTCACCTCTTACACTGACACTTCATTTATACACATCACTCTCTTTTACACTAACACTGTACATTTATACACATCACATTTCTCTTACACTGACACCTGTACATCTTTCCAGCTCTTCCACACACAAATTGCACTGACACTACCCCTTTAAAACACAAATCTTTTAAGCGTGGATCCCGTCGAGTACGGCGGACAATCTGGGTGCTAATACCTTCCCAGGTTGTAACCAACCCCCTTTCTCAGTCTCTCTGGTTCGCAACCGTCTTTTCCATCTTTTCTAGGTCTATGCAGCATTACCTTTCCTCCGGGATAAAAATGCCTAGCTGGCGACTCTATTCATCTCCAGTGAGTTCACGGCTGTGTGTTCTCATTGTCCCTTCCGCCGACCGTTCGCGTCTGTACCTTCATCTGATCCATTTCATTTGTCGGGAGCGACAGCTTGGCGACTCTGCTGGGGACCCTTATATTGCAACCAGGGTTTCTGGTTCTTTTTTGTGGGTTCCTCCTAGCGCTTGATTGATTTGTGTTTTAAGGGGGTGTTATGTGCTATCTGTGTTTGTGTATTTATTTTATTTATTGCTTTATGTACAGTTTGTTTTATTACTTTCTTTACTGCTTTACATATATCATACTGTCATGCTGTCTGGCTGGATCTGTTGTCTGCTTTGGTGGGTGGGTGTTCCATTGAGAGTTAAGGTCCTATACCTGGGACCTGAGTGACACCTAGGCTAGAGTGAATCATATTCTTTCCCATTCCATTTTGGTCTGGTGCGGGAATATGAAACACGGTTCAGATGTGGGTTTCTTCTTGAGAACTCTGTGTTGCAGATTTCCTGCAGTGCTAGGGCTATCTGGGAAGCCTGCTAAGTCTGGATGACCTTTTAGTATTGACCTTCAGAAACTGAGGTGAATTAGAGGAGGAACTTTTATGGTTATTGTAAACACTGTACCTCCGGGTTAGAAGTGTTTACACTTCTCATAACTGATCCAAGTCTGAGGATCCCTGTTTTAGAACACCACCTGTGAGGGGGTTGGGCTGTTTACAGGTTTGCAGGTACCTTGACCTCAGAATACCTTGTTGCTTTGATTGTTTAAGAATACTCCAATTTGGGACAGTTCTTGTGATTCTAAAACCCTGGACATGTGGCTCTTTATTTGAGTCCCCCACCTTGGTTACTGGATTTATAGACCTCATCTGGAATTCTTGAGCACACTTGGACTTATATCAGAGTTTTGATCAGATCCAGCTCAGTCACAGACCCTTGCATATCATTTGCATACATAATCATTGCATCATATTGACATTTGCTTATTTGTGTTTCAGGGTATCCATCTTCATTTGGTTTTGGTTTTGACCCCATCTTCAGTTTTGACTTGTCTTCATCAGCTATCTGCTTCAGTTATCACCTGCACCAGCCAGTCAGTGGCCCACTTCTTCAGTATTATCATCAGCACCTGTCTCTATTCAGTCTCAGCATCATGGCTCCTAAAAAGAGCAACATCACCTATCACTTTTTCCAGCCAGAGCTATCAGACATCAGGAGGATTCAAACCCTGATCACTCCAGATCACATACCATTGTTCAGGGAAAGTTATGGAGATATACTTGATATGGTTATGGATCTGGACCCATCACAGAGAAGCCTGATCCACACCTGCATTCAGTTCTATGATCCCCCACTGAGATGTTTCACTTTCCAAGACTTTCAGTTGGGCCCCCTTTTAGAAGAATACTCATCATTGGTTGGTTTGCCTGTCAAGGGTGGGATCCCATTCAACCCTGAGATGGTCTTTCCTGCTAATGGAGAAGTAGCAAAGGCTTTGCATCTGGAACCTGTCCTGATTGAGCAGCATATGACTTCTAAAGCTGGAATCCCTGGTCTCCATCTGGACTTCTTGATCTCTCAAGCTACCCTGAAAGCTTCTGTAGGAGAGTGGAAAGCTGTTTGTGCCTTGTTGGCTTTGAGCATTTATGGAATTGTATTGTTTGCAGACGAGCCTCGATTCATTAGCAAGAATGCAATCCATCTGTTCATCCTGAAGAACCCAGTGCCAACTTTATTGGGGGATCTTTACTATTCGGTGCATCAGAGGAATGAAAAGCAGAGGGGGAGATTAGTGAGGTGTTGTGCTCCATTGTTCCACACTTGGCTTCTCAGGCATCTACCCAGGACAGATGCATTTTTAAACCCTCATCAGCAAAGCAACTGGGCTAAGAGACTCACTGTTCTAACTTCAGCTGACATCAGATGGTGCACTCAAAGCACCAAGGGCAGGGATATCATCACCAGCTGTGGGCATTTTCCTAATGTGCCTTTGGTAGGAGTTAAGGGTAGTATCAATTACAACCCTCTGCTGTTTAAACGACAACTGGGCTATGCACTAGTCCATACTCCTAAGGCACAGGACTTAGTTGAGACTCTCTATTGTGAGAACAAGATTAGTCTGATTGTTGTTAGGAAGGCTGCCTGGGCCTGGGATAATGTTCAAACCAAGGGAGTGACCATTCTGGGGAAGTGCAATAATGTGGCATCAGCACAATATTATGAATGGTCCCGTGCCAGGGCCCAATTCTCTGGGATGCCCTTTACCATGGAAGACATGCCTGAGTCATCTTCAGCACCACCCCCTACCACTATCAGTTTGGAGGAGTTTGAGAGTTTGAAAGAAAGAAATGAGAAGCTAACCCAGGCCTTGCAGAAGACCCTCCGGGAGAGGAGTGAGGGTATGAGGGAGATTGAGAGATTGGAGAAGTTGAGAGTGGAGCATCTGGTTAAGATTGAGAAATCTGGGGATTATATCAAAAAGTCTAAGGCTGGAGAACAAATTCTGAAGAATGCTTGCAAGGAAGCCCAGTTCCAGAGGGCAAGGACAGACTTGTATCTAAAGGAGAGTCAAGCCCGGTGGGTCAGGATCACAGAGGCTCGTACTCTAGAGGACAAGAGAGTTCAAGACAAGATGGAGCAACTGGAAGCTAGTGCAAAAGAACAACAAGAAGCCCTGGCAGCAGCCCAGAGGGAGATATCAGAGCTGAAGATCAAAGCAGGGGTGAAGAGGTCCAAAGAACAAACTCAGCACAAGAAGCTAACAGCAGCTGTTACGACCCGGAATCTCCTCATCAGGAATCTCACGGAGCGTCCGGCTGATCCTGTGACCGAAGCACTTCTCAAGGAAGTTCGTGAGGATGAGTTTGGTCTTGGTGTTTGACCATTTGTTTGTTGTTGCTTTCTTTCCGTGTACTTTTATGTATTTTGACCCCTTAGAGGGCTTGTGTTGTAAAATGAACAAGTTGTATTATTTCACCTTCTGTAATATATTTGTGTTAGTTTGCTTCATCTGAGTTTTCTTCAAGCAACAACAACAGCATCTTCAAGGGTCTGGAAGGGTCAAAACTGAATGCCAAATCGGATACCTTGAGAACAAATAAGCATAACTGCATTGCATGCTAACCCTTTGTTTGTTTTGTAGGTTTTGTTTTATTGTTGCTAACCTCTGTTGTGATGCCTCAGGAACTATTGCTAGGCGCCGGGTATTTCCCCTCAACCGTCCGCACCGTTATCCAACCCGAAACAACCTTCCGGGAATTCAAATGGATCAGATGCAGCAGGACCTTACTGAGGTCAGAAATCAAATGGCAAATGAAAGGCTAGAAATGAGGAATCAAATGACTCAGTTTATGGAAGTTATGAACAACATGGCTCAGAGCCAGGAAAGATTGAGAGCCATGGTAGAAAGGCAAAATCAAGAGGATCCACATATAGGGACTGCCGGTACCAGTAACAATGAAAGAGTCCAACCTCACGTCAACCCTCCGGTATTTGGACCACACCTCCATCCTGAGGTCAATATTCCTGCAAATGTTCAAGGGACTGCCACCGCAGCTAGGGTACTTCAAGAGGATCCTCAGGAGGACCAATTCACAGTAATGGGCGCTGGTGAAGAAGCTTATGATAGGAGATTGGATGAGATAGCTGAGAAGTTGAGGTCCTTAGAATCTCAAAACTCTTTGGGCTTCGACGTCATGGACATGGGCTTGGTAGACGGGGTCAGGATCCCCCATAAGTTCAAGCCTCCTTGCTTTGAAAAATACAACGGGACTTCATGCCCCCGGACTCATTTACAGTCATTCCTGGGAAGGCTGAAGGCCTATACAATGGATGAGAAACTCTGGATGTTCTATTTCGAAGACAGCTTAACTGGAGCGTCAAGAGAATGGTAGTCTCACTTGACAAGGGCAACTATTAGATGCTGGAAGGACCTGGCAGAGGCCTTCATCAGACAGTATCAGTATAACTTAGACATGGCACCCAACAGGACCCTCCTAATGGGAATGTCACAGTCGTCAAGGGAAAGTTTCCGAGAATATGCACAGAGATGGAGGCAACTGGCTGCTGCTGTTCAACCACCTATGTCTGAACGGGAAATGGCAGATATGTTCATGAACACCCTTCAGGGAACATATATTGACAGGTTGGCTGCTTTCTCTTCCACTAGCTTTGCAGATGTTGTCATAGCCGGGGAGAGAATTGAAAGCTTGTTAAAAATGGGAAAGATCTCAGACAACGGTGCAAGCTCGTCCAGTAGTACAAGAAAGCCTTTTGCAGGCCCGAGAAGAACTGGCGAGACCAATTCCATCCATTCAAACAGGGGCAGGCCCCAATATGTTCAAAGGTCAATAGCAGCAGTCACCATTCCTACTCCAGCTCATCCTCAACCAGTCTATCAACCGCCGCAGCAAAACTATCAACAACAACCTCAGTACCATCAGCAAAATCAGTATCCTCCAAGGAATTACAACAACAGCAGCACCAACAACAACAGTCAACAAAGGCCATTCCAACAGAGGCCGTCTCAAGCTAATAGGGTGATCGATCCGATCCCTATGCCATATGCTACCCTGCTGCCACAACTCCTGAAACTCAACCTAGTTGAGCTAAGGACGCTGGCACCTCCAGATCCCAACAGTCTACCCAGGAACTATGACTCCAATGCTAGGTGTGCTTTTCATTCAAACGCACCTGGCCACAGTACAGAAAAGTGCAGAGCCCTGCATATGAAGGTACAAGACCTGGTAGACTCGAAAGCTCTGAATTTCGCACCTCCACCCAATGTCAATAAAAACCCAATGCCGAACCACGGTGGTCCCAGGATTAACGCTATTGAAGAAGACAAGCCGTCTTATTTAACCAGTGTGGGACAGATCAGGACCCCGTTGGTGGAAATCAAGGCTCAACTCCTGGAATGTCAAATGTTCCCAGGGTGTGAGTTGGGTTGTGCTTACTGCAATATCTCTGTAAATGGGTGCGATAATTTGAGGAATGGCATAGACGGCCTTATTCAGAGTGGCTAGCTTCAGATCACCACATCATTTCCAACAAATCCAGCAATCTCATCAGCAACGGTTTCAGAACCTCCTACAACTGCAACAACCATTGTTCCTGACAATTCTTCGGTTTCATCAACAAGCACTTCATCTATTATCTCAACTGATCAGTTCTCAACAAATCTTCCTGCTACAACTTCAGCATCACTCCATTTTGAACCTCCTACAACAACAACATCCATCCTTCCACCATTGGCTCCTACAACACCAGCAACAAATCATGAAGATGTCTCAACTGTCACCATATTCTACGATCCTGAAAACAACTCCGCCTACAACTCAGAAGGTGCTGCTCCCACCAGGGCACCAGTGACAATCTATTATGATCCTCAGACTATTACAATTCCTTCAACAGCTGCAATCAGTCCGGTCACCATCACGGTGCCTGGACCCGTACCTTATGAAAGCAGTAATGCCATCCCCTGGCATTACGGCTCTGACTTGTACTGTGAAGGACAAAGAATCACTTTTGAATCATCAACCCCTGCACTACAAATTGACAATGTGGGCGGAAGCGGAGGCTTCACTCGAAGCGGACGTCTTTTCGCTCCACAAATTCAGAGACCCACAGCCGAAGCAGAAGCTGCTGCCAAGGCAAAAGGGAAGAGCCCTGTGCAGGAAGACCAAGCTGTTAGAGAAGCTTTGAAGACACCATTCGATCAAGAGGTTGATGAGTTCATGCGAATCATCAAAAAGAGTGATTATAAAATAGTGGATCAGCTTCACCAAACGCCTTCCAAGATCTCAATCCTATCATTGCTTATGTGCTCCGAAGCCCATCGGAATGCACTACTCAAAGTCCTGCACGCAGCTTACGTGCCTGAAGAGATCACTGTCAATCAGCTGGAAGCAGTAGTTGGAAATGTTAATGCTAGTCACGGACTAGGGTTCACCAATACTGATTTGACAACGGAAGGCCGCAACCACAACAAAGCCTTGCACATAACCATGGAATGCAAAGGTGCTGTCCTTTCCCATGTGCTGGTAGACACGGGGTCATCCCTTAATGTCCTACCTAAAAAGGCTTTGGTGAAGCTAGAGTATGACGGATTGGCGTTGAGACCCAGCAACCTAGTGGTGAGAGCTTTTGATGGTTCAAAGAGATCGGTTCTGGGAGAAATCGAGTTGCCCGTAACGATTGGCCCGCAGACTTTCACAACTATCTTCTACGTGATGGATATACAGCCCGCCTACAGCTGTTTATTGGGTAGGCCATGGATCCACGCCGCTGGCGCCGTGACCTCTACCCTTCACCAGAAGTTAAAATATGAGTGGGAGGGTCAAATCGTTACAATCTGCGGAGAAGAGGACATTTTTGTCAGCCACCTGGCAACCTATAAGTACATTGAGATGGATAGGGAGATCCATGAAACAATGAGCCAGGGGTTTGAAGCCTTGAATGTGAATGAGACATCTGCTGTATCTAGTACTCCAATATCATCATACCAACAAGCCCGGAAGGTTGTTGAGGAAGGAACTGCCCAAGGCTGGGGCAAACTGTTATCGGTGGAGAAGAAAGAAGACAGATTTGGGTTGGGTTACAAACCAACTCAACAAGATCAAGCAGCGGCTGCGAAAGAGCCCAATTTTGTGAGTGGGGGGATGCTTACCCCTGATGCCATCAACTGTCTGGAAGACGAGCTGGAAGAGGAGCGCAATCTGGAGAATTGGATTCGTCCAAAGATCCTGGGGAGCAGTATCTCGAACTGGTCTTCCCAGGAAATTATAAGAGTTACTCATGCAGAGTAATTATTATTTCCTGTATTTTTATAAGCATGCATCAAAGTCTTGCATCTTGCCCAAGATGACAAGACTCATTTTGTAATCGGGCCATCTGTACTTTTTGTGCAAACAAGATCAATTAATGAAATATCAGACATCTTTTTGCAAACGAGTCTTTTCCTTTTCGTTCACTGTTTTTCCATTTTTCTTTTTGTACAAAAAAAATAAATGGCGGTGTTTTCAAAATGACAACTTCATTTCACTTTTCTAAATAAGACTAAAATCAGATCACTAAAACGAACAAACTTAACCCTTGCAGAGAGTGCCTTCCAGACAGCACCGACAACAGCACGGCTATGACTCCGTATGACTTTGACAATCCAATCAATCAAGCTGATGAAGGGGTTGATGAAGAATATGAGCTTCCTGAAGAGATAGCCAGGTTGTTAAGACAAGAGGAAAAGGTTATTACTCCTCACCAGGAGGAGGTTGAAGTGATCAATCTTGGTACAGATGAAGACGTGAAAGAGGTTAGAATCGGGGCCTGCCTGCAAGACTCAGTAAAGAGACAACTGGTTGACCTGCTTCAAGAGTATGTGGACGTGTTTGCTTGGTCTTATCAAGATATGCCGGGGTTGGATACCGACATTGTTGTGCACAAGCTGCCTTTGAGAGAAGAATGCCCACCGGTCAAGCAGAAACTGCGCCGTACTCGTCCAGACATGGCTATGAAAATCAAGGAGGAGGTACAAAAGCAATGGGACGCCGGGTTCCTTGCTGTAACTAGCTATCCACCGTGGGTTGCTAATATTGTGCCTGTGCCTAAGAAAGACGGCAAAGTAAGAATGTGCGTTGACTACCGGGATCTGAACAGAGCCAGCCCAAAAGATGACTTCCCATTACCTCACATTGATGTATTGGTGGATAATACGGCTCAGTTCTCGGTATTCTCCTTCATGGACGGATTTTCAGGATACAATCAGATTAAGATGTCACCTGAAGACATGGAGAAGACAACATTCATCACACCTTGGGGCACGTTCTGCTACAAGGTAATGCCATTCGGACTGAAGAATGCTGGTGCCACATATCAACGGGCTATGGTGACATTATTCCACGATATGATCCATAAAGAGATAGAATGTTATGTGGATGACATGATTGCCAAGTCCCTTACAGAGGAAGATCACCTGGTGAATCTACTGAAGTTATTCAAGCGTCTGAGGAAGTACCAATTAAAGCTGAACCCCAACAAGTGCACATTCGGGGTGAGATCCGGTAAGCTGCTGGGCTTTATTGTGAGCGAGAAAGGGATTGAAGTTGACCCTGATAAAGTCAAAGCTATTCAAGAGATGCCCGCACCAAGGACCGAGAAAGAAGTTCGAGGGTTCTTAGGTCGATTGAATTACATTTCACGGTTCATATCTCACCTAACAGCAACCTGTGAACCCTTGTTCAAGCTGTTAAGAAAGGAACAGACGGTCAGGTGGAACGAAGACTGCCAGAAGGCTTTTGACAAGATCAAGGAATATCTGCAAGAACCTCCAATCCTCATGCCTCCAGTTGAAGGAAGACCTCTGATCATGTACTTGACAGTATTAGAAGAGTCAATGGGGTGTGTGTTGGGCCAGCATGACGAGTCTGGTCGAAAAGAGTATGCAATATACTACCTAAGCAAAAAGTTTACCGACTGTGAACAACGTTATTCACTGCTCGAGAAAACTTGCTGTGCTTTAGCGTGGGCTGCTCGCCGACTGAGACAGTATATGTTGACCCACACTACTTTGTTGATATCAAAAATGGACCCAGTCAAGTACATATTTGAGAAGCCAGCGCTTACCGGACGGGTTGCAAGATGGCAGATGATCCTTACAGAGTATGACATACAGTACACATCTCAGAAAGCCATCAAGGGCAGTGTACTATCTGAATATCTTGCTGAGCAACCCATTGATGATTACCAGCCTATGAGGTTTGACTTCCCTGATGAAGACATCATGTTCATAAAAGCAAAAGATCATGAAGAGCCTGTTCACACTGAAGGGCCTGACCCGGAAGAAGAATGGACTATGATGTTTGATGGGGCTGTTAACATGAATGGTCGT
The DNA here is from genome assembly GCA_963966055.1 of Lathyrus aphaca. NCBI lineage: Eukaryota > Viridiplantae > Streptophyta > Magnoliopsida > Fabales > Fabaceae > Lathyrus > Lathyrus aphaca. The sequence goes on from OZ014525.1 coordinate 14,499,326, forward strand.
GGTGTTGGTGCAGTACTCATTACACCCAAAGGAGTTCACATGCCTTTCTCGGCAAAACTCACTTTCAACTGCACTAACAACGAAGCTGAATACGAAGCTTGCATTATGGGTCTTGAGGAAGCCATTGACCTCAGGATCAAGACATTGACTGTGTTCGGAGATTCAGCTTTGGTAGTTAATCAAACCAACGGAAAATGGTATACCCACCAGGATCATCTGATACCTTACAGGGATTATACAAGGAGGTTATTGACTTTCTTCACAACAGTCAAGCTTGAGTATATCCCTCGGGACGAGAATCAGTTTGCAGATGCCTTGGCTACCATTTCGTCCATGATCAAAGTTCAAGCTGCTAACTTTGTACCTCAGATCTCAGTGTCCAGACTTGATAGACCAGCATATGTATTTGCAGCAGATGTTGTTAAGGATGATAAGCCTTGGTTCCACGACATTAAATGCTTCTTGGAGGATCAGACATACCCACCTGGGGCATCTTCCAATGATAAGAAGACTTTGAGAAGGCTTGCTGTTAGTTTCTTTCTGAATACTGATGGGTCTTTATACAAAAGGAACTTTGATATGGTACTCCTCAGATGTGTTGACAAGACGGAAGCAGATTTGCTGATGCATGAAGTGCACGAAGGCTCCTTTGGTACCCATGCTGGAGGACATGCAATGGCTAAGAAGTTGTTAAGATCAGGCTATTATTGGATCACGATGGATGCCGATTGTTGTGCCTACGCCAGAAAATGCCATAAATGCCAGATCTACGCAGATAAGGTGCATGTGCCTCCCAATCCTTTGAACATCATGTCTTCACCTTGGCCCTTTGCTATGTGGGGCATTGATATGATTGGCAAGATTGAGCCGACCGCTTCAAATGGCCACAGATTCATCTTGGTCGCCATTGACTATTTCACCAAGTGGGTTGAAGCAGCCTCATATGCAAACGTCACGAGACAAGTGGTAGCCAGATTTCTGAAGAGAGATATCATCTGTCGATATGGAGTTCCCGAGGGAATCATTACTGATAATGGTTCCAATCTAAACAATAAAATGATGGCAGAACTGTGTCGGGACTTCAAAATTCAACATCACAATTCTTCTCCTTACAGGCCAAAGATGAATGGCGCTGTTGAGGCGGCAAACAAGAATATTAAGAAGATTGTGCAGAAGATGGTAGTCACCTACAAAGACTGGCATGAAATGCTACCGTTTGCCTTGCATGGGTACCGCGCGTCAATCAGAACATCCACTGGGGCAACACCGTATCAACTTGTGTATGGTATGGAAGCAGTCCTACCGGTTAAAGTTGAACTACCCTCTCTGCGGGTATTGATGGATGTTAAACTAAGCGAAGCAGAATGGGCTAGGGCCCGATACGAGCAACTGAGTCTGATCGAAGAGAAAAGATTGGCTGCAATCTGTCATGGGCAGCTATATCAGAAGAGAATGAAGAGAGCCTTCGATCAGAAAGTCAGGCACCGAGAGTACCAAGTAGGAGATCTTGTGCTGAAAAGAATCCTCCCTCCTCATACAGACCACAGGGGCAAGTGGACTCCAAATTATGAAGGACCGTTTGTTGTAAAGAAAGTTTTCTCTGGTGGAGCACTGATGCTTAGCACCATGGATGGTGAAGATTTCCCGTCCCCTGTGAATTCAGACGCAGTTAAAAAATACTTCGCATAAAAATGACCCGCTGGACATAAAAATAGAATGTAAGTCCAGGCAAAAATAGGGCATCCCGGCGAGTCAAAAACAGAATAAAAGACTCGGGCAAAAATAAGGGAAAATAAATAAAAATGTACACCCGCTGAGTTGAAAAGCCACATCGGACAACTCAGGCAAAAATGGGTATCCCGATGGATTGAAAACCCGAAAGGGCGATCCATGCAAAATAAGGGAATAAGCGAACAACTGCACTCTGAATTCGTCTGTATCACTTACAACTTGGAAAGCTTCAAAAGGATCAAGCTTCAATCAGAATCAGCCTTCTTCAGAAAGCAAGGCGAGAAGAACGTCATTGTCATACGAGTCATAGCAGAAGAGGAAGCTCTTTAAAGCGTCATCAACACTGCCAACACTTTGTTTCTCAATTTGTAACAATCTCCTTATTTTAGGAGATTTGTTTCCTTGATTGTATCTTGCCAATTCAGGGCACAAGAATTAATAAAATCAGATTTTTCAGTCATGTTTCGTCTTGTACATATTTCGTTTGCAAAGAATGTCTGATATCTCTAAAACTAATTGCATAAGTACAGATGTTTTTCACTAAAAATAGAAACACATGCTTGCAGGGAATATACTTACTCTTGAGAACGCTTAACTCCTATGACGGAATCCAGTAAAGGATACCTCGGGACCTTTTGTGCGTTTCCTTATCTTTGCAGGATTGCAGGTATCCAGAACGCAACCTGGGGCATGCAAGTTACATCCCAGCAAGTTGGCAAATCAACAAACAGTCTCAGCACTTAAGGTGTTTTCTCCCCAGCTGAGTTTGCCTCTCATTACTCTCCCCAGCTGAGTTACCAACAACTCTCCCCAGCCATAGTACCAATCTTTCTTCCTCAGTAAAAATACAGGAGTCAGGGAACCACTTCCCCACAGAGTTTCAGCCTCTATCCAGAAGAGCAACGCACGGAGGGATCACAACAAAGGGACGAAAGCTTCTACAAACCCCAGCTGGGTCCCATATTACGAGGATATGTCAATCAGTGACCTAGATCCCCAAGTAGATGCATCTCATCAGATCTGTCAGTAATTTCACCCCCCAGCTGGGATGTCCGCTTCAAGCAGATCGATCAAAGATCTTCGCAGCAACGAGATCCGAATCCCGGTTTTGGTATCTTTGCACAATCATAGCATTTGCATCATATTCACCCACAAAGCGTAGCATTCCGTTTCAACACGGAGCATTACGGCAAAAAAAAATCAAATGCATAGCATAATCATGAGCCATGTTATGAATCGACACCTGTGAATGATTACAGTTCATCAACATACAGAAGAAAAATCCCCACCAGAGTTACCAGCAAGAGCAGTTGCCTCACAAATCACAAACACCAGTATATACTCCTTTTGACACCCGTCCGTGTTATATCCCAGCAGAAAGCCAAAGACATCCTCTTTGTACTCACATATGCTTATATACACTTTCTTGACACCCGTCCGTGTCATATCCCCAGCGCAGTCGCTTACACTTTCATCACCCATATACTTACTTATTATACTTTTCTCCTTTTGGCACTCGTCCGTGTCACTCTCCCCAGCAGTTAAAGTATCCATCTGTACAATATTCATACTCGCTACTCACGTCATACTTATACAGATACTCGTCTGTATCTTGTATACACCATCTATATCCCCACAGATTCAACGGTAGTCTTTGTTCTTTGTTAACCAGTTGGTACTCGTCCGTACCATCATCTCAGAACATTGCGTCTAGTGTTTGTTTCTACATGATACTCGTCCGTATCATAACCTTAAGGATGCTCGTCCGCATCTTTAATCCATACACCGTGTCAAACACTTGTATCTTCTTGAATATAGATGCTCGTCCGTGTCTACTATTCCTCAGAAGAACCTTCAGATTCAACGCTCGTCCGTGTTCTTTGTTAACCCGTTGATACTCGTCCGTATCATCATCTCTGAACACGTGTTAGTTTGTTTCTACCTGATACTCGTCTGTATCATAGTCTTAAGGATGCTCGTCCGCATCTTTAATCTATACACTAACATCTAAACACTTATACATTCTTTCCTTGGTTGTAAACACTCGTCCGTGTTTACTGTATCCCCAGTAGATCGCCAAGTAAGCAATTTTTCTGACACTCGTCCTGTGTTATGATAAACCCTGAGAGCAGCCGTACCCTGCTGAGTGGTCGTCCTCCACTTCTTGATGGTCGTCCTCCATCATGCTCATCCGATGGCCGTCCCCATCGTTGATTTTAGCAGCCGTCCCCTGCTAGGTGGTCGTCCTCCACCTCTTGATGATCGTCCTTCATCATTTTATCCAATGGCCGTCCCCATTGTTGATTTTTGGTTATCTGGCATTCGTCCTATGTCATGAGAAACCCGAGAGCAGCCGTACCCTGCTGAGTGGTCGTCCTCCACTTCTTGATGGTCGTCCTCCATCATGCTCGTCCGATGGCCGTCCCCATCGTTGATCTTTTCTGTCCGATGGCCGTCCCCATCGTTGATATTTTCGGCAGCCGTACCCTGCCAGGTGGTCGTCCTCCACCTTTGATGGCCGTCCCCATCATAATTCCTTTATTCCCCAACAGAGCAGTCGTCCCCTGCTAGGTGATCGTCCTTCACCTTTGATGGCCGTACCCCATCATCTGTTTATTTCATTTATTCTTTAACCCGATGGCCGTCCCCGTCGTGGTCCCTTTTCCTTTTCTTTTAGCCCGATGGCCGTCCCCATCGTCGGTTACCTTGCTTTATGAACTTGACGGCCGTCCCCGTCATGTTTCATTAATTCCCAGAGAATCTTACAGCTTTATCTTGATGGCCGTCCCCATCATAATTTTATTTTCCCCAGCTAGTCGGCCGTCCCCGTCTTGGCTTTACCTTTTATCCCCAGCATGTCGGCCGTCCCCGTCATTGCTTTATTTTTAGCACTCTCCCCAGCATGTCGGCCGTCCCCGTCATTGCTCTTTACCCAGCAGTCGTCCTCTGCTCGACGGTCGTCCTCCGTCGCCCACGCTTTACAACATACTTTATTTTCTTTTGCAATCTATACCCCTTTTCTTCTTCATTCTGTGAGCGCAAATTTTGGACTGTCTTTGGTATTCAACCACAAGTTATCTTGTTTGCCTGTTAAGCCGCTGCTTACAACCTGCACAGCTAACTCATGCTTGAATAGGGGCAGCTGTAAACACCCCAAATTTGCCCTCACCCATTCACACCATGGCTTGTGATCATTTCATATGCATAAACACAATCATATCACCTCACATCTCATTTTTGGTTCACTGCATAGTTTCTAAGTCATCTGCATCTAGGGTTTGTGACCTGAGCAATCCAGAAGCTTCTTGAGCCATTCCAAAAGCCACCAATCACTTCAAAGGGATCCATAAGTGTTCAAGTAGCATATTACATCCTCTCAAGGTCAAGATTTCAAAAGAATCACAAGAACTAGGGTTTGAATGGATGCAGAGCCAGGTTTGACTGCACAGTTGACCTAAAATTAGGGTTTTGGTTTCAGAGGCCATAACCCCAAATTTTTTTGGTCATTCTTGTTTCCATTGGTCTCTATATGGTATAGGGAGTATGCACATCAATTTTCATGAAGAAATTCCATGGGGAAGTCATCTGATCAAGAGTTGACTTTCTGGACAAGTCAGTGTAAAATTAGGGCATCTGAGGCCCCCAATGACCCAACCAATGGGTGATCTTCATCATTTTGAGTGTATATGATCTTTATTTGATCATGGAAGAAGGTTGAAGTTCATAAAAATCAAGAATTTGGAAGTTTTGCAAATGTTGACTTTTTGGGCATAGTTGACTTTTCAAGAATGCTTCATTTTAGGTCATTTTTCAAGCCTTGATTCTTGATCCAAAAATGCTTCAAATGGAAAAACTTTGGTCATGAAAGTTGTAGATCACATTTTTCCCTTTTCAAAAAGTACAAGAACATGATCAAACTCTTCTTGGATCAAAAGTTATGGTGTGACAAAGTTGGCAAAAATCATTGATTTTCAAGGCATGCTTCAAATGTGAATTTTGCAAAACCATGAACCAATGCCTTTTGTAACCTCTAGTTCATTTCAAACCATGACATAAACATTCCATATGTCCCAAAAATCAGAATTGAACCAAAATCACATGTTCATGGTTCATGTAACAAGACTTTTTTTTCATGAAGTTCAAAAAGGTGACAACTTGCAAAACCATCACGATGCTTCTCTCCACTTGATGCATTGGCTGCTGGACCTTCCCAACATCACACACACACCATGTTGCACCAGAACCATGCCTTGTACTAGCCTAGATCATGAGCCATACTTCTCTTACACAAAAGGTGGACTTTGAGCAAAAGCAAACTTACCAATCACTATAGGCCAGGTCACATCATCTGACCTATAGGATTAAAATACAATATCCTTTGGCAAGCAAAATATATCAAGAGGCCAAGCTGAAACATGCCCCACCAACACATACACCAAAACACACCATCTTGCAAATTGCTTCGAATCTCTCTGCCCAGCTCACAAACATCCAAACTATTTTCACACCTCAACTCACCATGCTTCATTGAGCAGAAAGCAAACAAGAACCAGGCCTGAAACAAGCTGTAACCTCACTTCACCATTTTCACCCCAAGTGGCAGTTTCTTTCGAAACTCTCACCACAGCTCACAAACATCAAAACAAACTCCATAGACCTTCTTTATTCATCACCCTGACCACAAAGAATCTCTCACCTTGGCCTGAAGCTGCCTGAATCACCATTGACATTCTCAACTGAGCTTGGAGCAGAAGCTGATCAAACTTTTCATCCAGCCAGTATAAACTTCTCCAAAGCATTCAAACATCATCTGGGGACCAAGTAGAGTGGATTGCACTGAAGGAAGTGGCCAGAAAGTCATCAGAGTGAAAGCTTCGAATCTCAGGTAGCTCAAGAAATATTTTTCCAGAAATCATTTCTTTTGTTCTAAACTTGTTCTTTGTGTCTTACTGATTATGAATATGCCTTTGGTTTTGCAAATGGTGATGAAATGAGAGTTTAATTGCTCTCTGAAACTTGCGTGCCCTAATTCTTTCTTGCTTCGATTCAGCCTTGTTAGGAAGTATAAATTTGCTTTGATTAGGGGTTTTGGTTCGTGAGTGAGTGGGGATCATTTCCCAATTCTTAGATTTCATTTCAGTTAGGTTTTTGGGGTTTTGGGGATTTTCAGGGGAGATGCTGGCCGGAGAAGACGACCGGAGGTCTTCTCCGGCCACCTGAAAGTCATTTGTGCCCTAATCCTGTAATTAGTGTCATTTGAATCTGGGGCGTTAGATTAGGTTGACCAGTTGACTTCGCGCGTGAGTGAAAGGCCCAGATTCGTTTGATTAGCCCTAATTCTTTTCATTAGTTTAATTAATTCATAATTAAATTAATTAACTCAGAGACAACCTGGACCCTTGGATAGCGCGCGTGGTCAACATATTCAAACTCAGACTCAATCCTGGCCCTCCCTTCTGATTACCTTTCATTTTGTTTATTTTAATTTCATTTCTTTTCCATTTAATTTGCACAATTATTTTAAAATAGCAAAAAAGGTTTAAAAATTATGAAACTTTTTCTCCTGAGTTTTATTATTTTTCATGACACAAAAATAATTTCATTTTATTTTTTATCATTAAAAAAGTATTTTTAAATATTTAAAAGATTATTTTTAATTGATTAATGGAAATTAATTAATTAAAAATACTTTTAGGTATTTAAAAATCACCAAAAAATTCATGAAAGGTTCTAAGACATTTAGAAACATTGTCCAACCTTCAAATCAAATTTCTTTTTTGATCTTGATGCATTTTGAGAATTTTTCATTGAATTAAAATCATTTTTATGCATTAATTTGATCCTAAGTTCAAAAATTCATTTCTGCCTATCTATGAAGAGTTGGACATTGATTCTTCTTGCATTGCATTGTGTTTAGCATGTAGTTTTTGAGATAAAATGGCCATGATTTGATTCCTCATTTTCAATTTGTTTGGCATTTCTTTTGTTTAGGAGCCCTAAAAACCCTAATAACTTGTAAAAATCATAACTTGAGTTTGGTTAAGAGTTGAGACCTCCCCTTTGGACATTGGTTTAGTATAAGATTAGGGGTCTTTTGAGTGGCATTTTCCATTTTTTATCTGAGGGTTTGCTTCTGTTTTTGGTTTTTGTTTGATGTTTGGTTCATAAACCCTAATTTGGGCTTCCTTTTGCATTCATCTTGCATTTGCTTGCATACCATGACTTGCCATGACATTTCAAGCATCCATTTGATTCATTTGACATCATAAGACATATTGAAAGCATGTTTGATCATTGCATCATGTATTTTCCATGTTGTATGCCATGTGCACTTCATAACTTTTCATGTATGTTCATGCTTCTTAGCTTGCTCCATTTGCATCCATGATCTTGTATGAACATTTCTATGCTTTGCCTCATGTTTATAGCACTCCATAGCATCATTATCATCATCAACATGCTTCTGGTTTTGTTTATCATCATGTCATCTCATCCTATTTTGCATTGCATTGCATCTCTCTTCTAACATTTTCAGGTGGTAAGTGATCTTGAGAAGTGAATTTGCCTTCACTTCTCATAACTTTTCTTTTCATCTCTCTTGCATCCATTGCTGCATTTCTATATGTGTTTGAGATTGAGCTTGCTCATTCTTCTTCTTCTTACTTTCTTTCTTCAAGTGACTTGACTTCTTGAATGAAGCAAGTCACTTTGCTTCTCTTGATCCTGTTCATCTGCTTCCTGGTGGCTCCTTTGAAGACTTCTCTTGTAAACCTCACAAACCTTAGGAACAACCAAGCATGACAATGATTAGGGTTTTGATTAGTCTCCCCTTTTAGCTTTTACCTTTGTGTCATCTTTGAGTCTCCTCTTCTCATCTCATAATCAGGGACTAAACCCTAAAGGCTTTAAGACTTTGTGATTAAGCTTATGCCTGCATCCTTCTCTTAGGATGGAGTGTATAACTTTAATCCTAAGTGTTAAACCCTTAATGTGTTTAAATCCTTTAATCAATTCACTTAATAAGTATCAAGACATCACACTTGTAACTTGGGCCTTGCATTAGGGTTCTAATTCTTCCTTAATTGGTTAAGAAGGACTAACCCTAGTGTTAATGGACAAGTCCCCCTCAAGTTGTCTTACAAACCCTAAAAATCACTTCATCATCATATCATTAATTAAAACCCACTTAATCAAAGGTTTGTTTTGTCATGAGTTTAATCCCTAATCATGGATTAAGCTAAGGAGCTTTCCTCAGCTTAAACATTCTCATCTATTATCCTTCTATTAGGATAGTGTAATGAGTCTGTTTAATCTTTGATTATGGCTTAATCTCATTACTTAACACTAAAAAAAAACAACAAAAACATCTAAATAATCAACAAGTAGGTTAATGATCCTAATCCTACTCCATGGTGATTAAGTGTGAGAAGCTGACTTCACACTTAAGGTATTCTCATTACCCCTAATCAGAGGGAAGATGTGATGAGTTTACTAAATCCATTGGTTTAGACTTAAGCTCATTAACTTATGACAAAAATCCAAAAACAATAAAAGACTAAAAACACAAAAACAAACAATAATCGTCTCCTCCGGGATTCTTTTCTCATCACCTTCACTCACAACCGAGAACTCGCTTCTTCCGTCTAATGCAAGACAGTTAGCACCTGAGCCAGACAGGTCATACACTTGAGCATAGACAAGTAAGCAGTTCACAAGTCAATTCACCTTTCAGTCTCTTTGGGTCGAACTACGGTGTTCTGACTTCCTCATTGCACGAGAGGATACGTAGGCATAACTTAACAGTTATCGAACAAAAGTCTCTGTATATTCCCCCTCCTTCCAGCATCAATCTTTAAGCCTCATGATCTTGAGCATTCCATTCACCTCTTACACTGACACTTCATTTATACACATCACTCTCTTTTACACTGACACTGTACATTTATACACATCACATTTCTCTTACACTGACACCTGTACATCTTTCCAGCTCTTCCACACACAAATTGCACTGACACTACCCCTTTAAAACACAAATCTTTTAAGCGTGGATCCCGTCGAGTACGGCGGACAATCTGGGTGCTAATACCTTCCCAGGTTGTAACCAACCCCCTTTCTCAGTCTCTCTGGTTCGCAACCGTCTTATCCATCTTTTCTAGGTCTATGCAGCATTACCTTTCCTCCGGGATAAAAATGCCTAGCTGGCGACTCTATTCATCTCCAGTGAGTTCACGGCTGTGTGTTCTCATTGTCCCTTTCGCCGACCGTTCGCGTCTGTACCTTCATCTGATCCATTTCATTTGTCGGGAGCGACACCAAGATACTACCTTTTATAGCTTTTTGAGCTCGGTAATCGATATCATATTCTGACAATAACATTTGCCAATGAGCAATCCTCCCAGTCAAAGCAGGATTTTCAAAGATATACTTGATTGGATCCATTTTAGAGATCAACCAAGTTGTATGATTCATCATATACTAGCGAAGACGCTTTGCAGCCCAAGCTAAGGCACAATAGGTTTTTTCAAGAATGAAGTATCGAGACACACAATTAGTGAATTTCTTACTCAAGTAGTAAATTGCATAATCTTTTCTTCCAGATTCATCTTGCTGACCAAGCACGCAACCCATGGAATCTTCCAACACAGTCAAGTACATAATTAATGGTCTACCTTCCACCGGAGGAGACAAGATAGGAGGTTCAAGCAGATATTCTTTGATACTTTCAAACACCTTCTGACAATCATATGTCCAGACACAACCTTGGTCTTTCTGAAGCAACTTGAAGATCGGAGCGCACGTTGCAGTCATGTGAGAGATAAACTTCGAAATATAATTCAAACGACCCAAGAATCCTCTTACTTACTTTTCAGTTCTTGGAGCATGCATTTCTCGAATAACTTTCACTTTATCAGGATCAACTTCAATGCCTCTTTGGATGACAATGAAACCTAACAACTTTCCAGAGCGTACACCAAATGTGCACTTGTTTGGATTCAAACGGAGCTTAAACTTCCTTAACCTCTTAAACAACTTCAGCAAATGTTCAACATGATCCTCTTCAGTCCTTGACTTAGCGATCATATCATCAACATATACCTCAATTTATTTGTGCATGATATAATAGAAAATCATGGTTATAGCTCTTGGGTATGTCGCACCAGCATTCTTCAATCCAAAGGGCATCACTCTATAGCAGAATGTTCCCCATGGTGTAATAAATGTGGTCTTTTCCATGTCCTCGGGTGCCATCTTTATTTGATTATAACCATAAAATCCTTCCATAAAAGAGAACACATCAAACTTAGTCGTATTATCTACCAACACATCAATGTGTAGCAATGGAAAATCATCTTTTGGAATGGCTTTATTCAAATCACTGTAATCAACACACATTCGGACTTTTTCGTCTTTCTTTGGAACAGACACAATATTGGCCACCCATTGAGGATAATTAGATGTCACAAGAAAACCTGCATCAATCTACTTTTGAACCTCCTCTTTGATCTTTACTGCCATATCAGGATGAGTTCTTCTCAACTTTTGTTTCACAGGTGGACATTCAGGCTTCAACGGCAATCTATGCTCCACAATATCGGTATCAAGACCTGGCATGTCCTGATAAGACAAAGCAAATACATCAACATATTCTCTAAGAAGCTCAACCATCCTCTTCTTAACCTCAGGACCAAGCAATGCTCCAATCTTGACTTCTCTCTTATCATCTTCAGAACCCAAGTTGACCAATTCTGTAGACTCTCCATGAGGCTGAATAACCTTCTCCTCGTGCTCAAGCAACCGAGAAATCTCATCAGGAATCTCTTCAACATTCTCTTCCTCAGCTTCAAACACAGGGAATTCAAAGTTGGGAGAGGGCATAGGATCATTGTTTTCAATGGGTTTATCAATCAATTTTGAAGCATGAACAATAGAAGGAACATCAACAGCAATCCAATTCTTGCAAATCTTTCCATGCGTAACAAAGTTAGGCATTTCTTCATCTTCATCATCTTCAATGATGGCAGTAGCGAAATGATCGTTGATAAACACAACACTTCGGAACCCTTCCTGAATAGTCTTCGGGCCATTGAGAGTCACACCTGGTGCAAAACCAATACCAAATCCTTCTTTGTTGTTAACAACATCAATAACTTGTCCTCAACCGTCAGATCAACCAGTTTCAAGCACACACAGAGCATCCTTGAGAGAAGACATAGGCATGACATTCTTCTTAACAGCATTATCAACAACAGAAAGAGCCTGGAATGAAGTTCCCACCTCTTATTTGGCATCAATATATGAGAATGATGACAAATTACTCACTAGCATCGTTTGTTCACCGCCAATAGTCACTAATTTCCCATCTTTCACAAATTTCAACTTTTGATGGAGAGTAGATGTCACAACTCCTGCCTCATGAATCCAGAGTCTTCCATGGAGACAGCTGTAAGCAGGGCGTATATCCATTACTTGAAAAGTAATTTGGAATACAAATTGTCCAATCAAAATAGGAAGATCAACTTCTCCAATCACTGTCTTCTTTGATCCGTCAAAAGCTTTCACAATAATCCCACTATGCCTCATGGGAGCACCTTGGTACGCAAGCCTTGATAAAGTCGATTTCGACATCACATTCAGAGAAGATTCGGTATCAACCAACACCTTAGACATATCATCTTCCTGAAAATTCACTGAAATATGCAAAGCCAAGTTATGGTTCCTTCCTTCTTCAGGCAAGTCATCATCACAGAAACTCAGATTGTTGCATGATGTGATATTAGCCACAATACTATCAAACTGATCAACATTCACATCATGATCAACATAAGCTTGATCAAGAATCTTCTTCAAAGACTGCCTATGAGCCTCAGAGCACATCAAGAGTGATAAAACGGATATCTTCGACGGAGTAAGAAACAACTGCTCAGTAACATTGTACTCGCTCTTCTTTATCAATTTCAACACCTCATCTTCACTGGAATCACCAAATTGACCTGATCGGGTAACAGGATCCCCAATCTATTTACTCGCATTTGTATCTTCAACTCTCTTCGGAGGATCCGAAGCAAAAACTCTACCACTCCGAGTAACCTTTGTCACATCAGCAATGTTAACCACAGACTTTGGAGAAGGAATAGGAACTTCCTTACCATTTTCTATCATCATAGAATTATACCGATATGAAACAACTTTATCAGAATCATATGGCATTGGACTAGGAAAATTGATCACTAATGGAGAATCGTTGATTCTTGTAAGGAGAGAGCAATTAATCGGAGGCTTGTTCGACACACGTGAAGAACTTGATTCAACTAGATTCAATGGGAAAAGAAAAACATAGCTACAACTACAATTAGGATTGGTTTGTGTTGCACCCCAAAATTTGCCCTCACAATACAAGACTTTGTGTTCTAAGAAGGTTCACAAGGTTCACAAGCTTCCCAATGCTTTCAAGACCTTTCATGAGGTTCATGAAGTCTACAAGTTACTTCTTGAAGGTTCACAAGGTTCACAAGTTCTATAATGCTTTCAACACCTTTCTTGAAGCTCATGAAGTCTACAAGTTACTTTATGAAGGTTCACAAGGTTCACAAGTTTCTCAATATCTTCAAAAACCTTTCATGAAGTTCATGAAGTCTACAAGTTACTTTATGAAGGTTCACAAGGTTCACAAGATTCACAATGCTTTCAATACCTTTCTTGAGGTTCATGAAGTCTACAAGTTACTTCTTGGAGGTTCACAAGGTTCACAAGCTTCTCAACATCTTCAAGACCTTTCATGAAGTTCATGAAGTCTACAAGTCACTTCTTGAAGGTTCACAAGGTTCACAAGATTTACAATGATTACAAAGCTCTCCTGAGGTTCATGAGGTCTACAAAGCCACTTCATGAGGTTCACAAGGTTCACAAGCTTCACAATACCTCCCATGAGGTTCACAAGACATTTTATGATGGTTCACAAGGTTCACAAGGTTCACAATTGGTCAGAAGAGTTGACAAATCCCTCAGACAATGCACCTCCTAAGCAGTGCATCCAAAACTAGGGTTTTGACTTTAATCAGGCTAAATGGACTTCCAATACCTCAAGTGAGTTTCATAACATCTTATATGTGTGTAAGAACCCCCATGTCAAGTTTCAAGACTTTTCTCAAAAGTTTGCTCAGTCAGATGATCAGATAAGTCAAAATCAGTCAGTGCAGTTAAAAAGTCAAACTGAGGTCAATTGTGGTCAAACCAAAGTCAAACTTCATGATTTTTTGCCAACATCAAGTATATGAAGTAAAATTCATCATTTGATCAAGGGTTGATCATGATTCATCAAGGAGATTCCAGATCATCAATAATCAGGAGTTTCTAAATTAGGGTTTCCTCAGTAAAAGTCAACTGAACTTTGACCAGCCATAACTTTCACATACTTCATCACCAAGTCTCCATCCAAAGCTCATTTTGAAGGAAATTGAATTCTCTACAACTTTTATGTTGCAAGTTAAGCCCAAAAATGATTCATTTGGAAGATATGACCTAAGACATTATAGGTCATTTCAAAAGTCAACAAAAAGTCAACAACTTCAAAAGGGCATAACTTGAGATTGGTAAATGATATGGACCTGAAACCAATGGGGTTGTTTATAGGACTCTTCAAGCTTTCCAAAATGTCCAAGAACACCCTCATACCTTTAAAATTTAGGGAGATGTGCCCTTGCAAAGTTGGGAAATTTTGTGATGGTTTATGTTGAAAATGGAGGTCTAAAAGCAATTCTTTCCAAATGGGCTGGCCAAATTATGACCCAACCCATACAACAACATCATGCACGAAATTTCCATCATATTTTCATAATTTTTATTTTATTTAATTAATTTATTATGATTTTTTATTCTTAAAATCATTTTAAATTTAAATAAAATATTAAATGTGAAGATTTAATTGATTTATTGATTCTAGAATATCATAAAGTCAGCATGGAACAAATTGGTGCAAGAAAGATATGGAATGGCTTGAAATAGAAAGCATTGGTACAAAAATATTGAACTTTCAAAGCATGATCAATCTCAATCTTTTTAAATCAAATCTTTCACATAACCATTGAAGTTTTTGACCTAGATTGATTCACCTATAAGTATTGATCATAATGCAAACCCTAGGACACGAATTTCCAGCATCAAAAGGTAGGTTTCACTTCAAAAAATTTCAAGCAAAAGTCATATTCGGATTCTTCAATCCAAGGCACTAGAAGGTAAAATAAAGACATGGCTAGCTTCCCTGGACATCACTGATTGTAAAGCATCAATCATATGCATCAATACCATCTCATATTGCCCTACCCGAATCAAACTTTGCCTTGAATTTCAATTTTTCGATTCTACTTATTTGTACATTATTAATGAATTTTGTTTGTGCTTTTGTGTTTGTGAGGTTCCAAGGAACGATTCTGGACAATTAGATTGAAGCTCCATGACCTATATCACCCGCGGCCATTATTAGGGTTTAGAGCTCAATTTTAGGGTTTAATGCTTGAACAAATATAAATGAATTCTGGACACATAAGAATGTTCTATGAGACCTAAGGATCATAAAACTGTAATCAATTTCATGAATCATTACTGTTTGGTGTAAGTTTGATTTTCGCAGGTCAAGAAGCATGAAGAACTCGCAGGTAAATTCGTAGCTAAATTCGTAGGTAAAAACGCAGGGCAGGAGGTTGAAGAAGGAACTCTGGCGCGCATTTGAAAATTCAAATGTTATTGCAAATATTTTATGAATTATGTTTGATCCATTTATCACAAGCGCGCTTGTGGTTCAGTGGTAAGATTGATGCGTGTATATTGTGAAGTCCCTGGTTCGATACTTGGCTGGTGCATTGTTTTTTTGTTATTTTTTCAGGTCAAAAGCAAATTCAATATATTATTATTTCTTGCCATTCAGCTAACAGTTAGGCTCTCCCAGCCAGGTGGTAAAGCATGCGCGTGAATGATCAAGAGGTCCTGGGTTCAAATCCCACCCCAGGCCTTTTGTTTTCATTATTTTTCTGGATTTTTCAAAGCAAAGCACAAAACGAATTCTTCCCCCTTCATTGTTGCCTGCGTGGGGGCTAGCCTGGTGGTTATTGTTGTTGCTTGCAAGTGTGAGGTCTTGGGATCAAATCCCAGCAGGTTTTTTTTCTATTTTCTTATTTTTTTTCTTATTATTGTTTTGATTAATATTTTATTTTAAAGAAAAAAATCCAAAAAAATTCAAAATAATATATTGATATTAGGTTAAACTCATTTTTGTTTTCTTTTCTTAAAAAATAATAATTTGTTAACATTGTTAAATTGTATATGTCATTATTTCAATATTCTAAAAATTGTATATATGCCCTATTTAATTAAATGAATTGTTAATCAAACCCTAAAAAATATTTTTCTAACAAAAATCCTAATTTATTTTCTAAGTACCAATTAAAACCTAATTGTTTTTATTTTCTAATTTGTGATGTAATTATCATTATACATGTTTATTTAAAATAATTCTAACTTATTTGTAAATATATTTTTTTAATCCAAATTATCTTTCTTTCAATATATGTTTAAGAGACAATTTAATAATTATATTTTTGTATATGTTTAAAATTTATTGTAAATATACTAATTAGTAGAAACTAAATTTTGTAAATATAATAACTAATTAAATTAAATTTTTGTAAATATGATTAATTTTATGAATATAATATTTAAAACTTATTTTCTCCTTATAATGTGTAAATATTTTTTTTATAATTGTTAATATATATTCATAAATAATTAAATTCTTATAAATAATTAAAACTTATAATTATATTATGCTTAGAAATTTTTCTTATTATATATTTAAAATTTAACTTTGTGTTCATATCATTATAATATTATTTCTATTTATTTTTACTTTAATTATTGTTATTAACCATACTATTATTTATTATTATATTATATTTTCATTATCATGTCTCTAACCTTGTTTATTTTTCTAATTATTATTATTATTACTTTATTTTCACTAACCTTTTTTTTTTTAATTATATTTATTACTAACCCTTATTATTTTTTATTTATTATTTATTGCTTATATTTTTATTTATTTTTGCTCTTTATTTATTTTGCTATTTATTATTTATTATAATGTAAATGCTCCTGGATGTAAATTTTGTAATTATTTAATTATTGCTATGGTTAGTAAATTAGGGAGTGCAAAACATGTATTCAATTTTAAAATTAACTTAGATCATTTTAAATCATAAGATAATTAAATTAAACACTCACACACGTAAGTCGATTTTAATCGCCGTCTCACTTTCTAAGGTTATCCCTCAAGTTGCCTACTAATAAGGTCAAGTGGGGTGTATAAAGCAAGTCCCTTTAAAAAAGAAAAATCATCAAGTCCCTCATGGTTGCCTTTACGAATCGAGTCCCTTCGAATGATGATGATAGTCCCTCCTATATGCTTATTACACCCCACAGTTGCCTTTATAAAACAGAATGTCCCTCACATGTCCCTTACATCCAAGGTAATGACTACTTACTCCTTAATAGTAGGGATAGTCTTACCAATGAAAGGATAAAGAACAAGAAAGACTTAAAACTTTAGGGTAGGTTCCTCTTATGTACTTGCTCACTTCAAAAACTTTCCAAACTCTTCACAATTTCAAACAAATTTTCAAAAACAAGTTTTTACACATCCGTACATGGATTATTATTAACTATTCTGAAAATTTTTCTATTCACACACTACACTTTCAAAAACAATTCAAAAGTGAGCTAAGTAACTAAGAGCCCATGGATAACCATGGATGTAAAGGGTGCTAACACCTTCCCTTTACATAACCTACCCCCCGGACCCAAAAATATCTCTTAAGGTCTTTCCTGTTCTTTTATACCCTTTCCTTTTGGATAAAATAAAAGTCGGTGGCGACTCTTGCTATCCGCAACATAACTAAAGTCAGTTCTCCCACCGTGTTACAGAATTGGCGACTCTGCTGGGGATCTATTTTAAGAGGGGTACCCTTAGGAATTAAGATCACTTTGAATTGCTTGCCTTGTTTGATTTATGTTATCTTGTTGGGGTGCTCTTATGTGTGAAAGGTCCTAACCCGGATCTAGTGTACCTTAGGTAAATGGCAATAGACCAAGGAAACTGTACGACGTATATCGATACGGTTGATCTGGTGGCCATAGTTAGTGCGACTTCTTGGTTGGTGCTTATGTTCCTTAAGTCAAGTTGAGGATAATATGAGGCTGCCATATGTTGTCAATGCACTAACTAACTTTTAGAACCCTAGTTAACTCATCTTGGCCTTTAGAAAGTAGTGAGGTAACCGGCTTTGGTGCAGACTGAAGTTGGTTGACACTCGATGCTACACTCATTGAGATCTTAAACTTGGAGGGTTTTGGTTGGCAAGTAAGTTGCCTTCTGAACAACCACCCTTGTGAAGGATCAATGATATTGAGATCCCTTAGAACCTGGTTACTTTTGTAGGACAGGATGAACCATCTAACTTCAGGGGAGGGTACTTACCTTTGAACCTCATGCAAGCCTTTAAACCTAGGGCTATGGTGTGACTTGTTTGTGTGTGCCACATGTTTGTGATTGAGCATAACATCATGACATCATCATGCATCATAAGCATATCATTTTCACTAACCATTTCAAGGACCAAAGGATTTATCTTTGTTCTTTGTTGCAGGTCATGGCTTCTGCTCGTAGAAACACCATCAGGATCAACTTTGTGGGGATACCTACTAAGCTTAAAGAGTTGGTTTCTCAAGTGTCTGATCATTCCCAGTTCATCAAAAGACATGGTCACCTATTGGATCTAGTCACTTCAGGGTTCAATGAAGACATGATGAGTGTTCTGTTTCAGTTCTTTGATCCTAAACATCACTGCTTTACGTTCCCCGACTATCAGCTGGTTCCTACAATGGAAGAGTTCTCTAAACTTCTGGGTATACCTGTTCTTGATCAAAGACCCTTCACAGGCTTGGAGAAAGAGCTTAAACCAGAGGTTATTGCTGCAGCCCTACATCTGAAGAAGTCTGACATTGTTCTAGAAACGAGAAGTGGAGTCAAGGGTATTCTGGCCAAGGTGCTAATGGATAAGGCTCAAATGTTCTTGAAGGCCATGAGTTATGATGCTTTTGAGGAGATCTTAGCCTTGCTGATATATGGCTTAGTATTGTTCCCCAATCCAGATCAGTTCATAGATGTTCATGCCATCAACATCTTCCTGAATCACAATCCAGTGCCTACATTGCTTGGAGATATCCTACATTCTCTTTACACCCGTACTACGAGGGCAAGAGGAACTTTGATGTGCTGCATACCTTTACTTTCTAGGTGGTTTATTTCTCACCTTCCTCGCTCAGTAATGAAGAATGAGCAAGGGTTCAGATGGTCCAAGAGGATCATGTCACTTTCTCACTCAGACATTCATTGGAGCTCCAGATCTATGGAGAATGTCACCATCATTGACCGTTGTGGGGAGTTTCCTAATGTGCCACTTCTAGGCATAAGAGGAGGCATCACCTACAACCCCTCTCTAGCTTTACGACAGTTTGGTTACGCCCGAAGTGATGGTCCACATGACATGTTGATTCAGGGCATTGTGTTTGATTACGACAACGATCTTCAGGGTTACCGTCAGAGATTCATACGAGCTTGGGGAAAGGTAAATAGGATTGACAGCAAGACACTGGAGCCTAAGTACACTATTCCTATGGAGGCTTATCTCAGATGGGTGCGGTCTCGTGCTCAGACACTCATGATGCCATATCCTGCCGTCCTACCAGTTACCATGGAACCTGTTGCTGAAGGAGACACAGCTTATACCATCCTTCACCCAGACATGCCTACTGATAAGGAAGACTTGCAGAGATCATGGATCCAACTGAAGGAGCAAAGGGATACTTTCGAGGCTCATTACAAAGCAAGCCAAGAAAAGATCCTGGAACTAACAAAGCTACTTCATGAGGAGCGCAATCTAAACTCATACCTCAACACAAAGAGGAAACGTCCATGGGAGACTTAAAACCCCATCTTTTGTACTTATTTCACTTTCATTTTTTGTAAGCCTAAAAGGCAAAACAAGTTATTACTAATAAAAAGTTACTTTCTTGTTTGTTTAAGCAAATTTAAATCCTGCGGTCCTTGAAAACATTGCATATGAATTCCCATATCATTTCATTGCATCACAGGTTTATAATTGTGCACGGGTTTCTCATCTTCTCGCTGTTTATTTCAGCAATGGCTCTTGAACAATCAGTTAAGGATCTCCAGGCACAGAATGCACAATTCCAAGAGCTGATCCTGAACCTATCCAAGGGGCAGGATGAATTGAAGACACTGCTGGCCAAGAAGACTAAGAAGGCTAGAAGGTCTGCTGGGTTGCTCAACATGGGAAGAAGGTTCAAAGGTCCTGTCAAGACCAAGGAACAGGTTGAAGACTATGAATCTGAGGAATCTGAGAAAGAGGGAGGCAGTCTCCACAACACTATGGGGGACTCTGATTCTGAGGCTAATTACTACCATGAGCCTAATGAAGACAAATTCAAGATGCTGGTGGATATAATGGATGCTATGGAATTACAGAAATCATCTGGGCTGGATTTTGAGGATTTGAGTTTGATATCTGGGGTTGTGATACCCATTGGTTTCAAGGTTCCTACCTTTGTTGTTTATGATGGGGTCTCTTGTCCCAAGCTGCATTTGAGGTCGTATGTCAGAAGGATTCAACCTCATACTGCTGATAAGAAGTTGTGGATCCATTTCTTTCAAGAGAGCTTATCTGGAGCTCAGCTGGAGTGGTATTATCAGTTGGAGAGTGTCAACATCAGAGACTGGAATGATCTTGCTGAAGCTTTCTACAAGCAGTATCAATACAATGCTGACTTAGCCCCCACTCGCATGCAGCTTCAGAGCATGTCTATGGGTGCCAAAGAAAGTTTTAAGGAGTATGCCCAGAAGTGGAGAGATTTAGCTGGAAGAGTTCAACCCCCTTTGACTGACAGGGAGCTGGTTGATATGTTCATGTGTACGCTGAATGGTCCGTTTTACAGTCATCTCATTGGAAGCTCATCATCTGGCTTCACTGAGTTGATCATGACAGGAGAGCGGGTAGAGAATGGTATCAAGAGTGGTAAGATCCAAGTGGGCACTTCTTCATCAGGTGCTGCAAAGAAGCCTCCCACTGGGAAGAAAGAATCTAATGCTGTTTATGGTCAACCTGATTGTAACAGAAGACATCAGTCTGTTAGTGCAGTGCATATTTCAAATCCAACTCCTGCACCAACAGAGCAGCCTCAGGGCAACCAACAGAGGGCTAGAAGGCAGTTCACGAAGATCAACATGTCAATGGCTCAGGCATTGCAACATTTGTTGAAGGCTGAACTTATTACCCTGAGGGAGGCTCCTCAGAATCCCAATGTTACCTCTCCCAAGTACAATCCCAATGCACGATGTGCATATCATTCAAACTGTCCAGGACATGATACTAATAACTGCTGGGTTTTGAAGAACAAAATTCAAGATATGATTGATGCTGGAGAAATTGAGTTTGATCCACCAGGTGCTCCAAATGTGATTACAGCTCCAATGCCAAATCACGAGAAGACTGTCAATGCCGTTGATGAAGACCTGCATGTCTATTCAGTAATGGAGTTGACCACACCACTGTCTGTTATCAAAAAGAGGTTAGTACAAGCTGGGATCTTTCCAGGTTGTCGTGAAGATTGTCTGTATTGTACCTATAAGCCGGATAGTTGCTTCATTTTGAGAGATGGCATTCAACGTCTCATGGATAAGTATACTATAGTGTTTGAAAGAAGACCAACATCTGTAGAAAGTATGGTGGATCATCTGACTCGGAGTAAGAAGATTGAAGAGGTTGATATGGTTGACAAAGTACCGGTAAGAATCACTTCAAAGGGTCCCATTAAAATCACTCATCAGGGCCCAATCAAGATTACCGCTGAAGGTCCTGTGAAAGTTGTTGCTGAAGCCAGAGTGGCTCCTCTGATCATTACCACTCCTGGTCCTATTCCTTATACATCTGACAAAGCTGTGCCTTGGCACTATGGGTCTGACGTTTACATCCATGGTGTTAAGCAGGAGCCTTTACCTGATGTGCCTGTTGACATTGATAATATTGCTGGATCTAGCAAGATCACTCGTAGTGGAAGAGTCTTCTCTCCTCCAGTTGCTTCTAAGAGTGCAGTTACTCCTGCTGCTACTTCCACCACTGATGCTCGGGGCAAAGGTCCTGTTATTGAGCCTGTATCTACTGATGTGCCAGCTGCTGATGATCTCTCTAAGCAGATGGAAGAAGTACTGAAAATCATTCGCAAGAGTGATTATGACATTGTTGATCAGTTAGGGCATACCCCCTCAAAGATTTCAATGCTCTCCCTATTATTATGTTCTGAGGCTCATGCCAAGTCATTGATCAAGTTTCTGAAGATGGCTCATGTACCCAGTGCAATTTCTGTTGACCAATTTGAGAACTGTGTTGCCCACCTGACCTATGACAATGGGTTAGGATTTTCTGATGCTGACTTGACCCCTGCCAAGAGGGATCATAACAGGGCCTTGCATATTTCAATTGAATGCAGGGGCACTACCCTGTCTCATGTGCTGATAGACAATGGTTCCTCTTTGAATGTGTTGCCTAAGGAAGTCTTGAACAAGCTGAGTCCTGAAGATGCTGTGCTAAAGCCCAGTAATATTGTGGTGAAGGCTTTTGATGGTTCTAGAAGAGTGGTACATGGGGAAATTGATCTTCCAATCCAAGTTGGTTCTCAGGTGTTTACTGCTACATTTTATGTGATGGATATTCGTCCTTCGTACTCTTGTCTGCTTGGTCGTCCCTGGATCCATGGGGCAGGTGCTGTGACCTCTACATTGCACCAAAAGTTAAAATATCCGGTGAATGGAAAGGTTGTTACTATCTATGGAGAAGAAGAATACTTTGTCAGCCATGTAAACACTTTCAAGTATCTGGAAATGGAAGGTGAATACATTGAAACTCCGTGTCAGACATTTGAAGTGGTTCCCTGGGTTGTTAATGATTATGTAGCTCCTCCTGTTGTGAAGAAAGTTCCTGTGGTCACCAGAAAGCCTCCAACAATGGCAATGGCCTCCCTCAATGATGCTAGAGCTGTGGTGGATGAAGGTGGTTGTACTATTTGGGGTCAGCTTCCTGATATTCCATACAAGTCTGACAAGTTTGGTTTGGGTTTCACTGCAGAGTCCCAGAAGGCTGTTCGTCGTGCTTGTACCGCCCGTGTCACTAATCAAGGGGTTGTGAAGGACCAGATTAATGTTGTGGGAGATCAAGATGAAGACTACAACTTGGATGCATGGATTTTTCCTACTGTGGGTGCTGGACTCAATAATTGGAAAGCTGAAGATGTTATCCCTATCTCCTTTAGTCAGGAGTAAATACTATTACTGTGTTATGTTTTTAAATTTGTAATTTCTGAACAATAAAACTTTCAAGCCATGTGCCTTACCCGGGGCACAATGGTGTGCTTGTTACGGGCTGTCATTTCATTTGCATACTTCATTCAATAAAATCAGTGGACGTTTCGTTTTCGTAAATATTGTGTTCCTTGTCTTTCTTTTCTTTTATTTTTTTGCTTTATCAGCTATGTGTTCTTACACACACCCACATCACTAAAATGCAGATCCTCATCCACTCTGGATCCTGTTGATAACAGTTCTACTATTGCCAATTATAATTTCGAGAATCCGATCTATCAAACTGAAGACGGAAATGAGGACGATTGTGAAATACCTGTAGAGCTTGCTAGGTTGTTACAACAAGAAGAAAAAGCTATACAGCCACATGAAGAGCCAGTCGAAGTTGTGAATCTGGGAACTGAAGAAAACAGAAAAGAGGTCAAGGTAGGGGCTGATTTAGAGGACAGTGTCAAGAGCAGGTTGATTCAGATGTTACGTGACTATGTGGAGATCTTTGTTTGGTCTTATGAAGATATGCCAGGGTTGGATACAGACATTGTGGTTCACCGTTTACCAGTGAAAGAAGATTGTCGTCCAAAGAAGCAGAAGGTTCGTCGTATGCGTCCTGAAATGTCAGAAAAGATCAAGGCAGAGGTAATGAAACAGTTCAATGCAGGGTTCTTAGCAGTGACTTCTTATCCTCAGTGGGTTGCAAATGTGGTACCAGTTCCTAAGAAAGATGGTAAGGTACGTATGTGTGTAGACTACAGAGATTTGAACAAGGCCAGCCCTAAAGATGACTTTCCACTCCCTCATATTGATATTCTGGTAGACAACACTGCTCAGCATAAGGTATTCTCTTTTATGGATGGTTTCTCTGGTTACAATCAAATCAAGATGGCACCTGAAGATATGGAGAAGACAACATTTGTGACACAGTGGGGCACCTTTTGCTATAAAGTGATGCCATTTGGTTTGAAGAATGCAGGGGCAACATATCAGCGTGCTATGGTGGCTTTGTTTCATGATATGATTCATCATGAGATAGAGGTATATGTAGATGATATGATAGCCAGATCTCAGAATGAAGAGCAACATCTTGATCATCTGCACAAGTTGTTTGAGAGGTTGAAGAAATACAAGTTGAGATTAAATCCAAACAAGTGTACTTTTGGAGTTAGATCTGGAAAGCTCCTGGGTTTCATTGTCAGTGGAAAAGGTATTGAAGTGGATCCTGCAAAAGTGAAAGCTATACGAGAGATGCCAGCTCCCCGTACTGAGAAGGAGGTTAGAGGTTTCTTGGGACGATTGAACTACATTGCAAGATTTATTTCCCAATTAACTACCATCTGTGAGCCAATCTTCAAGCTGTTGAAGAAAGATCAGGTGATGGAATGGAATGATGAGTGCCAGACTGCCTTTGATGAAATCAAGAGATATTTGCTAGAACCTCCAATTTTGATGCCACCAGTTGATGGAAGACCCTTGATTATGTACTTAACAGTGTTAGATAATTCAATGGGGTGTGTGTTGGGGCAACATGACGAGTCTGGTCGAAAAGAGCAGGCAATATACTACCTTAGCAAAAAGTTTACCGACTGTGAAACAAGATACTCACTGCTCGAGAAAACTTGCTGCGCTTTGGCATGGGCTGCTCGCCGACTAAGACAGTATATGTTGACCCATACTACCTTGTTGATTTCGAAGATGGATCCAATCAAGTATATATTTGAGAAACCTGCTCTCTCCGGAAGAATTGCAAGATGGCAAATGATCTTGACAGAATATGATATACAGTATACTACTCAGAAGGCCATTAAAGGAAGTGTTGTTGCTGATCATTTGGCTCATCAAGCAGTGGATGATTATCAGTCAATGAATTTTGAGTTCCCTGATGAAGACATTATGATTATTACCAAAGAACCTGGACAATATGACGGACCTGAACAAGGATCCCGATGGACTATGGTTTTTGATGGTGCCTCTAATGCACTTGGTAATGGTGTTGGTGTTGTGATTAGTTCCCCTGAAGGTTGTCATACCCCGATTACTGCTAGACTTTGTTTCCATTGTACCAATAACATGGCTGAATATGAGGCATGTATCCTGGGTATTAAAGCTGCTATTGATATGAAGATTCAGTTCCTTGATGTGTATGGAGATTCAGCCCTGGTAGTAAGTCAGATTAAAGGAGATTGGGATACCAAGCATGATAACCTCATTCCTTACAGAGAGCATGTGTTGTCTTTGATCCCACATTTCAAAGAGATTACCTTTGAGCACATTCCACGGAGAGAAAATCAGTTGGCAGATGCTTTGGCCACCATGGCATCTATGTTTGAGATTAGTTGGGATGATGAAGCTCCCAAGATTACTATTGATAGATTTGAAAAGCCTGCATACTGCAATGAGATTGATACAGAAGGGGCAGAGGATAAGCCTTGGTTCTATGAAGTGAGAAGATACCTCGAAGCTCAGGAGTTCCCTGAAGGGGCATCTGTCAAAGATAGGAAGTTTTTGAGAAGGTTTGCTGCTAAGTTCTTTTTGAGTAATGGGATTCTGTACAAGCGTAATCATGATTCAACTATGCTTCGTTGTGTGGATAAGAAGGAAGCAACTGAGATTATGGAAGAGATGCATGATGGGACCTTTGGCACTCATTCTAGTGGTCATACTATGGCAAAGAAGATTTTGAGAGCAGGTTACTATTGGTCTACCATGGAAGCTGATTGCTATCAACACTCCAGAACATGTCACAAATGTCAAATCTACGCTGATAAAGTTCATGTACCTCCATCTCCATTGAATGTGTTGACTGCTCCTTGGCCCTTTGCCATGTGGGGCATTGATATGATTGGTGAGATCAAGCCTACTGCTTCTAATGGGCATCGTTTCATCCTGGTTGCTATTGATTACTTCACGAAGTGGGTAGAGGCAGCTTCATTTGCATCTGTTACTAAGAATGTTGTGGCTCGGTTCATTAAGAATAATCTCATATGTAGGTATGGCATCCCTGAGAGGATTATCACTGATAATGGCTCTAATCTGAACAACACTATGATTACTGATCTCTGCATGCAATTCAAGATTAAGCATCACAACTCTTCTCCTTATCGTCCAAAGATGAATGGGGCAGTTGAAGCTGCTAATAAGAACATTAAGAAGATTGTACAGAAGATGACTGTTACTTACAAGGATTGGCATGAGATGTTACCATTTGCTCTTCATGGTTATCGTACCACAATACGTACTTCAACAGGGGCAACCCCATTCTCCTTAGTCTATGGTATGGAAGCGGTTCTGCCCATTGAAGTTCAGATTCCCTCCTTAAGAATTATGAAGGATGCAGGCTTGGATGAAGATGAGTGGATTCAGACTTGACTGGACCAGATAAATTTGATTGATGAGAAGAGGTTAGCAGTAGTTTGTCATGGCCAGATGTACCAAAAACGAATGATCAAAGCTTTTAACAAGAAGGTTAAGCCAAAGGTATATCAGGCTGGTGACTTGGTAATCAAGCGTATCATATTACCACAGGGTGATCCTAGGGGCAAGTGGACTCCAACATATGAAGGACCATTTGTAGTCAAAACAGTGTTCTCAGGAGGTGCCATGATACTGACTACAATGGATGGTGAAGACTTCCCACAGCCTGTAAACGCAGACATAGTTAAAAAATACTACGCATAAAAAGAGACCCGCTAGGTTGACAGGCCTAGGAAAAAATAAGGGCATCCCGGCAAACCAAAAGGGTTTGGGCAAAAATTAGGGATATATATAAAAAGATGTACACCCGGCAAGTCGAAAACCTGAAAAGGCGGCTTGGGCAAAAAAGGGTATCCCGGTGGATTGAAAACCTGAAAGGGCAATCCAGGCAAAAGTTAGGGATTAAAGCGTATGACTATGTCTCGTTTGGATCACCCATGAAACTGCAACCAGTTGTACTACTTATTCAAGCTCGAACAGATAAAGCTCAATCCAATCGTTTCCGTCTGAACAATAGAAGATGAGATACTTGAAGATAATGGCAATAGTAGAATTGAAACTCAATAGGATTATTTCCCACATAGCTGACTCTCTTTGTTTTGTAAAAAACTTTACGACAAAATCCTCTTACTAGGGTTTATGTCTCCTTGTACAAACTTACCCGTGTATGGGTCACCTTTTGATATAAATAAATTCCATCTTTTGAATCCAGATTTACTTTTTCCCTATTTACATAAGCGAAACGTCCATTGATTATGTTCGAATGTATGTATGCTTTTGAATATGATTAATGTTTACCAAAAATGCATGTATGTTTTTAATATGATTGATGTTTACCAGAAATGCATGAAAATGCAGTAATAGTATTTACTAAGGACGAACGAGGGGAGGATTTCAACGAAGCTTCGCCGGTTCACCTTTACAAGACAGTTACAAACTCTCAGTAGGACGAATCCATCTTCATAAAGCCTTATCTCCCCTGGAATTTATATCCATCTCTTTTATCCTCATACGGATATTTGGGAAATTACTTTCCAATAAGAGTACGACGAACGAAGACGGGATGTTATATCTACTCTACCATCAAACGAAGACGAAGGTTATATATACCTTACTATCCCAGCATACGGGAGGTGATATCTATCCCCAGCATACGGGAAGTTATCTATACCCTGTTATCCCCAGCAGACGGAGGATTATATATTCTTCAACAACGAATCGGGATTTATTTTCCCTGGCCAGCAGTTGTTATACAAAGATATCCAGACGCTTCCGGCAGTATCATATCATACATACATCATTTACATCATACCATAGCATATATATCCATAGACATATAGTACATTACCTAAGTGCATCATATCATACATGTATACATAAAGCATAAACTAATGTTATTATACAGAATGCTACCTTGTTTTCAGGTTAATTACCCAACAAACAAACTTATGATCATCAGGACTGCTTTATCCTCCTGACAAGCTTCTTATTACTTTGGGACTGCTTTATCGTAACCTCAGGGTTACTTTATCCTCCTGATAAGCTTCTTATTACTTTGGGACTGCTTTATCGTAACCTCAGGGTTACTTTATCCTCCTGATAAGCTTCTTATTACTTTGGGACTGCTTTATCGTAACCTCAGGGTTACTTTATCCTCCTGATAAGCTTCTTATTACTTTGGGACTGCTTTATTGTCACCTTAGGGTTACTTTATCCTCCTGATAAATTCTCATGACTTCAAGACTGCTTTAGAGTTATCATTATTGATTGCTCTATCCTCCTGAAATCACATTATTATTTCAAGACTGCTTTAGAGTTATCATTATTGATGGCTCTATCCTCCTGAAATCATTACTTCAAGACTGCTTTAGAGTTATCATTATTGATTGCTCTATCCTCCTGAAATCACATTATTATTTCAAGACTGCTTTAGAGTTATCATTATTGATGGCTCTATCCTCCTGAAATCATTACTTCAAGACTGCTTTAGAGTTATCATTATTGATGGCTCTATCCTCCTGAAATCATTACTTCAAGACTGCTTTAGAGTTATCATTATTGATTGCTCTATCCCCCTGAAATCACATTATTATTTCAAGACTGCTTTAGAGTTATCATTATTGATGGCTCTATCCTCCTGAAATCATTACTTCAAGACTGCTTTAGAGTTATCATTATTGATTGCTCTATCCTCCTGAAATCATATTATTACTTCAAGACTGCTTTAGGGTTATCATTATTGATTGCTCTATCCTCATGAAGACATGCTGTTACATCAGTATTACTCCAGTATCCTGAAAGCATATCATCAATACCTCAGGACTGCTCCAGACTCCTGACAGCTTTCATTATACCTCCATATTTTGGACTGCCTTATCTTCCAAGAAATATATCTGAAGAACTTTCCCCTAGTGGCATCTTTAAGCCCACTCAATCATATTCAACTAGCCATCTGTACCACTCTAATGCACTGGTGAGTGCAAATTTTTGGGCTTTTGTGTTCAATCCCCTTCAACCTTCCAGGTCACGACTGGCACATATACCAATCTAACCCCTCAGGTTTCAGAAAATTGAACAGGGGCAGCTGTTGCACCCCAAAATTTGCCCTCACAATACAAGACTTTGTGTTCTAAGAAGGTTCACAAGGTTCACAAGCTTCCCAATGCTTTCAAGACCTTTCATGAGGTTCATGAAGTCTACAAGTTACTTCTTGAAGGTTCACAAGGTTCACAAGTTCTATAATGCTTTCAACACCTTTCTTGAAGCTCATGAAGTCTACAAGTTACTTTATGAAGGTTCACAAGGTTCACAAGTTTCTCAATATCTTCAAAAACCTTTCATGAAGTTCATGAAGTCTACAAGTTACTTTATGAAGGTTCACAAGGTTCACAAGATTCACAATGCTTTCAATACCTTTCTTGAGGTTCATGAAGTCTACAAGTTACTTCTTGGAGGTTCACAAGGTTCACAAGCTTCTCAACATCTTCAAGACCTTTCATGAAGTTCATGAAGTCTACAAGTCACTTCTTGAAGGTTCACAAGGTTCACAAGATTCACAATGATTACAAAGCTCTCCTGAGGTTCATGAGGTCTACAAAGCCACTTCATGAGGTTCACAAGGTTCACAAGCTTCACAATACCTCCCATTAGGTTCACAAGACATTTTATGATGGTTCACAAGGTTCACAAGGTTCACAATTGGTCAGAAGAGTTGACAAATCCCTCAGACAATGCACCTCCTAAGCAGTGCATCCAAAACTAGGGTTTTGACTTTAATCAGGCTAAATGGACTTCCAATACCTCAAGTGAGTTTCATAACATCTTATATGTGTGTAAGAACCCCCATGTCAAGTTTCAAGACTTTTCTCAAAAGTTTGCTCAGTCAGATGATCAGATAAGTCAAAATCAGTCAGTGCAGTTAAAAAGTCAAACTGAGGTCAACTGTGGTCAAACCAAAGTCAAACTTCATGATTTTTTGCCAACATCAAGTATATGAAGTAAAATTCATCATTTGATCAAGGGTTGATCATGATTCATCAAGGAGATTCCAGATCATCAATAATCAGGAGTTTCTAAATTAGGGTTTCCTCAGTAAAAGTCAACTGAACTTTGACCAGCCATAACTTTCACATACTTCATCACCAAGTCTCCATCCAAATCTCATTTTGAAGGAAATTTAATTCTCTACAACTTTGATGTTGCAAGTTAAGCCCAAAAATGCTTCATTTGGAAGATATGACCTAAGACATTATAGGTCATTTCAAAAGTCAACAAAAAGTCAACAACTTCAAAAGGGCATAACTTGAGATTGGTAAATTATATGGACCTGAAACCAATGGGGTTGTTTATAGGACTCTTCAAGCTTTCCAAAATGTCCAAGAACACCCTCATACCTTTAAAATTGAGGGAGATGTGCCCTTGCAAAGTTGGGAAATTTTGTGATGGTTTATGTTGAAAATGGAGGTCTAAAAGCAATTCTTTCCAAATGGGCTGGCCAAATTATGACCCAACCCATACAACAACATCATGCACGAAATTTCCATCATATTTTCATAATTTTTATTTTATTTAATTAATTTATTATGATTTTTTATTCTTAAAATCATTTTAAATTTAAATAAAATATTAAATGTGAAGATTTAATTGATTTATTGATTCTAGAATATCATAAAGTCAGCATGGAACAAATTGGTGCAAGAAAGATATGGAATGGCTTGAAATAGAAAGCATTGGTACAAAAATATTGAACTTTCAAAGCATGATCAATCTCAATCTTTTTAAATCAAATCTTTCACATAACCATTGAAGTTTTTGACCTAGATTGATTCACCTATAAGTATTGATCATAATGCAAACCCTAGGACACGAATTTCCAGCATCAAAAGGTAGGTTTCACTTCAAAAAATTTCAAGCAAAAGTCATATTCGGATTCTTCAATCCAAGGCACTAGAAGGTAAAATAAAGACATGGCTAGCTTCCCTGGACATCACTGATTGTAAAGCATCAATCATATGCATCAATACCATCTCATATTGCCCTACCCGAATCAAACTTTGCCTTGAATTTCAATTTTTCGATTCTACTTATTTGTACATTATTAATGAATTTTGTTTGTGCTTTTGTGTTTGTGAGGTTCCAAGGAACGATTCTGGACAATTAGATTGAAGCTCCATGACCTATATCACCCGCGGCCATTATTAGGGTTTAGAGCTCAATTTTAGGGTTTAATGCTTGAACAAATATAAATGAATTCTGGACACATAAGAATGTTCTATGAGACCTAAGGATCATAAAACTGTAATCAATTTCATGAATCATTACTGTTTGGTGTAAGTTTGATTTTCGCAGGTCAAGAAGCATGAAGAACTCGCAGGTAAATTCGTAGCTAAATTCGTAGGTAAAAACGCAGGGCAGGAGGTTGAAGAAGGAACTCTGGCGCGCATTTGAAAATTCAAATGTTATTGCAAATATTTTATGAATTATGTTTGATCCATTTATCACAAGCGCGCTTGTGGTTCAGTGGTAAGATTGATGCGTGTATATTGTGAAGTCCCTGGTTCGATACTTGGCTGGTGCATTGTTTTTTTGTTATTTTTTCAGGTCAAAAGCAAATTCAATATATTATTATTTCTTGCCATTCAGCTAACAGTTAGGCTCTCCCAGCCAGGTGGTAAAGCATGCGCGTGAATGATCAAGAGGTCCTGGGTTCAAATCCCACCCCAGGCCTTTTGTTTTCATTATTTTTCTGGATTTTTCAAAGCAAAGCACAAAACGAATTCTTCCCCCTTCATTGTTGCCTGCGTGGGGGCTAGCCTGGTGGTTATTGCTGTTGCTTGCAAGTGTGAGGTCTTGGGATCAAATCCCAGCAGGTTTTTTTTCTATTTTCTTATTTTTTTTTCTTATTATTGTTTTGATTAATATTTTATTTTAAAGAAAAAAATCCAAAAAAATTCAAAATAATATATTGATATTAGGTTAAACTCATTTTTGTTTTCTTTTCTTAAAAAATAATAATTTGTTAACATTGTTAAATTGTATATGTCATTATTTCAATATTCTAAAAATTGTATATATGCCCTATTTAATTAAATGAATTGTTAATCAAACCCTAAAAAATATTTTTCTAACAAAAATCCTAATTTATTTTCTAAGTACCAATTAAAACCTAATTGTTTTTATTTTCTAATTTGTGATGTAATTATCATTATACATGTTTATTTAAAATAATTCTAACTTATTTGTAAATATATTTTTTTAATCCAAATTATCTTTCTTTCAATATATGTTTAAGAGACAATTTAATAATTATATTTTTGTATATGTTTAAAATTTATTGTAAATATACTAATTAGTAGAAACTAAATTTTGTAAATATAATAACTAATAAAATTAAATTTTTGTAAATATGATTAATTTTATGAATATAATATTTAAAACTTATTTTCTCCTTATAATGTGTAAATATTTTTTTTATAATTGTTAATATATATTCATAAATAATTAAATTCTTATAAATAATTAAAACTTATAATTATATTATGCTTAGAAATTTTTCTTATTATATATTTAAAATTTAACTTTGTGTTCATATCATTATAATATTATTTCTATTTATTTTTACTTTAATTATTGTTATTAACCATAC
Source organism: Lathyrus aphaca (assembly GCA_963966055.1). Classification (NCBI taxonomy): domain Eukaryota; kingdom Viridiplantae; phylum Streptophyta; class Magnoliopsida; order Fabales; family Fabaceae; genus Lathyrus; species Lathyrus aphaca. Next base: position 14,532,154 of record OZ014525.1, read on the forward strand.
TATTATTTATTATTATATTATATTTTCATTATCATGTCTCTAACCTTGTTTATTTTTCTAATTATTATTATTATTACTTTATTTTCACTAACCTTTTTTTTTTTAATTATATTTATTACTAACCCTTATTATTTTTTATTTATTATTTATTGCTTATATTTTTATTTATTTTTGCTCTTTATTTATTTTGCTATTTATTATTTATTATAATGTAAATGCTCCTGGATGTAAATTTTGTAATTATTTAATTATTGCTATGGTTAGTAAATTAGGGAGTGCAAAACATGTATTCAATTTTAAAATTAACTTAGATCATTTTAAATCATAAGATAATTAAATTAAACACTCACACACGTAAGTCGATTTTAATCGCCGTCTCACTTTCTAAGGTTATCCCTCAAGTTGCCTACTAATAAGGTCAAGTGGGGTGTATAAAGCAAGTCCCTTTAAAAAAGAAAAATCATCAAGTCCCTCATGGTTGCCTTTACGAATCGAGTCCCTTCGAATGATGATGATAGTCCCTCCTATATGCTTATTACACCCCACAGTTGCCTTTATAAAACAGAATGTCCCTCACATGTCCCTTACATCCAAGGTAATGACTACTTACTCCTTAATAGTAGGGATAGTCTTACCAATGAAAGGATAAAGAACAAGAAAGACTTAAAACTTTAGGGTAGGTTCCTCTTATGTACTTGCTCACTTCAAAAACTTTCCAAACTCTTCACAATTTCAAACAAATTTTCAAAAACAAGTTTTTACACATCCGTACATGGATTATTATTAACTATTCTGAAAATTTTTCTATTCACACACTACACTTTCAAAAACAATTCAAAAGTGAGCTAAGTAACTAAGAGCCCATGGATAACCATGGATGTAAAGGGTGCTAACACCTTCCCTTTACATAACCTACCCCCCGGACCCAAAAATATCTCTTAAGGTCTTTCCTGTTCTTTTATACCCTTTCCTTTTGGATAAAATAAAAGTCGGTGGCGACTCTTGCTATCCGCAACATAACTAAAGTCAGTTCTCCCACCGTGTTACAGTTTGTCGTTCCTATTTTCGCTTTGTATAAACATTGCAATTTTAATAAAAAGTCCCAATTTGATTTTTGAATTGGGGGCAGAGGTATCCTTAGCGAGGACGGTAGGGGAATTGCCTAAACAAATTCGTGTGTCCTTTGCATTTTTCATTCGGTAAATTTTTCGCACAAGTTGAAATAGTTGTGTTTTGAAAATTATGTTTTGCATAGTTTAGTGCACACCAAGTGTTTGTGAAGTTGTTGCTATCATAATTACATAGCAACCTTAGAATTTTCACTTGACTATTTGGCAAAACACACTAAGTGGGGTGTGCACACCAAGTGTTCGATAAAATTCAAAACATATTATTTCTTGTTTGTTGTGCCTATTTCTTCTTTCTATACATTGTTGGAAGTAGTTTAATCAATTGTATCAAATTTAATTGATTAATTTTCTTGGTATTGATTAGTTAATTCATCTTCATTATCCCATTTGGTTTGATAACGCATATCCGATCACCGGTGCCTTAAAATAATTTAGACGTGAATTTTTCCTGGGAACATCCGCCAAATATTTTCAATTAATTTTTGAAAAGTAAAATATTTTAAAAGGGATCTATTCAACCTTGTAACACCCTAATTTTTTCCCTAAGATTTCTTCGCATTTCATCTGCATTTTGCATATAAACAAGATCGCACTGGTTCCTCGGTTCTTCTCGGTTGTAGGTTTATGCCTCACAGGGGATCACCGTTGCTTTATTTTCTTATGTTTGTTAGTCACTAATCAAAATACTAAAATTATATGGTAGTTTGCTTCTTTTCTCTGTATGTTCAGGTGTTGTAGGGTTTTCAAAGACATGGCAGTGATTTTACTTCATATGTGGTTGTTCAGTTATGATCTGATTCAGATGGAAGTTTGACCTAATCTTGGTCAAACTATCAGATATTGCTTCAACTGCAAGTTATTTGTGCTAGTGGTTATTTCTCAGGCGATGCGTATTCAATATTAAGTTGTGTTGTGTGTGGAAGTTCTCTGGTTTATCGAACAGTGATTTGTGAGAAGTTTGGTTCAGATTGTCTTGATTGAGTGGTCATCAATTCATCAGTGGTTCATCTATGGATTTATTTTCTAGAAATCGATTCATACATATTTGAAAAGATTCAGAAAATTAAAGGTTGATGGTCGTTGTTCCGGTTGCGAGTTGTTCAGTGGCTTGGGATTGGTTTCATTCATCAGGCGTGTGGAAAAGTTCAAATTTGGTTTTGGGCTTAAAATTAAAAAAAAAATCATCGCTTCACCTATTACCCGATTCATAACCATTTTTTTATAATTCAACACTAATTTCCTTATACATTTTTTTCTCATTAGTAATATTCATTCACATTGCCAATTCTATGACCGTTTTCGTTATCCGATTTATTTTGATTATTCACTATCCATTTCCAATTATCCATCCATATTTTTATTTCTAAACCATTACCCATTTTCGATTAAACCATTCCCTTTTCAATAATCATTTCCAATTATCATTTAAATCCATTTCTATTCTTTTATTATTCAACTTTCATAAATCAAATTCCCGATTATTTCATTCCACTTTTATTTTTAATATTTCAATCTCCATTATTTTCTATTTTTTAATCCATTTTCAATTCCCATAAATTCATATCCATTTTAATTACCTATTTCATTACACCATTATCCATCATTACCATATTGTCATAAACTATATTTTTTATGTTTACTATCATAACCATTTTCAAATGCTATCCAAATTCTCTTTTTATAATCCAAATATTCATTTCATTTCCAACATCCAATTCCTTAATTCATTTTATCCAAATTCCAAATTCTATTCTATTTTAATATAATTAAAAAAGCCCACTTCATTAGGCCCATCTTTTATTATTCTTATGCCAAATAAAATAAAATGAAAAGGAAAAAAAATTATGAGCCAAACTCCATCAGCTTCACATACACACACGCATGATACACAAACCAAGCTTCAATATCAGTTTTTTCAAATCAGCTTCAACACAACTGTTCGCTGGCGTTTCTGGCGAACAACCTTTGGTTTACCAATTCCTTGAAAATGGGTTACTTGCAGGACCAACCACACAAGTCCTAGGACACATGTGCTAAATTCTTAGGGTTAGTTTTTTAATGTATGAGTCTTATTAGTTGCCTTGCATGTTTTGTCGAAAGATTCCTAACGAAGTTGTTCTTATTTGTATTGGAGTATAGATGTGTTTGTATAATAAACTAAGAGAAAGACTTAAATTTTGAATTTAAAGGATTTTCTAGAATATAAACTTACTTGAAAGTAAATTGCTTGATAGTAAATAAAAGCATAAACTTAAAAAAAGAATGAAGAAAAAGTATAAGTTTTATAACTGAAAGATAAATGGTGTTTACACGTACATTTTCCAGATAATTCTCCTTTATCTTACACACGAGTATTAAAGTAATCTTCACAGAAATATTGTACAAAATTTCACACGCTTCACATAAAGCAAACTATCACATTTATATATAAATAAAATAATCGTCGAATAACGGTCAATTCCTAACAATTCGCCATTTGGCATTCTGCATGATATTGATCTCTAAGAATCTTCCACGTATCTTCTACCAAACGAGGTCGTTATTCATATTAAAACTGCCCTTCAACTGACGAAAAAACATATCTTTTTGTCATGTCGAATTCATTTGAAATCAAATAGTCCCAACGTCTCCTTCGTCGAATCCTTGCCTTCACATCTCTCGTCAAAAACGCGAGAGGATTTCCTAGTAGTGATGTGAAAAACTTCCTAAATGGCAACTCATCCGCTCTTTTGACAGACAACTGTTTGTCATATCATGAACCAAATCATCACAAATCTTCTCAAGATTATAGACATTTTGGAATAAAGAGTGATCCTATCCTATCGAATATCTTCACAGCCACGTACATCATTATTCAAAGCATAATGAGATGAGGAGTGCTGAGAAACTGCCATGTCAAATAATGGTGACGTGTGGGGAACACAGTTGACAAATCCATCAGCTACTAAGGCTCTTCTTTATCAAACCCATGGTGTCGAAATTGTGTGTATACAAATTTCCCCCCAACAAAGGTATTTCGACTGACTTCTGGAGAAAGCATCTTTGCTTCTGAAACCTTTATTTCAACTCCATGTCTTGCATTAAATGCACTGATCCTTGAGATCTTGCTTTTATCTTGCATTAAATGCATTGATTCCCAAAATCTCACTTTTTGTCAAATCATAAAAAGTAATCATCAGATTCTCTCAACCTTTCACGCCTGGCCCACGTTCTTGCACATGATCCCTATAACTCTACGAAACCTAGGTCTGCCATACTCTTTTCAACTTCCACTACCTTTCCACATCCACTAACGCGTCGACACGTGCCATAACCGTTTGAAAAACTCAAATGTTTCTCTCCCCAATTTCTAATATAAATACCCCTCTTCTTCCTTCTGAAGAACTTTCGCTCCCCACAATTTATACATTTCAACTCTCTTTCTTCTCACATACCCAGTCTCTACTTCTTCTTGCTCAAATTTCTTCACCATCAACAATGGCAACTTCAAGCAAACAAAAGGACAAGAACACATCAGCCCCCCCTGCGCACACAAGATTCTTGGACCCAAGATTGTGGGTAACCAACAATACGTCCCAAAACCTCCAAACGAGAGGGAGAAAGCCAACATCTACTATTCCCAGGTACTCATTCCTCTTTTAATATCTAGAAAGTGCCATGCTATGTTAGGCCCTCTTCCTAACCCTAATGCTGACCAAACTCGCCTTAAGGAGTTTTTCCCTACTTATTCTCGTACAAAACCCATAGGCGCAGGAAAAACACCCAAGTCTAGTGATAAATCACCAGAACCTGCTAAACAAAACCTTGAATTGGCTGCCCTAAATTTGACATATTTGAATCAGCCCAGGATTTTTAGAAGTTGTCCTTGGTCGAAAGACCCATCTAAATATGTAGAATGGGTAGACAAAATCGAAAAGGTTAAGGGTAAAAAATGGAAGAAAATTGGTATTTATGACTTGATCCAGTTGTCGAAAGAAGGACCTGACTACTGCACCAACATGATTCTTGCTTCCCTCTACTTTTGGGATAACACCTACAACACCTTCCACCTTCCCTGCAGAATGGTAACCCCTACTCTCTTCGACCTAGGCGCCATAGTAGGCCTTAGTCCACTAGGGGCAACTTTCGATCCAACTGTTCTGGAAAAAAATACTATAGCTTTTGAAACCAGTTTTTCTTCATACTCCCCCTTCATTGCTCATTACCATGATAAGGACTTTGTTTATGTGTCGGATATAGAACACATAGCCTTTCTTACCCTCTGGCTTTCGAAGTTCGTGTTCTGCACAAGGTCTCTTCAAGTGGCCAAGAAATACATCACCCTAGCCAATTAGCTCCATGTTGCTATGAACTTGCGCCTCAGTGAATTGATTCTGGCCAATCTCTATGAGTCCATCAGTGAGAGCGTCGAATCTATCAAGAAGATCAAAGACAAAGGCAACATCAGTCTGGAAGGCCCATTTAAGCTTTCTCAACTATGGCTCAACGCCACTTTCGAATCTAGTCTTCCTGACAAAGGTCTAGTAGATGAAGAATATGTCAAGGACAGACATGTCGAATGGGCAAGACTGGCGCAACTAACTGCTTCTGAAGAGGGATCGGGTCTTTTACGATCCTTCATCAATTACGTGAACATGTTCGCCAAGAGCTACAACTTCAAAGAAAGCATGACACCTTTCGCCAATAGGACTGTCAGACCCAAGTGGTTCACCAGACAACTTCCTATGGAACACAAAAAGGAAGAGGACAATTTCTTAGCCATATGGAAATTGTTTCTTACACCCAGGTTCCTGTCCTCTTACCCCACTATGTCCAATTCCAAGGTGGCCCTAATAGTTTTTCAGCCAAATTTAATGGCTCAACAATTTGGGCTGATACAACTGAAGCCAAGATCCATCTATCCCAAGAAAGGATCTATTCTCTTCTACAATTCGTTCTCCACTAAGTCGAAGAGTATAAAGCTCTCAGAAAAACTAAATGACGTTGCTTTGGAGATTCAGCCAGTGGTCTTTCGACCAACCTTCTTCTGCACTCAGGAGTTCGACGTTTGGTGGAAAGAGTATTATCTCACCAGGTTTTATGATGCATCTGACTTCAACATTCTTCTGACTAATGCCTTTGCTTTCGTGTAAGATCGAACCAAGAAAGGTACCCAACGGCATGTTAAAGAGATTCAGAAATTTCAAAAATATTTTGAGACAATTTATAGGCCATATGATCTTAGGCGAACTATAAGCGAAGTAGCTGTGACTCTGAAGCATAAATTTTCAGAAAAAATGGAGAAGTTGGCATTGCCCTCATATGTCCCCCTAGAGGCACATTGTAACTTTGCGTATACTTTCTATCCACCAAAGTTTCCACCTCTACCATCTGCTGATTTTGGTGTGGCTCTGAGCCCACCTTTTCCAGATTGGTTCGTATGTGGATCCGACTTAAAATTGTTTCAAAAGTCACGGAAAAAGCTTGTTGAGCGTGTGGTTACGACCAAATATCATCTGGATAATTACCCAGGGCACCTTCATATTGGAATAGAACACGTTCGCGTGGAATCTACCATTCTTGAAGGTGTAACCATGATTTCAACCTCATTTTTGTATTCATATCTATGTTTTATTTTCTTCTTTTTCTAACTTCTCTCTTTTCAGCTGCCAAGATCACTGGTAAGAAGAGCTTTGTCGAAGAAAAACTTGATAAGTCCACCAAGAAATCCACCTCCACTTCAAAAAAGGTTCTTTTCTGTCCTTTTGCAAAGAGACTATCTCAGTTATGCAATTATTTTAGTCTTAGGCTTATTGAACTTTCTTTGATATTTTAGATGAGTTGAAAGCCACCTACTCCTCAAAAAAGAAAGAAAGAGGAAGTGAAGGTGCCTTCTGAAGATTCTGGTGATGAATCCCCAGACCAACAACCCTTGAAGAGGAAGAAACCTACAAAAATAAAGACGGTTGCCTCCTAAAGATCACTGGTGATGTCGAAGAAGACCCCTCCTGCAAGCCCAATAATTAAGCTTGCACAAGACGCAGAGAGTGGGAATTCTAGTTTCCACACCATAATCCCTCAGGTAATTTTCTTTGGACAAAATTTTGACTTTGATCTTTGTATACTCTTCGCCTTTTGAACTTTTATTTTGTTTCAGATTCAAATCAACACTGAGGAGCCTCCAATTAATCTGCAAGACTCCCCTCTTGATGCAACCAAAAAGGCCCAAGAAGAAAATACATCTAAGGGTGATATGTTGGAACCCCAAACTGTGGTTGAATTCGACATCACCATGGAGGAAGGATCTGCAGACAACTCCCCTAATAAGCCGAAGTCCACTGCCAACAAAGAAAGTCCCCCCAAAGACGACAAAGGCAAAAAGGTTGATGTTGGGTCCAGCGTCCAAGAAGGGGAAGAGCAAAAAAAATCCCAAGATGCTGGCGAAGAGAACCTTAATGCCAATAGTACAGAAGGCAAAGGTCAATCGAAAGAGGAGGCTGGGCCTAACACTCACATCAATCTTGATCCAATACAAAGCAACCCTCCATCTTCTGGCTCGACTATCTTCTCTCGTGAGGAGCTTGAAAACCTGAAGACAAGGAAGCCTTTGGAGTATTTGAGAGCCATGCTCAGCAATCGCTACAACTTTCAAGATTCTTCCAGCAATTCGACTACCTTTGGGGCCACCTCTAAGGTCAAGACTCTCATTTCCATCATGGCTGAAGTTAAGGCCCAAGTGCTTGGTGTCTATTTATTCAAACTTTTGGAGGAGGATCCTACTCAGCAATTTGAACTAAAAAAGCTCCTCAAACAAGTGAATGTCTTGGAGGCCAGTGCTGACGAAACTCGTCTGGTAATGGACATCGCTCAGATAATTGATGTAGCAAGTGGAGATCTCAGGCGTCAAAAGGATTATATCCAAATGATCTCCAAAAAGAAAGACACCCAGGCTGTTGAGTGGGATGATATGGATGCTTCGCCTGAGAAGGTTTCAGAGTTGTCAAAACTCTCTGAGGCTTATTCCCAAGAGGTGGATGAATGTGATAAAAACATTCAAAACTTCAAGGAGAAAATAGCCCAGCTTGAAGCCAAAATTGCTCAAGAACAGAAGTGCAAAGAGGATCTTCAACAACCTAAGAAAGACATAATCGAAGAGGAGATCAAAGTAGGGCTTCATCATGCAGACAGGGCTCAACAATTAGGCCAAGAGATTGACGAAATGTCGTATAATAAAAGTCTGTGTGATTGTCGAATCTCAATCCAGAAAAGGAAATTCATAGAGCTCAAGGAGTCTTTCCTTTAGAACTAAGACTTTGTAATAGAAAATAGGCTATGTATTTTCTTTTCGTTTAGCAGTCCTAGAAGGCACCTTTTGTAATGACTTCAATGCTTATTTGGAAAAACTTCTAATACAATTATTCTAATTTTATTTTTACTTCTTGCAGAATTGGTTTATATTTTTTCAAGTATTTACCATTTATTTTTAATATTCTTTCGTCTTCCTATTTCTTCGACTTCATAAGCACCATTCGAAAAAGCACTTAAAATTTTGAAAGGCCCTTCCCACTTGGGGGACCACTTTCCTGTTAATCTATCTTTTCGATCCATGGGAAGTATTACCTTCCAAACTAAATCACCCACACAGAGAATTTTTGACTTTACTCTTTTATTGTAAGATTTTTCAACTCTTTCTTTTTGTCTCCTTATCAAGTCCAATGCGTGCAACCTTTCTTCGTATAAATCCACTAATTCGTCCATCATCATGTTCCAATATATTTCTGAAGGGATCTCATGATGTCTTTGAACACGTATGGAGTGTAAATAAATTTCTACTGGAAGCACTACATCATGTCCATATGTCAATTTAAATGGGGTAGAGTTAGTGGCTTCTTTAGGTGACGTTCGACAAGCCCATAAAATCTAATCTAAGGTTTTATGCCAGTTTCTAGGCTTTTTACCTATATGTTTTTTGATCAAATTTATTATCACCTTGTTTGCTGCTTCGACTTGTCCATTTTCCTGGGCATAATAGGGTGTAGAGGTTAATAACTTAAACCCCATTTCTTTTGCAAAAGCTTGCATGATTCTACCAGTAAACACAGACCCTTGGTCAGTGGTTATTGTTTCTGGTATTCCAAATCTATAAATTATATATTGTTGGATAAACTCTATGTCTGCCTCCTAATCCACATTCACTAATGGTATGGCTTCAATCCATTTAGTAAAGTAATCAACTCCTACTAAGATGTATTTTTGTCCTTTCGACGAAGCTGGTCAAATTTCTCCAATTAAATCAAAGGCCCAACCTCTGAATGGCCAAGGTTTTATGATCGAATGCAATTCGCTCGCAGGGACATGTGGTATACCTGCATAGACTTGACATTCTTGGCAACCTTTTGCAAATTCGATACAATCTTTTAACATGGTTGGCCAATATAAACCTTGTCTAAATAACAACCATTTCATCTTATGCCCTGCTTGGTGTGCACCACATGTACCACTATGTACATTCGACAAAGCTATGTAGGCTTCTTCTTCGCCTAAACATCTTAGCAAGACTCCCTCTGCAGTCTTTTTGAATAATTCGTTTCCAAAGAGTACATAGCTTAGATCTCTGTATCTTACTTTTCTTTCTACCTTTTGGTTTGGTTCTTGGAGATACTCTTTGATGGGTTTTATCCAATCTTCTTTCTCTAAATTATCTATGTTAAAGATTTCAAAGCTTTCATCATCCCCATAACCAAGTTTTATCGTTTCCAAATCTGATGGGGATAATTTGGTCGATACAACCCTTCCACTTACTTCAATAGCACTCTCCAGTTTTTCTTTCGACACTTTGTAACCTGATGCAATTTGAGCCAAGTCATTGGCCTCTTGATTTTTTATTCTAGGAATATGTTTAAAAACCACAGTGTCAAATGTTTTGAGGAGTCTATTGGCTATAATGAAGTACATAATCAGATTTTCTTTGACACACCTGTATTCTTTGGTCAATTATTTTATTACTAGTTTTGAGTAGCCCATTATTTCGACTCTTGTTGCCCCCAATTCCAACAACACTTCAAGTCCAGCAATTAAAGCTTCATATTCGGCTTCATTGTTTGACCATGGGTTTTCGACCCTATAATTGAATTTTGTTGGGATTTTATCAGGAGAAATAATTAATATTCCAATACCTACACCATTTTTGTGGATGGAACCATCAAAATATAGTCTCCACGGCTATAATTCGATGTATTTTATTTCATTTTCGTCTATGGAGTGGTCAGTTATAAAGTCAGCCACCACTTGTCCTTTTACAGCCTTCAAAGGTAGATATTTCAAGGAGTACTCAGTTAATGCTAGAGCCCACTTCCCAATTCGACTATGTAAAATAGATTTAGATAACATATATTTTATTACGTCGAAATGAGATGATACAAATACATCAACTGGTTTTATATAGTGCTTTAATTTAGTACAAGAAAAATACACACATAAACATGATTTTTCTATTACACTATATCTAGTTTTAGCATCGTTTAAGACTCTGCTGAGATAGTAAATGGCTCTTTCGATCCCATTTTCATCCTCTTGACACAACATGCTTCCTAAGGTCTTGTCGGGTGCTGATATGTACAACCTCATGCTTCTTTTTCTACTGGGAGACATCAAGACTGGGGGACTGGCTAGATATCCCTTGATCTTGTCAAAAGTGTCTTGTTGCTCTTTCCCCCATGCAAAGTCTTCTTTTTTAAGTCGAAGCAGAGGAGAAAAAGCTTGCGTTTTCCCGCTGAGGTTTGAAATGAATCTTCTTAGAAAATTAATTTTTCCCAGCAGTGATTGCAATCCTTTCTTTGTTGATGGCACTTTCGCCTCCATTATTGCTTTAGCTTTGTTGGCGTTTATTTCGATTCCCTTTTTGTGGACCATAAAACCTAGGAAATCTCCAGCCTGCACACCTAACACACATTTGAGGGGATTCATCTTTAAACCAAATTTTCTCATACTTTCAAAGGATTGTCGAAGATGGTCTAAATGATGTTTTCCTGAAACAGACTTTATTACAATGTCATCAATATATACTTGCATGAATGTTTCAATGAAATCATGAAAAATAGAATTCATGGCCCTTTGGTATGTAGCTCCAGCATTTTTAAACCAAAGGGCATAACTACCCATTTGTAAGTCCCTATTGCTCCAGGACAACGAAAGGTTGTTTTGGCAACATCTTCCTCTGCAGTGAAGATTTGATTGTAGCCAGAGTATCCATCTAGCATGCTCAGGTACTCATGGCCTGCTGTAGAGTCTACTAGCATTTCTGCTACTGGTATAGGATATTCATCTTTAGGGGTGGCTGAATTCAAATCTCGAAAATCAATGCACACCCTCAACGTGCCATTTTTCTTTATCACAGGTCCAATATTTGCAATCCATTCGACATACCTGGTTGGGCAAATGAATTTGCATCTGAGAAGTCTTTAGACCTCTTCTTTTATTTCGACAGGACCTCTGGTGCGAACCGCCTTGGAGTCTTCTTTACGGGCTTCTTTCCTTCTATGATAGGAAGCTTTAGTTCGACCAAGCTTCTATCGAGGTCGGGCATTTCGTCATAGTTCCATGCGAAGCAGTCTTTAAACTCTTTCAGCAACTGGACTAATTCGACTTTGAACTGGGGGTCCATGTTAGAACTTATATAGGTTGGTCTTTTTTCTGCTCCTAGTCCTAGATTGATTTCTTCCAAAGGGTCTTGTGCCATCATCTTCAAGCTAGTTGATATTGGGTCTTTTTCGAACACCAAAGGTTTGTCATCATAGATGGCATCAAGCTTTTGATCTTGCCACTTGTCTATCATGTTGTCTTTATCTTCTCCATCAGTGCCCTGGTGAGGGCATAGTGGGTCTAGATTTTCTTCATTGGCTTCAACAGCCATATATTTTATTTCGGCTTCTAGAGCCGCTTTTAGTTTATTTTCGGCCATGTAGGTCGTCAGTCTATTCAATGTTGATGCTTCACTCATCATCATTGTCGAACTCGTTACCCCAGCCAGCTGGCTCTATATTATAGGTTCCCCATACCTAGCTTGTTTAACCAATTACCTCTTTGTCCCATTGAAAACCATGTGTTGGATGTAGGTACATGGAACAATAGGCATTGTATGATGCTTTCAGATCAAACTCAGTTGGATTGTAAGGAGCTATGTGAGCTAGATTTTTGTCGAAGCTTCGACTGGTCACGTTGTTTACTTTAGTCATGAAGTAGCTTTGGTCTGCTTCGATGTTTTCGACGATGCCATCAGGGCGCCAGATGACTATGCGGTGATGCATGGATGAAGGGACAGCTCCTACTCCATGGATCCACTCTCTTCCCAATAACAAATTGTATTTGGCTCTGGAAGCCTTAACTATAAACATTGTTGGCCTGGTGATAATGCCAACTGTCAAATCCACTTGAATAACACCCATAGTTGAGCCCATTTTCCCTTCATAGTTCGACATAACCATGTTGTATGGTTTTGCATCAGAGTCATCTTTTCCAATCTTTCTTAGCACGTAATGGGGCATTAGATTCACTGCAGCTCCCCCATCCACTAATATTTTGTTGGCGCCTACATTTTCGACCTTCCCTTTTATGAATAAAGGTTTCAAATGCCCCATCATTGATTCGTCTGGCTTCTCAAACAAGGCATTTTGTTCTTCAACACAGCTATTGTTCATGATGTAATAACATACAGTCCTTGGTCCCACAGTACTATCTATCATGTTTTCTTCTTCGTCTTCGATTTCCATCACTCTGTCATAGTCTCTAGGGAGGACTGAAACCACATTGCATATTAAGTCGAATGACCCTTCTTCGTCAGACTCAAAGTTGTCAGTTGCTTCGTCACCTTCTGATATTGTGTTGGTGAGTTTTGACAACTGCAACATGTTGTTGGTGTTGTTTCTTTTGGGAGGTTTGTCCTTCTCTGTTGCCTGAGTGTTTCTGTTGGACTCTGCTTTATCTTCGTCAGCAATTTTCTTCTTGATGTTGAGTCCCTCTGCTGTGTCTCTCTCAGCCCTTTTCTGCCTCTGGAATCTCCTCCATTGAGACTTTGACATGGTCCTTTTTCCTTTATAGTTCTCTGAGGGGTATGATCTTGGTTTATGTTTCCCAGTTTCTTTCCTTACTTCGACTGAAGATCCCCTCTGGACTTCAAAATTCTTCCATTTTCTTGGTCCTTGGGCATCCCTTATGGGTTGCACCCATCTATCATTCGATACCTTGCCAGACGGTTTGTAAGTGTTGTAGTATCTGCCCCCAGTGTTCTGAAAGTGATACTGGCCTTTTCTTGGATCACATCTACATGTTTCGAATGTTGTCCTTGGCCCCCAATTTCCTCTTATTTTAGTCTTCTCCACAGCCTCCAAGTTTGTTGTTGCTTTTCTGTCGAAGACGGCGCTACATCTTGGACATAACATTACTTCAGTCTTTTTCTTTTGACACCTTTAGATGAACTCTGCCAAGTTCTCATCTTCTTTTGGGTAGGCTGTCCTTTGGTATTCCTCTTGACAGCGTTCCTTTTCACCCTTCTCTTTACTCTTTTGAGAGGCTTCTACCATATTGATATCTATTTTCTTTCCTCCAACAATGCTCAGCTTATCCATATTTTCGATGAGGGCTTCTTCGACAGTTTCCACCCTAACTTCTGCAGTGCTCTCGTTTGCAGTTACGACATCATTAGTGAGGTCTTTGATATCCTCTTCTTTTGCTTGTTTAGGAGCAACATCTTCAGTAGTTTTGTCTTCATTGTTGAGGCCTTCAGGAGCTTTTTCTCAACGCTGAGGGAAACATCAGATTTTTCCTCAGTGTTCTAAAAAATGTCTTCCCAACCTGTTGGCTGGATTTTGTTGATGTCAACATGGGCACTGGCAGGAGCGGTGTATTTCACCAGGTAGTCAAACTTTACGCTAGGCTCTCCCAAGGTGTCCCATATTATTCCTTCTTTAGCCAAGTTGTTGTTTCTCTTGCCGAAGCCTTCAGTAGCTTCTTTCTTCATACCCTCAAAGCTTTCAGTAACCCTGGTTTTGTCTTGATGGTCGAAACCCTCAGTGGCCTCAACCTTGTTCTGGTTGTTGAAATCTTCAGTAATCTCAACGTTGGTGGCATCGCTGAGACCCTTAGTAGTCTCAACCTGTTTTGGAACGTCGAAACCCTCAGTGGTCTTGACATCATTTTTTACCTCAAGGTCATCAGTAACCTTGATCAATACGGGCATGGTTAATTCGTCTTCGGACACTTCTTCCACGTTGGGTTGGACAGGGAGATCTTCATTAATCCCCACCATGTTAACGTAGGTGTCGAAGCCTTCATTGGCTTCAATCATCTCGAAGCTATCATCAGACATCTTCTCCATTTCGACCATATTCATGTCGAATGGTTCAGCATAATTGGCTTCCAAGATTTGCATAGGATTGGTGTCAATCCTCATTTGTTGTTTAGGCTTGTCTCCAAACCTCATCCTTTCATCCTGGATTGCATTATGAACTAGATCCCTGAAAAGAAAACATTGAGACATTTTATGGCCCAAAATATTATGGTACTTACAAAAACCTCTCTTTTTCTGTTGGTCAACAGGGGGTTCTTTAACACCTGGTGGTTTTATTAGCTGACCATCCTTTACCAACAAATCAAAGATTTCGTCACATTTGGTGACGTCGAACGTATACGTTCTTTTAGGGAATTTTTTATTCTTCTCCGGTTCGACAAGATTCTTTCCATTTGACGGAGTTAACATTTTGCAAGAATATGGTGGGCCTTGCTTTAATTCTGCCAGGTCAATTTCTTGATCGTCGAAAACGAATGATTTGTCTTCGTCACAGTCATCTTCTTGGCATATTCCTACATAGGCCACTCTTTCTTTTTTACCTTTGTTAGCCCTAAACTTCTCATCTTTCAACCTTTCGATCTGCCTCACCCTATCTGCTAACTGTGCCATATCTCTTAAGTATTGAGTATCTAGTTTCTTCCTTATGGAATAGTCTAGACCTCATGCAGCCATTTCGACCGGTTCTTGTTCTGGCACTTGCGTGAAACATCTTGCTTTTAGCAGTCTGAATCTATTAAGGTAGTCATCTATAGGCTCTGAGAATTTTCTCTTAACGCTTTCTAATTCTTTCGACCTTATTTTAGTTTGTCCCATGTAGAATTGTTCATGGAACAATCGCTCCAACTGAGTCCATGTATGTATGGAACCTGCTGGTAGGGATGTGAACCAAGTAAATGCGTTTTTTGTTAAAGAGCTTGGGAAATATTTCATCCTTAGATTTTCATTACATTCTATTTCGCCCGCTTCAATCAAGTAACGCGTTATATGCTCTATGGTGGATTCACTAGTATCCCCTGAAAATTTCGTAAATTTGGGGATTTTCCATCTTGGGGGTAATTCTTGTTGTAGGACATATTCAGAAAGTGGGGAAGCGTAACAGGGCCTATGAAATCCCACGTTTGCCCCATTTTGCGCCATTATTCTTTCGACCATGACTGCCAAATTGTTTTCGGCAGGTGGATTATTATAACGCATTCTTTGTTGAAAAATGTCATCAGCGTCTTGACCTCTCTGCACTATCAACCTACTAGGCTCTGGTTGGATAGGGACTTCGACACGAGGATGTTCAACAACCTCTTCTTGGAGTCTTAGATTTGCCTGGGGTTGTTTAAAGGTCTTTGGTTTATTGTTGGTTCTTCTTCAACATTGATTACTGGATTCTGAATCACAGGTTCTCTCTGTCGAATTTGGGGAACTCTAAAGAACTCATCAATACGTATCATTTTTGCTGCCAATATCTGATTTGTTTGAGTAGTGCTTTGTATTAAAGGCTTAAACACTTCTCCCATTTGTTGAGTCAACCTATGGACCATTTCATGATTACTTTAGTCCATTTGTTGATGTATTTCCTGCGCAGAATTAGTTGTAATTGTTGGCATTTGGAATCCTGGTGGGGGTTGGTTTGGTCTACTAACGTTCCCACCATAACCTGATCCTTGTAATGGTGAAGACATGTGGACCACGACATCAGAGTACAAAGGTGTTGCGTTATGCAAACTAGCCATCACTGAAGTTGGCATTCCATAAGGTTGTTCTCTTCCAAACATAGGTGTGGAAAAATTCGTTTGATAGGGCCTAAAGTTATTTCCTCCAGGGGGGGGGTTCCCTTAGGTATTGAGTGCCATATGTTGGAGGAACTGGGCCCGCTTTGAGAAAACGACACTGCTGGTATCGATCCAGATGATGAAGGATTTCCTCCTTCTGAAACGTGGAGTGTCTCCATATTCCCCCCGTCGAAGGAATAGCATTGGAAACTAGAATTTCGTTAGTATTTACTGGTGGGATAGCCATTTTTCTTACTCTAGTTCGCCTAGGTCTTTCTGCGTCAGTTACGGCTAATTTACTACTTCGTAAAATCATACAACGTAATAAAACTTTTTTGGATTAAGAATCCTTTTTAGTATTTTAGCACAAGTCCCACCGGGCATGCCAATTTGTTCGTTGGCGTTTCTGGTGAACAACCTCTGGTTTACCAATTCCTTGGAAATGGGTTACTTGCAGGATCAACCACACAAGTCCTAGGACACATGTGCTAAATTCTTAGGGTTAGTTTCTTAATGTATGAATCTTATTAGTTGCCTTGCATATTTTGTCGAAAGATTCCTAACGAAGTTTTTCTTATTTGTATTGGAGTATAGATGTGTTTGTATAATAAACTAAAAGAAAGACTTAAAATTTGCATTTAAAGGATTATCTGGAATATAAACTTACTTGAAAGTGAATTGCTTGAAAGTAAATAAAAGGATAAACTTAAACAAAGAATGAAGAAAAAGTATAAGATTTATAACTGAAAGATAAATGGTGTTTACATGTACATTTTCCAAATAATTCTCCTTTCTCTTACACACGAGTATTGGAGTAATCTTCACAGAAATATTGTACAGAATTTTACACGCTTCACATAAAGCAAACTATCCTATTTATATACAAATAAAATAACCGTCGAATAACGGTCAATTCCTAACAATTCGCCATTTGGCATTTTGTATGCTATTGATCTCTAAGAATCTTCCACGTATCTTCTACCAAACGAGGTCGTTATTCATATTAAAACTGCCCTTCAATTGACGAAACGACGTATCTTCTTGTCATGTCGAATTCATTTGAAATTCAAATAGTACCAACGTCTCCTTCGTCGAATCCTTACCTTCACATCTCTCGTCGAAAACACGAGATGATTTCCTAGTAGTGATGTGAAGAACTTCCTAAATGGCAACCCATCCGCTCTTTCGACAGACAACTGTTCGTCATATCATGAACCAAATTATCAAAAACCTTCTCAAGATTCTGGACATGTTTGGAAGAAAGAGTGATCCTATCCTGTCGAATATCTTCACAGCCACGTACATCATTATTCAAAGAATAATGAGATGAGGAGTGCTGAGAAACAGCCGTGTCAAATAATGGTGACGTGTGGGGAACACAGTTGACAAATCCATCAGCTACTAAGGCTCTTCTTTATCAAACCCATGGTGTCGAAATTGTGTGTATACAACAACTCCCAGCTAAATCCTCAGCCATGCCACACACACGTTATAACATTCAAAACGCACACAAAAGATGTTAAAACGCATACTACATTGAATAAAATGCAGTCACTTCAAGTTAGTACACACGCAAGAAACCACATACCACAAGCAAGGCAAACACGTTGATTCTATAAGTCAAAATGCAAGGAAAAATTAAACAAGACGCAAGAAGAAAATTTCACTAGAAACATGCGGTGTTCATGAGTCCAAACGCACCAAAATTATTCGAAACGACTTCAAAAATTCATTCAAATTTTCACTTCAATTCCTCTATAAATAAATCTCATTTCTTATTTAATATCAAGCTTGCATAGCCACTCAAAACCATGCACAAATACCTTTAAAATCTCAAAACTCCATTAAAGCTTCAATTTCAAAACTTCACTAACATACTCCAATTCTCACCAAAAACCACTTCCAAGCATCAAATTCTTCATACAACAACAAGAGGAAGAGAATAGAAGTTGAAGAGCAGTCTTGCTTCCATTTTTAAAGGTAGCTGGAAATTTCGATTAAGATTAGATTGTGGCCACTTATTTTTGTGTGACCTGTTTTCGGAGGATGATCCATTATATCATCTCTCTAACATGTATTAGCCCAAATATCGTTCACCTTAATTGGTGTTGGCCAGCCTCATTTGTAAGGTAATTACTTCGTAAATTACTCAGATATTGCTTAAAAGAGACCTAAATGGTGTTGGCCATACCATTATTATGTACATATTATTATTAAAAATACTATATTACTATTCTATTGTTCTTATTGTATTTTATTGTTCTTTAATTTCCTTCTCGCTCCTTTCTCTCCTTTATTTTTATCATGCTTTATTATGCTTTATCATCCATTATCATGTTTATATTCTTGCTATTATATTGTTGTGTTGATTTTTCTTTTGTCCACTTGGACACAAAAATATTAATAAAGGCTTAAACCATAAAAAACTTAATTCTTCCCATATTGGACTATTGGTTACTAGTATATGCTTTGGAGTGATTTACCTATGGACCAACTTCGAAGTATTGATGGAACTTTTGTACTTAGAATTAGAACCTCTTATCCCTTTGCACGGAGTCTTAATTGTTGAAGACTTGCCTTTATTTGGCATTGGTTATCTTGGCTTTAGCATGCTTAAGGATGGAATTTTTTATTAATACTTTTTTCATCTTGTAATATTAATTTTTGATATAGTATTATATATATTATATCAAACTTACTATTTATTAGTATTTTTAGAATATTAATAAAAGTTATAATTTATATTTTGGATATCAAAAAAACCGATTCAAATTAAACTGTGTGAAATTGAATCGGATCAGATCGAATTTTTTTAATCAATCATCCAAAACCGAACCAAACCGTAAATAAATTTATTTTTGGATCGAATGATATTTTGCTTCAAAACCGATCCAAACCAAACCACGAACACCCCTAGGTGGTGACACCGATGATGAGTATGATAGGAGATGGCATGTCTCTCCCGTTCGTAACTCATCTCCTCCTCTTTGTCTTTTCGCACTGTCTAGTTCCACCTGCACACACCGTACTATATTTCTAACAATTTTTGTGGCTTCCTGAAAAATGAAGTTTTCGCAAATCCAAAAATCTCATAATAAGACGCCGAAGCAGAAGTGGTCAGCTAAGGCAAGGACAACTAGGGAAGAGTCAGAGTTAATTTGGCTGTGGTGGCACGAAATGGCATCCATACAGGTTTTATCTTTCCTTTTCCACCTTTTATGAAAACATTGAGGACAATGTTTGGTTTAAGTGTGGGGGAGGAACGTTACCACTTTTATCGTTTCTAGTTAGATTCAATATTTTCCAGCAAGATTTTAAATTTTTCTATTTTCGTTGCATCTTTGCATGTGCTGTCAAGTTCTTATATGTGATTTTCGTGTTTAATGATTTCCTATCCCCTTAAGCCTCACCAAATATTTTAAAAATAGAATTTCTTTTGAAAATCTTAGGTTACATACGAAATTGAGGTTAGATTGTGAGACTTGGGAAAATTCCGCAAGATCGATATCGTCTTAACACCGTAAGCCTCCCAATTATGGAAATTGATTTGAGTACTTATTATGCCATAGCCTTAAGTTCTCACCCTTTTAGTAGTCCCTTATTAGTTTATATTAGCATTCAGCATCATCCTAAGAACACACTAAGTAGGAATTAAAGTCGATGCAAATAAGTGTATGATCTCAAAGTTAAAAGAATAAATTAAGAGAAAAAATGAATGAATAAAAGGAAATGATCCTTCTAAGTTAGGTGGTCCTTATCCAATCATTTATCCCAATGGTGTAAAATTATTTATTGATATTGCAAAAGAAAAAAAAAGAATAAAATGATGAAAACGAGATCATAGTCACTAACATGCTATCCTACCATGAGTATGAAAGGATAACGAACTAAATGTGATTGCGCCAGAATGAAAAGGGACGAAAGAAGGATGAGTGAGTTAGACTTAGGTATAATGGCATGATTCAGATTGGTTTGTATAGGGGGGAGGTTGATGACCGCAAAATCGGAATTGTGTTGTTACGATATCCTTAATGTGTGAGCAAGTACCTATCAATACAAACTTAGCCGAAGTAGAGTTGGTAGCCTAGGACGAGTATTCTGTTGAACTAGTTTTCTTATGAGCCATAGTTTGCTTGAGGACAAGCAAAGGTTTAAGTGTGGGGGAGTTTCATCACTCGAATTTGTATCAATTATTTAGTATAACTTCCGATCATTTGTGTTATTAATTTATTTATTTCAAACGATATTACACGAGTTTTGTGTTTGTTAGGAAGACATTTAATTAAACACGACATTTGGATGCAAAAGGAAGCTTTTTGAACAAGAAACCATGGAAAAACAGAAGGAAAACAACAGAAAAATGCATTTCTGCATTTTACCTGTCAAACGATTGTCTCAACAATCAGACGACACTCTCAAGGTCAGACGATCAGCTCAAACTCCAAGTTGAGCGTCTCATTGACAAGTTGCCCATCTAAGAAACCAAACGTTCGTCTCAACTAAATTATGCTGAAACGTAAAATCTGTAACAGACGAAACAGAAGTCAAAATTAAATGAGATTTTTTCGTTCAAACGAAGAAGTTTCCTCACCCCAGTCTACTTAGTCATTGCAACTCAGTCTCAAGCCCAATCAAAGTCCAAGCTTATAATTTCTCAAAAAACCAAAGTCTAGAGGCTATAAATAGCAGCCCCTGCTACTTGAATCATATATCTTTTTTTCACCCCGTCTCTTGCACCATTTTTCCTTCTTTAGTTATTAAGTTTCTTTATTTTATGTAACATTAATAGTTCTCCACATCGGAGGACTATTACGAATATTAGTTTTAGGATTTTGTTTCTTTCCGTATTTTATTTTTCCGATTCGTATTCAATAATTCAAGAGTTAAAATTATGATTTCAAGCGTCAATTAATTCCATGTTTATTTATTTATCTTTCTCGACTATTTATATTTTCATCGCCTTCTTATTTAAATTTCCGAATTATGTTATCGTCTTTAATTTATTATCGTAATTGCATATTTATTTTCATGTCTATGTCTAGCTAAATAGTTTTGAGTCCGGCGTATGAGGAACGTCGTTACCGACAGGTCTCGGTAGAAAATAATATGTGCGAACTTATGATTAAAATTTTGTTTTGGTTTTAATTTCCAAGTTTAATTTAAATAGCTTTGTCATGAGAGTGAAAGGTTAGTTAACACAATTTTTTCACGAGAGTGGGAAATTAATTAAGGTTAGAACCGGAACAACGAGAGCGTGGGGATCGAACTAGATAGTGGAAATTAGGCAACAAATCTAAATACAAGGAGGGCCTTTAGATACGTTTAGGATAATATTAGCTTTCAAAATATATTTCTTAATTACCGGGCGAGCGAGAGCAAAATCTTGGGATTAGGAAGTATGACTTTAGTTAATACCGCGGGAGCGTGAGGCAGAGTCTTTAAGTCAATTTATTCTATGGAACTAAGTTATAATCTAATTAGTAACCAAATTCTACATAGTCCTTTAGGAACACATAATCCATATTCCGGTCTCTCTTTATTATCTTATTTTCTTAGTTTTATTTTAAGTTCTAGTTTTAGTTTCTTCTTAACCAAATACACTTCGCCTTAGCTTTAAAAAGTAACGATAGAGTATAGTAGGTTGACATTGGTCTCTGTGGGATCGATATCTTTTATTACTACGTGATAGACTGTGCACTTACAGTTAGTAACCGTTAGACTCAGAAATTTGCAACCAGGCATCGACTTACTCCTGAAGATTATGCTCCATATGAAAACCAAGGATGGGGTGAATGACAATATACCAAGTGGACTTATAATAAAACATTGTTCACATCTTCGTCTCCACCGCCTTCACCACCTCATCAAGACAATAATGTCAGTATCATGGAAATGCTTCAAAACATGCACTTGGAACAACAAAGATTTTATGAGGCTCAATCCGAAAGATATTCTGCATTGGAGCAGCGAATTAGGGAGCAAGACATTGCCTTTGCTTCCTATATCAAGATGAGCGGTACACTGTTTTGCAACGTTGGCTCCATACTCAAAGTGAGAACTTTGAAGCTTTTGCATCCAACTCCGTGGCACAGTTAAATGAGATCAATGGTTCCCATATTGCGATTGTGAACTCCTTCAATACGCTCAACACAAATTTCGGCCACTTCACCAACCAATATGAGCAAGATCGTCAACCAAATGTGTATCATCGTCGTCATCCTTCACAATGGGGTCCACAACATTGAGAGCATTTTTCATTTCATTCCATGTCATTTTCATATGCATATGATGCTTTTATTTTGTTGTATTTTCTAAATGACAATGTTATTGGTTATTTTATATATATATATATATATATATATATATATATATATATATATATATATATATATATATATATATATTTATATTTATATATTTATATATTTATATATTTATATATATATATTAGCTTTCTAAGCTTTATTTCCTTTTGTTTATTTGTCTATTTCTTTTCTTTCATCTCTTATTGTGTGTATGTTGATGATTGAATGAAATTGCAATGTATGTCTTTCTATTTCTTTTTCGCTATTTGTGTTTCACCTCTAATCCGTTTTTCTCTTTTTGATGTTATCAAAGGGGGAGATGTGATTAAGTAAATAAATCTTCTTGTGTGGCATATATTTAGGGGAAGCATGTTTTTGTATGAGATACTCTTGTGTTCTTAACAAATTTTGCCATCATAAAATATGGGGAGTTTGTGAGAGTAATGAGTGTTTTAATGATGTCAAAATTAGGGTGTTTAAGGAAGGCATATTGGATCACAAGATGTTGGTATGACAAAACATCAAAAAGTAATTTTTTGTTAATTCAAAGAGAATGCATCGACTCATCATCTTGAACAGGTCGACTCAAATGAATGCCAGAAATATTTGTAACTCACGGGTCCTAACAGGCTGACTGAGGGCATATTTTAGGTCGACTCAAATCTTTCAACAAGTCGACGCAATCCTGGAGTTTGGTGCCTATCACATATTTTTCTCTCTTTTACTTATTTTACGTTTTCCATTATTTTTTCCTACAAGTATAAATAGTTGCAGATGTTATTTGGTCTACCAACAAGAAAAGTGAAAGATATACACAAGTGCTCTCATTATCTTCTCCTTCTCTAGCATTCATCAACAACTACACACAATCATTTTTGTTGATCAAAGTGCAAGATTCAAGGTGATAACGTTCAAACGGTGGAATTGCGATTCCAGTTTGGGTTGAGAGATTTGTGGGTTTTTCTTGAATAAACCTTGATGGTTTGTCCTCCAAGATCATTGTGATTTGGGGGTTTTGCACACATCATTCATTCGTAGATTCAACCGAGTGAAGAGGTTTGAATATTAAGATGATTGTTCAACTATATCACGGTAACCGGAGGATTGCGAAGAACAGTGTGGGTTCACAAATATCGAATCAAAGTGGCCATGCTCGAAGTTTGGAGAATCGGGGATTCTTGCAAGAAGGGAACAATTAATCGGAGGTTTATTCGACATACGTGAAGAACTTGATTCAACTAGAATCAAGGGGCAAAGAGAAATATAACTACAACTACAATGATGATTGGTTTGTCTTTCCTATTTTCTCTTTGTATAAACATTGCAATTTTAATAAAAAGTCTCAATTCGATTTTTGAATTGGGGGAAGAGGTACCCTTAGCGAGGACGGTAGGGGAACTGCTTAAGCAAATTCATGTGTCCTTTGCATTTTTCATTCGGTAAATTTTCTGCACAAGTTGAAATAGTTGTGTTTTGAAAATTATGTTTTGCATAGTTTAGTGCACACCAAGTGTTTGTGAAATTGTTGCTATCATAATTACATAGAAACCTTAGAGAAAATTATGCATTAGACTATTTGGCAAAACATACTAAGTGTGGTGTGCACACCAAGTGTTCGATAAAATTCAAAACACATTATTTCTTATTTGTTGTGCCTATTTCTTCTTTCTATACATTGTTGGAAGTAGTTTAATCAATTGCATCAAATTTAAGTGATTAATTTGCTTGGTATTGATTAGTTAATTCATCTTCATTATCCCATTTGGTTTGATAACGCATATCCGATCACTGGTGACTTAAAATAATTTAGACGTGAATTTTGATGGGGAACTTCTGCCAAATATTTTTCAATTAATTTTTGAAAAGTAAAATATTTTAAAAGGGATGTATTCAACCCTGTAACACCCTAATTTTTGCCCTAAGATTTCTTCGCATTTCATCTGCATTTTGCATACAAACAAGATCGCACTGGTTCCTCGGTTCTTCTCGGTTATAGGTTTATGCCTCACAGGGGATCACCATTGCTTTATTTGCTTTTATTTGCTTATGTTTATTAGTGACTAACCAAAATACCAAAATTATGTGGTAGTTCGCTTCTTCTTTTATTTGTATGTTCAGGCACTGCAGGGTTTTCAAAGACATGACAGTGATTTTACTTCATATGTGGTTGTTTAGTTATGATCTGATTCAGGTGGAAGTTTGACCTAATCATGGTTAAACTATCAGAGATTTCTTTAACTGCAAGTTATTTGTGCCAGTGGTTATTTCTCGGGTGATGCGTATTCAATGTTAAGTTTTGTTGTGTGCGAAAGTTCTCTAGTTTATCGAACAGTGGTTTGTGAGAATTTGGTTCAGTTTGTCTTGATTGAGTGGTCATCAATTTATCAGTGGTTCATCTATGGACTTATTTTCCAGAAATTGATTCAGACATATTTGAAAAAATTCAGAAAAATTAAAGGTTGATAGTCGTTGTTCCGGTTGCGAGTTGTTCAGTGGCTTGGGATTGATTTCATTCATCAAGCGTGTGGAAAAGTTCAAATTTGGTTTTGGGCTTAAAAAAAATCATCGCTTCACCTATTACCCGATATTTTTTTTATCATTCACCACTCATTTCCTTATACATTTTTTCTCATTAGTAATATCCATTCACATTGCCAATTCTATGACCATTTTCGTTATCCGATTTATTTTGATTATTCACTATCCATTTCCAATTATCCATTCATATTTTTATTTATAAACCATTACCCATTTTTGATTAAACCATTCCCTTTTCAATAATAATTTCCAATAATAACTTAAATCCATTTCTATTATTTTATTATTCAACTTTCATAAATCCAATTCCCGATTATTTCATTCTACTTTTATTTTCAATATTTCAATCTCCATTATTTTCTATTTTTTAATCCATTTTCAATTCCCATAAATTCATATCCATTTTAATTACCTATTTCATTACACCATTATCCATCATTACCATATTGTCATAAACTATATTTTTTATTTTTACTATCATAACCATTTTCAAATGCTATCCAAATTCTCTTTTTATTATCCAAATATTCATTTCATTTCCAACATCCAAATTTAAGTGATTAATTTGCTTGGTATTGATTAGTTAATTCATCTTCATTATCCCATTTGGTTTGATAACGCGTATCCGATCACCGGTGACTTAAAATAATTTAGGCGTGAATTTTTTCGGGGAACTTCCGCCAAATATTTTTCAATTAATTTTTGAAAAGTAAGATATTTTAAAAGGGATCTATTCAACCCCCCCCCCCCCCCCCCCTTCTAGATTCGTGCCATTGTCTAACATAAAGGATATGTAATTTGAAAGGAAGATGCAATTGTTCCATTTGTTCCTTAGTCTCTAAGGAACATTATTAGTGTCGCAACACGAAAAATACTTGAGTGAGTAAGTGCTCAGAAACAATGAAGTCGCCATCGAGATTTATTTTTAAAAGATAAAACAACGTTAAAACCCTAAAGAAAAAAAATATGGTCATTGTAACCTAATTGAGGTTCGAGAGTCGATTATCTTTAGGGGAGGTATTGATCCTTTTGGCTAATCAGAATCTTGAGTGGCCAAAGACTTCATTGATGATGTTGGATTATTAAGGAGAGGGGGTTGTACTTGCAAGGTACTCCGATGCTAAAGTAACAGAGAGAGAAAATAGCAAGTACAAAGTATGTATTTTGTAGGATGATTATTCGATACATGGCCCACTCAAATGAGAGGATTTATATAATTCCCCCAGTGTTTGGCCATTGGTCCCTAATTTTAGGCAAGGGTTGCGGATCCTCCAAAATTAGTTAACTTCTAGAAACTAGTCGTTGGAAATGGATGAGCTGCTCAGACAAGTCGTTACATCGAGCAGGAGGTGGTTCCAAGAAGGTGCATTCCATAAGAAGGACCATAATTGAAGAAAATACCAAAGCAAGGAAATCCAATGTTATGCTTATGGTGGTTTTAGACAAAGAAGAGTTGAGTGTCCTACGCGTCTCAAATAGTAAAAGAAAAGTTTTTTTGCCTCTTGGTCAGAAGATGAATCTTCAAGTGAATGAGAGTCTTCCAAACAGGTTACTGTCCTTACTAGAACTTATGATTTTGATGTAGAATCAATAAGAGAAGAACTCACATATGATGAACTTGTTGGTCGATACAAAGAGTTGTGCATTAGAAGTGCAAAAGTATATCAATTGGAAAGAGATCAACATAGAGTCATTGATCTATCTCAAGCTGAAAGAGTGAAGCATATGGCTGTCATCTCAATCTTAAAGATGAAGTTATTATGCTCAACTCAAAACTTGAGTCTATGATTAAATCTATAAGCATACTTAATAGCAATTCTGATGTGCTGGATGAAATTCTTCAAATTGGGAAGAATATTGGAGATGTTACAGGTCTTGGTTATGATAATCAAGCTGAAAAGAAGAAAAAAGGCCTGTAATGACTTCTGCTCAACCTAAAAGAAGACAAAATTACAAGATGTCAAATCACATGTCCAAACACCATAAATGATATCAGAAAAGACATCAGGAAAATAAGTCAGAAGGCAAAACCTATGCTTGAAATGCCATCATTGTGGTAAGTTTGGTCACATAAAACCCTACTGCTACAAATTACATGGCTATCCCAAACCTGCCACACAACCCAGAAGAAGACAAAATGATGCTAAAGCCAAGAAAATATGGATTGCCAAAAATAATACTATTGTATTCATGGCTCATACTTCTCTAAGAATTTCTACTAGAGAGGACTGGTATTTTGATAGGGGTTGTTCTACACACATGACCGGTGTCAAGAAATTTTTGATGAACGTTAAATCATATTCCACCAACTAGGTCACTTTTGGGAATGGATCAAAAGTTGAAATAAAAGGTGTTGGAAAGATGTACTATGTTGGATTGCCTAGTCCAAATGATGTGTTATTTGTTAAAGGGTTGACCACAAATCTTATAAGTATTAGTAAACTGTGTGACCAAGGTTTCCAAGTTAACTTTACTAAATCAGAATGTCTGGTTACATATAAGAAGAATAAAGTTATCATGAAGGGAGTAAGATCTAAGAATAATTTTTACGTGTGGACTCCTCAAGAAACAAAATTTTCCAAATGTTTGACATCCATAGAAGATGGAGTGAGGTTGTGGCATCATAAATTTGATCACTTACATCTGAAGAAGATGAAGATAACCTTATCAAACGGAGCAACCACAGTTATTGAATGATCCTATAAAGCATTCTATTCTAGTACTAAAGTTATGCTTGAGTCTATAAATTTTGTTGATGTTAAAGAAGATGTTGTAACATTGGAAACCAATACCAGATCAAAGGAAACAATGTTAAAAGTATTCTTTGAATCCAAGAATGTAAAAGGAATCGTGTATAATAATTTCTGGAGCAATGTCATGGAAGATGAACTGAGGAAGTTTATAAGAATGAAATTTGGAATCCGGTGCCAATGCCTGAAGGGATCAGTGTTGTTAGTACAAATATGGTGTATGAGAACAAGTTGGGTGATCTAGACATGAATACCAGACTTGTTGCTCAAATTGAAGGGGTGGAACACGCTGAAACAATTGCCATTTTAGCTAGATTAGAATCTATCAGAGTGTTACTTGGAGTAACATGTCTGTTGAGGTTAAAAATAACTTAAATTTATGAAGGTGATATTTTTTTTGGAGGGATGTCATATGATATTCTCCAACATCTTGTTCCAAAAATGTGATCTGAATTGGAGATGAATGAGGTAGGTGAAATAACTAACATTCTTGATATCCAAGTCAAGCAAATTGAGGCTTTCACATACTTTTGTCAAGAAAATTATGCGAAGAATACCTTTGGAGGATGTGTTTTTTTATGAAAAACTTTGAATTATTGGGTCATCAAGAGACATATTTGTGTATTCCTAATTGTGAAATTGAGTACATAACAACAAGTAGAAGTTGTTCCAAACTGATCTGGACGAATAAAATGTTAACCGAGTTTAATGCCACAGACAATGTCATGACATCTTTCTATGACAATTTAAGTGATATTAACAAGGGTAAATTAGGGATTTGCATGTCTGAAGTGTATAGCAATTAATTATGTATGGGAATATTCAAGTGTGTGCTTGTTCCCAACAAAGAGAAAAAGGATTTCAAGTTCAATTATTTCAAATTTACCTAAACCGCTCTCACACATGTTTCCTCCATATCGTGCCACTCCTAACAAACTGTTTCATCTTCCATCTTAGAGAAAGAACTCATCGTCTTTGTTTTTATCCATCTCTCAAGTTTTTCAAGATGTCTTAACAATAATCATCCAAAGATGCATCAAAGAAGGAGAATGTCTCGTCTTCATCTAGGGCTAAACCTATGAAGATTTATTTTGATGAGGCTATTGATGTTGCTCTGTTGAATATGATTCCTTGCCCTACTACAGCAGTGTCAAAACTAAACAAACTTCCCATGAAAAGGTCTAAGTCTCTTCCTCTAGGTAATGTGTCAAAAACCTCTGATTTTCCCTAACCCTAGGACCAAAAAAGAATGATTTGATGTGCATAAGAGAATCTCAAAAATAGTAGATATGACTCTAAATGAAGCGAGTCATATGAATATTCCTGGGATTACAATACCCCTGGCCCAAAATAGACCTCCTAATACTTTAGATCAACCAAAGACAGAGTCTGGGAGAGCTGATGAACTTCAGAGTAAGGTTGAAGAGAATGATGTCTAAGAACATGGGGTTAAGGTGACTGATAAAGAAGAATCAACTAGGAACTTGCATACTCTTGTTGAATTAGTGTTGGGAAATGCTGAAAAAATATGTTGAAACATCTTTTGTGGTAAAGGGAACCTCTACAAAAGATCAAGCTTCTGAAAGTTTCACTGAAGATAGTAGGAATAATGTTGATGATGCCATCAATGTTGATGATCCGACTTTTGATGATGAAGTTATTACCAAGAGTTTCAATCCTTGTATGGCCAAAAGACTCAGGAATAGAAAATAGAAGACTGTGGTAGTTGATAATTCACATGCTAGTGGTACCAAGAAGTCTATTGTTGTTGGTACTACCAAAGCTTGGAGAAAAGTTGTAACTTTGTCCAAGAAAAGGAAATTTAGTTCTGACATTGAACTAGACTATCATGTTGAGGAAGATGTCTAGGACATCATTTAAGTCAAGAAGTGTAGTTCAAGAAAGAAGGTTGCTAATGTCCCAAGGCACCCTTGGACAATGTATCTTTTCATACTGTGGAAAACACATAAAGATGGCAGTATGTGTACCATAGGAGGGTTGCTTTGGAGAGGGAGCTAGGAAAGAATGCCCTAGAATGTAATTAAGTGATGAAGTTGATTAACGTTTTTGGCCTAATGAAGTCTATCACAAAATTTGGCCCCTTCTATGACAAGTTAGTCAAGGAATTTATGATATCCCAGAGGGATATGACGATAAGAATAATGAAGACTATAGAAAGGTATATGTCAGAGGTAAGGTGGTGACTTTTCCCCTGCTATAATAAACAATCTTCTGGGTAGATCAGAAGATACTCAACCAGAGTTTGAAGATACTAATGATCAAATGTGTAAGGATATCACATGTAATACAATGAAACATTGGCCAAGCAAAGAAAAGCTGTCAGTCGGGAAGCTAAGTGTGAAGTATGGAATTCTTCATAGAATTGGTACTATCAATTGGGTCCCTACCAACCATACTTCCACCATATCTGTTTGTCTTGAATGTGTATTTGTATCGTTGTCAAAGAGAGGAAGCTTGACTTTGGTGCTTATATCTTTGATCAAATCTTGAAGCAAGCATCTTCCACAACTATGAAGTTGCCTATATGTTCCCCCCCTCATTTGTGGGATTATTATTGATCAATATTATGGTATTCAGGTATCTGATGATAGAGGTATGAAGATGGAATCTCCTCTGATATTGCATTACAATTTATTTGTTGGTGATCATGTCCCATACATTATCATGACGTCTGGTTAGACATCTACTCTTACTTCTTCCAAAGAGGACATCATTTCCCAGATGAAGGAGACCTTCATGAATCTAGATGTTATCATTAAGACAAGCATAACAAGAAAGGCCAAGCTAGAATAATTGATTTAGGCAATGACATCTGAAAAGGTTATTGCTGATGAAGGTGTTGGTACATAAAATGTTCATATTGATGATGTTGCTAAAGAAAATGCTGATTCAGACAATGATGATCTTGAAGAGGAAAAGGAAGAGGAAGTGGAAGGGGATGATGAGGCTACTGAAGATGATGTCTGATAGTAGTGCTTGTTCTTTTTTGTGTGGTTATTTTTTGTAAGGGCTAAATGTCCAGGATTTCCTTTTGGCACTTGATGTGTTTGTTTTGTATTTTAATACTTATATATTATTACTTTTTTATTTAGTTAGTTAACTATCTTTGTCATATTATGGATAAAAAGGGGGAGTAATACTAACTTAGCTAACCACTGCTAACCACTGGATGTTGGATGCTGTTCAGGGGGGAGATTCTATTTAACCTCTTATTGCAGAAGAATGTCTTAGTGAAGGAGAGGCTGCTTGTTTGTTTTTCCGTTGCTGATTTTTTTTTGCCTATGAACCTTTGTGCAAGGGATATTTAGTTAGTTTTACCCAAAATCTGCCAAAGGGAGAGATTTTTAATTCTGCATTTTTGGGATTGGCATTAATTTTGGTAAAACTAACTTAACAACATCATGTTGGACAAGATGTCCTAAAATGCTGAAGAACATGAAGAACGAAATGTCAGACAAGATGTCCTAACAGGGTTATTCAACATCTTTGTTTGTTACAGTTTTTGAATATGTTATTATTTGTACATATCACATAATATTCTTTGAATATTAGGTGATCCTAGATGACATCAAAGAGTGAAGATTTTCATAGATTCAGTTTGATTGAAGATTTGCAGGTTTCTAAACATGGAGACATTTTAGGAAACTTTAGATCAAAAATCTATTTTCTTAGAGAATATTTTGCAGATTATGTGCACCATATATGTTGCGATTTGAAGCTCGAAATCCAGTCTGAATTATAGCTATATATATGATGGATTTATCCTAGTTGTGAAGTAGAACATATATTTCTTTTAGTGAGTATTAGGGTTAATGCTTTGTGAGTCTCTCTTATATCTTGTTGATGCTAAGAGTTGGACTGTTTTATTGAGTTGTAAGGTGTTGATCACTCTTAAGCTTTTAAGCACATAGTGAGTGGGATAATGTGATGATTGTAAGGGAATTGAGAAGGGTCTCATACCTAGGAGTAGGGGTGGCAAAACGGGCCTCCCACCCTGCCCCACCCGCCCCGTCTAAAGCCCGCCAAATAAAGAGCGGGGCGGGCATGCCCGCCAAGTTGAAATGGGCATAAAAGTCTAGCCCACCCCGCCAAGGTGGCGGATTGGGGGCGGCGGGCTTACCCACCTTCATTATTTATTTATTTATTTCTATTTTTTTAATAAATTAAAAGGTTTCTTTTTACATTTCAATAAAAAAAACATCAAAGTAACCTTTAGAAAGCATAAATGGAAAAAGACTAAACTCATCAAGTATTAATCTTCAATAAAAAAATAGAAATTTCAACAAGCTTTCACCTAAAATATAAGCAAGATATAAGCACAAATGTTAATTTCATAGGTATGGATGGCTTTGGAGGGCGGCATGTTTTGGTGGGGTGGGCTTAAGCGGGTGGCGGTCTTTAGTGGGGCGAGCTTTGTTGGGCGGCGGGCTCAAAATCCCAACCCAACCCACCATTTTTAGGCGGGTGTGCAGGCCGGCCCGACGGGCCACTATCCGTTTTTCCATCCCTACCTAGGAGAGTCTTAGGTAGAAATTAAGCATGGGTAGTAATTAAGTGATAAGTTGTAAATCAGAGGTTGTTTAGTTTAAAATTAATACTATATAAGGGATCTCATTCCTAGTTTGATAGCCCCCAGACATAGGTGTTGTTGTACACCGAACTGGGTTAACAATTGATTGTGTGTTATTTATTTTCAGCAATTCTATTTTGTGTTCATCTTGTCAGTGTGTTAAGTGCAGAGATCAGTGTCTCGACATCTAATAGGACATTTGAGATCCGCATACCAGAATTTCAGATTGTGTTCCTACAGATATATCAAATGGGGCATTAGTTCACGAGGTTTTTCTTTATTAGTATGTCTTGAAGGTAGTTCTTCTTCATTGCCTTTACTTTTTGAGATTGTGGTGCCATCAGTAGTTGGGGTATCTCATATTTTTTTAGAGTAAAGTATTATCTAGAATCAATAGGTTAATTAAGAAACAAAGGTTTACTCATGTTTTAAGTTGGATAGGAGACAAAAATGTATTTTATCGAAAATAAGTTTCCATCGATGTTGGTTTGGTATTTTAATTACTTAGGTTTTGGAAGTAGGATTAAGAAAAATAAGGTTAGAAGGCTTTTTTTTTTCTAATTCCTTGGATTTTTGGAGTTAGACATGTTTGTGTGGTATATAATATTTTAGTGGTTGGGTTGGTAGGTTACTCTTCCTAGAGATCATAGACTTATTTTTTAATGTTTCCTTTATTTAATTGGTAGGGCTAAGTCTAGGGGTTATTTTGTTATGATTTGAAATGTTTTAGTCTCATCTATTTGGAGAGCCCGTAGCGATGACACCTTTAGAAATGTTTTAAAATCTGTGAAAGGTGTGGAGGATAAGAGTATTTCTTTTAACCTATTGTGTTTGATTTGTTGTTTTGATGATTATTGGTTATATTTGTTGTATTTTCATTTGTATATTTGATAGTCCATTAGACCTTTCAAATAGTTATAGACTCTCTTTATTTATACTTTAGTAGTTACCATCTCTTTATTAAAATATTATATTGTCATTAAAATAAATATTTTATGTCTTAGTTTCTTTTAAGCCTTTGGCTCCTTTTACTTAACCCAAAAAATATATAGTTTTGATCATTAGTAGTTTTTATAATGGATGTGATATTTGTAAGTAAACAAAGTAAATTAATTAATGAAAAATGAGCATGTTGAAAGTAGGAATAAAATAGAAAAGAGAAGGACTAAAATATAATAACCTTTTTAATTAAACAAAAGAGTAGAAAATACAAGTAAATCAAACTAAGACGAACGAGTCATACATCAATAATGAAACATTATCATACAGACTTAATAATATTCCTGCATCATGCCCAACATTTCTTGAGCTTACTTTTTCATAAGAAAATTATTATTATTATTATTATTATTATTATTATTATTATTATTATTAATAGTACGTTTTTTTTTTTACATAAGATCATCCTAAGAACAATCACAAGTAGCAATCTTTGAGTTTGTCACAACCTTAGGAGAGGTATATCGAAGTAGCTCCACATATTCATGCTCAAATTTAGCCATATGATTCTCTTCCAAGCTCATAATTGCATCAATCCCATTCCCATCTTTTCTATCCATCATAAATATGAAAATCTTCCAAGGACAACCACAAGTAGTAACCCATGTTGGTTTTCCCCATCCAAAATATACTTCATATATTGGAAAGTTACACCAACTACTAAAACCAATCGCATCTTTTGCCTTAGATTTAAGATCAATAATTTTATTCATGAATTCAGATAACAACGAAAAATTATCCCCTCAAAATAATTTTGGATAAACGTCACAAAATTCATATAACCCTTCTTTTATTTTGCATACTACATCTTTCAACTCCATTTTCTCCTTATCAGCTAACATAGATGAAATCCAAACTATATTTCCGACACATTTTTCAGACAATGGAGGAATCATTCTTTTGTGAAGGTCTACGGCCATTTGAAACAAGGATGTCTTGAAATTTAACCCCATTGATGAAACTATATGCATATAAATCCAAGATTTTACAACTAGGACTCTTGAGGGATAAAGTACGGAACTAGAACTTGCTAATTCCTTGAGAAACTTAATTACTGAGGGTTGAAACACAAATCTTTTACATACCATATCCTTTTGTATATTGAGAATAGATTCTGGGACAATAGGTAAGTTTTTTTGAGGAAAAATTGAAGATCCTCCCTCAAGTAAAAGGTAATATTAATAACCCTTCTCCATTTTCTTCTTCTATTTTTTTTATTAATAATAGCCCATTCCTTCATGAAATTGATAAGTGTGGAAGCATCTCCACATTTGTGATTCATGCAAATACTTATAGCCATTCATTCACATTCAAAACAATTTAATTGAATGGCTACTAGAGCGGAAGTCGG
Organism: Lathyrus aphaca; assembly: GCA_963966055.1. NCBI lineage: Eukaryota > Viridiplantae > Streptophyta > Magnoliopsida > Fabales > Fabaceae > Lathyrus > Lathyrus aphaca. Next base: position 14,566,905 of record OZ014525.1, read on the forward strand.
ATCTACGACTTTCTATTGCAACCCGTCGACGAACAAAGAGTTCAACAATTTTTCTTCTGGGTATTTGAGGAGATCTGATACTTTGCTTTTGATCTTTGTCACAAGAAATAGCATGTCTTGGTCGTCACATTCTATAGTAATTAGATCATTCAATCTGCCAACAAAAGTATAGTATCTTGATAAAACATGAGATAATTATCTTTTGAGTTGTGATATTTTTAAGTTCGGGTCACTCCTTTTGTTTGGGTTGTAAGAGAAGAGTCGTGGAACTTTACAAGCAAGCAAGTTGTTGTCTATAAAGTGGATATATTCTAAGGTGAGAAGGAGTTGGTGATGAAGGTTTGATAGTTTCTCTAGAAAATATTTCAATCTTAATAGCTAATAGGTTTAATTGAATTACTTATGATATCACTTTCATATATTATTTGGATACATTGGTTTTACAAAACATGTGTTTATATATACTGTATGAATTAAGAGCATATCTAAAATAATTAATTAAAGATGTTTATATACAGTGTATGAATTATGACAATATCTAAAATAATTAATTAAACAAAGTTAAGACTTATTTGTTTTATTTTTTTAAATGATTTTTGTATTGTTACATATTTTTGTTTGAGAAAAAAATTTAAGAAATTTTTCATATAAGTTTCATATAAAAGTTTGATTTGAATAGTTATTTTAGGTATTTCATCATTTTATTGAAACTAATTTTGGATGATAAAATTTCAAAAAGATAAGTTAATTCAGAAAATATTTCAAATACCTTTTCAAAATATCACCAAATACAACAAAGCAAGCCTCTAAGCAAAAGAAGTGTCGGAAATCAGCAAAAAGAGAAAGAAAAAAAAGAACAACAAAAAGAAAATATAAATAAAGAAAGAATCAGGCAGCAAAACCAACAAACCAACACTATTGGTAAAGTGATCCCTTAAAAAACGTTCAAGATACTAACAAGTCCACCTCACTCGCAATAGGTTAGATTTTAAGTCGCCATATCCACCATCAATAGATTAGATCCCGTCATAGGAACATCAAAGAAACCAAAGGCATAACCTTACTTTAAACCAATGCAAACACTCGATTCGTTAAAGGTGCAAGTAGATGATAGGATTCTAAAGCCAATCAGAGAAGGTGGAAGAGTTCACCCCTGATTTATCCGAAAACCATTTACAAGCTAAAACAATACTCTTCTAACTTATTTTATTGTAATTATGACTCCGTTAAAGATACCATCATTACAGGATTTCCAGATGGACCATACGATTGCATGTAAAATCAACAAATAACCACCCTTATTCTTAATTGTACCCCATAAAGAAAGAAAATACTAAAAAAAATCTCAAGATCATTTGGGATAATCATTTATCACCCTAACAACTTAAAAACTTTATATTAGACAATCTCACAAGTGAAGAAGAGATGGGTGACCGTCTCAATAAAAAATCCACAAAAGGACAAACAATCCTACTAAAATTTGGAATCACCCTTCTCTTAGATAGCTTTTTCATAATCTAGGGTCTATCTTGCAAAAGCTATCAAGAGAAGACCAATATCTTAGAAGGAGACCATTTAAACCAAATTTGAGGAAGGATTTGACTCTCCATCGGAAGATCATAGGAAGAGATCGAACTAACCCTCTAAACACGGTAAGCAAAGCCCATTTAGAATTTACCATCTTTAGCATGCTTTCGGATTCACTTATCTCCATCTAGAGAGTGAGTAATGTCTTGAAGCAGATATATATGCTCCTCAATAACGGGTAACTCTAAAAAAAAGTGTCTCCTCCATGTAAGATCCCAAGTTAAAACTTCATTAACTACCACACCAAGCCCCCTCACCAACCTACTAGACTGAATAAAATTTAAGAATAAGCCAGAAAACATAGTCATTAGGCGAGTGGGCCTTAACTAAGGATCCTTTTCCAAGGAAGTCTGGTTGTCTGGCCCTTCCTTCTTAAAGACACCTTTAACAAACCAATCAGAGTTATCTTTCTTTTTAGATCCGAGAAGAGATATATCTTTCTACGAGGAAGTAAACTGGAAATCCTCAGTCCTACCTCCACAAAGAGAGAAGGTCACAAAAGCTTCATATCTATCTCCACTTTTCCAAAAGGGAAAGATTAACTAATCCAATATCTCACGGTCCTAACACTCCTCTATCATTTGTTTCACAAATATCTCCCCACTTAATCCAAAAAATCTTAGAAACACCTTTCACCCAATCCCCAAAGAAACCTTCTTTGTCCCTTGATAATAGTCTTTCAATCCCTTACAAGCATCTTAAAAAAACACTGAATTAACGAGAATCACTCTACCATCAAAATTTGACTCACTCATATTTTGCAATGAAATAAAGAGAGCATGCTATCTATTAATCCTTTGTCATACCAATTTCAGCTATCATATAATTTATGTTTAGGCGTAAGCAGAAAGTAATTTGTTTCTTATACATCTCCCATCCTCTTCTTTTTTCTCATAATAAACGAAGCATAGATTCTGAAATTAAAATATAATCACCAAACTTTAGCAAAAGAAAAAAAAAATGCATTTAACCATATACCTACTTGATGGAAATTATAACAATTAAAGAGAAAGACATGATTGTACACAAACCATCAAAATCAAACCTTTTCTGTTTTTTTTCTGGCATCCAGAATGAAACTCAACTTGAAATGCTTCCATTAAACAGGTGAAGCTCCGACATGATCTGTTCTTAGTTCTTACCATATATACTCTTTCTAGACTTAAATATGAACCAAACAAATATACTTTTTTGGTTATATTTAAGTTCAGAGAGGTGATATAATTAAAAGAAAGAAAGCTCAGATCATGCTGGCAGCTTCAACTGTCATCAGTGCATGATTCCATCATTCCTCTCTTCTTTACAAACTTAACATATAAATGTAATATATAGATCAGAGGGTTACAAATATTATATATAGCACAATATATATATAGTTTTAAATTTTTATTTAATATTATTATTACTCTAGCTAGGTTTGGAGTTGGACCATCTCTGATTCAAAACAGTGCCATCTCTTTTGTCTCATATGATGTATTGTTAGATCGCTGTCACTCTCTTTCTTGTTTTTTTTCCAATAGCATCTACCTACTTAATGTATACTATTTTTACTGCCTAATTAAACCCCACATGTTTCCAAATATATGTCCATTTTTACCTATGTAAGTGGGGATCCAGTAGGACATTGAGTTTTTCCTTTTCAAGATGGAAGAAAGTCTCCTCAATTGATGTGAAATTAACTCACAATATCATATTAATATTTTTTTTAGTAATAAATAATATATTAATAAGAGTACAAAACAAACTCGCATATAAAAGAAATTACAAACCAACTGCATTTCGGAAATAAAATTCATCAAATTTGAAAGAATATAAGAAAATCAACAACAAATATATAAAAACAAATAAAATCAATAAAGGTACAAGAGATCATTGATATTTTAAGAAAAACTTTCAATGTAAGAGTGAAGAATTATAGTTAGTTCATATTAAAGAAATAGTTTATTATAATCAAATAAGGGAACAAAGAGTCTCAATCTGATACACAAATTAATACTAACAACTATTATACTACAAACTAAACTAGCTTACAAATAAAAAACATGAAACTTAAGAATACCCAAAATTGTAACTTCAGTGCAAAGCCTATATCTCTTAGAGCAGACTTTATTTTGACAATCTGAACAATCAAAAGGTAGACACATGTGTTGCAATTATACCCTCCAAAAATGAACTTGGTCAAAAAGTTAATGAATATAGAATCACTATTTTACTGATACTGGTTGCAAGAAAACAAGAATTGGTTTCTCTCTTTTGAAGAATATCTTCTACTCTCTCTCTCTCTCTCAACCCTAAAATGACTCTCTCCACTTAGGATAAGTGAGACATAAAATGAACTAACACATTTGGGTATTTCTCTGCATAGGAAGGGAACACAAACCCAACATATCTCCCCCTCACAACTATGTGGAGGAAATCATCAAACGGCGATATCACGATAAGCTTCAAACTTCCCTCCGTTTTAGCTATCATATCATAACCAATATCACTCGTATGAATTTAGCTAACTCCACAATTAGCATAAAAAACATCATGTATCCAATGATACCTCATATCAATGTGTTTGAACCTATTAAGAAAAATTGATTCTTACCAAGATGAATAACACTTTGAATATCAACAAATAACACATATTTATCTTGAACAAACCAAACTCCTACAAGAATTTCTTCAACCATAGAAACTTTTTACATGCTGATCAAAAGAGTCACAATTGAAGTGTTCGAGAGATTGAAGAAGCTAATGGACATGAAAGACTTTGAGGATTTGAATTAAGGTGGTGTGTTGAGAAAATTGTGCAATTCAAATCAGTGTAACATGTTGCATTTTATTTCAACATATTACATCATATTATGCGGTGTTCATTTTCAAACAAAAACTTACAATAGGAAAGTGCAACCGGTTGACAAAATATTTCAATCAGTTACTCCTTTGTATTTTTAGTTAAAAACTGATTCAATAGTGAAGTACAACTGATTGACATAATATGTAAATCGAATACACCGGAGAGTTTTTCGATTTTAATTTATTTTCTTTGATAATTGTATCTCATCATATAATTATATAAATACCTTTGAGGTATTTCATGAATAAAAGAATACATATTTTCACCTTCCACTTTACTCTCTCTAATTCTCTCTCACTCACTTCCTCTCCACATTCAATTCCAAATTCTATCCCGTAATATATCTGACTCTTATATATGTATATGTGTAAGAATAATATAACCAAAATAGATAGCATATAAATTTCTTACAAGCGTGTTAATTTATTTTGTTAACTTTTGTCCACACGTGACTTGGAAATATTTCAAAAGGAATACCAAATTAACATGCCATATAAGATCTCTGTCTTCCAACTCAACACATTTGGAGTGTTAGTTAAAAAACAATTACATGAAAGAGATAGAACTTGTATGTTTCCACGAAGAAAAGTTAGCATTAATCACGGGTTCTGGTTATTTGGAAACTTTACAATCAAATCTAATGAGTATAAACCATTTCAAGTTTAAAAAAAGATGCATGCATGTGGTCCTATATTGCAATTTAATAATATCACGCTCACAGCATCACCACATGCAACTATACTTGTTTGTTTTAAAACTCATCAAACTGCACCACAAACTTCTTATATCCCACTAAAGTTTTTTAAACTTTACTTGGATTAACCTTTTACTTTCTCTTTCTTGCATTGTCTATGTTACATGTAAGGTAGGCATCAGTTGGAATGAACCAAACAAAGTATTTGAATAATGATGACTACTTATGGGGACCATGCATCTTTCAATTTGCACCTTTGCACAAAATGGAAAATTAATGAGGAAACCGATAAAAGTTACAAGGTTAAATATATTTCGGTCCTCATAAATATTTCGGTTTTCACTTTTAGTTTTTCAAAATATTTTATCTTAAAAAATTATTCTCGTAATATTTTTCGTCCATACTTTTAGTTTTTTCTCTCACCTTCTGTTAATAGACACTGCCGTGACATGTCACATGAATTTTTTTTATGACTAGATACACATGACTGTGCCAACGTGACAAAGATGATGACGTGACATGTCATATGGCTAAGGTCAACACCATATTTAAACTTATAAATATTCGTAGTTAATTGGTAGCTAAATTCATAGTTAATCTGTAGCAAATTTTTAATGCAAACTATTTGATTGATCAATTTTGTATTTGTTCATGAGATAGTTTTTACTAATATCAGCATATCGGAGATTGTGTAAATTCATAGAAAGATCATTTATTTCAACTTATTGATAGATAAATGATAGAAATATGAGTGGCTCTTGGATATGTGATTAGTCTATAGTAACTAATGGAATCTCTTATAGATTCTTAGAATACTGCAGTAACACACATAAATGTCATCTTAAATAGGGTGGAAATAGGTCAATCCATCCGAGGGGTTTATGACCCAACTTACTTAAAGTTTGGTTATATTTATCTTGTTTGATAAAAGAATTTAGACTAAACATTTTAGAAATTTATTTATTTAAATAGATCAGGTTAACATTTATCAAAAAGTTTATTAAACTTATTAGATTAATCTATTTTTGTGTAATTTTATGTATTATATTTAATTATTTATTTGTGGTAATAATTAATTTTTTATTATTTCATATTTACTGGTGACTAAATCTAATCAATTATATATAACTTATTTATCTATGATAAACTATATTTTTATAATTTATACAATAATAATTAAATAAAATATATATGTCTTAGTTCTTAGTTTAGTGAAATCTTCAACTTAGAATTAACTTGTAGAAAATGTTTGGTATTAAAGAAAATGTTCTTAGAAGCAATGACATAGCTTCTATCTCATAATATTAAAATTTTGTTCAAATTCTGTTCTAATAAGATTTTGTGGCTCTATTTCATTAATAGATTCAAGTATTTTATATACGTTTTTCTTGCTGACACATGCACATCCTGAATGATATTTCTTATATCCAATGATATCTCCCAGTACATATTCTTTTTATTTCCTATATTCAAGCACGATCTTAAAATAAAGAACATTCCAATTCTATATTTTTTATTAAGAAACGAAGATGTCCCAGCTCGGATATTTTGCGATACAGAGAAATTGACTATTACCACATATATATGGAAAATCCATATGAAAAATTAAACATATGAACACAACCAAAGTAATACAAAAACAACCGCCAAAACCAATATGCTAGTCTAGGATGCCCAATACACCAAATTATTATTGCAAATAAAGTATAGAATGAATCAACCAGATGTTGTTTTATTTTGTTGGAAAATGACTGCAAAGACAAGAACTGCAACACCGATGTTGAAAGCAGTGAACACTGCGAGAAACATTTTCAACCCATGACGCTTCATATGGTCCAAGTTGTACATGTGATATAATGCATATAGTCTAGATCGTTGTGGCCATGTCCATCTTTCATCCTCTTCACACCAGTTGAATGAAAACCTCTATTGACTGCCACAACATAAAAAGAATGTCTTCTAGTTATAAAGTAGAAAACTAAGGATATCAATGAATATCCTAAACATATCTAATGATAATGACTTTTTAAGAAGAGGTTCTCATTAGGCCTAAGCAACTGAGGATGACTGATGATGCGTTTGAAAAATAATAAAGAATTGGAGACAAGAATTTTACCCAAGAAAATTCAAAATATAGTTAACGTGTATGTACTAATTTGTTCTCTCATCTAGGGCCTGTTTGGATTGACAGGTTAATCAAACACTTACAGTATAAATGTTCATCGTATAAGTGCTTATGTATATACAATTTTAATAACAAAAGAAAAACATAATAAACTGATTTCATCTAACTTATAAATTGTTTTCATAACTATCTGTAGAGAACTTAAGGAAATAAGTTGAAAACAACTTATGGACATATCATAAGGATCTGAACACCTAATTATAATATAAGCTACATGACTAACATCCATGACTACTTATAATAGAATATTACCTGATTTATTGGTTTTTGAGCTTGACCTCATCCACGATCTTCCAAGCTAAGATAGAAGATACATGACCAACATGAACATAAGTGAAATGCAGGAAAAAATATTTAAACTTGTATTAGATTACATGAGATATTACCATGAAATATTAGCTTTGAAATATCCAAACATGTCTAAACAAAAGTTTCAAAAGCTTATCTTTCAGTGGAGCTTAGTGGTGCTAGTTTTGAATGACAAAAATGGCCAGGTCAGTAGAATACATGCTTTCTTTAACTCTATTAATACCATTTTGTCTATCACATGCATTTCTACAAGGTTCCCCTTTTTATGGCCACTCTGACCTTCCGCATACGTTCCATCGTTCAATAGGCTCAACTTTCACTATAAACTCATCCTCCTGCATGTGTGGGGCTGAAGCTGACGGGTTCTCGAACCACTTTCATTTGGTTTTGGACCAACAAATGGAAGAATCATGTTAAACTATATGACCTAATGGTGTATATACTAATTGTTGCTATAAGGATTTCATTTTTGACTTATCAAGTGATTGTGAATGAGACATGGAATTATGAAATATCACAACAATAACACAAGATGCAACAAAAACTTTTCCTGATACATTTGCACCAGAACCGTGAAGACTGTTTATTTGTAATCTCAACATCATTAATATATAGTCTTGAACCCCTACTATCAACTATGAGATAATGATAGATAAATTAAACATTTTGGTCAGAGTTACAAAGCCTATAAAACAAATATTTAAAGCTTCATTTTATCTTTAAATCCTAAAATCATTAACAAAGTGTTCAGCTGCATGGACATTTTGATGGAAAGTTTTTTCATAACTTCGACATTTTGCAAACCCCTACTCATCAAGACCCAGTGAGACAATATAATACACATGTGAATACCACATCTTAATTGCTACTATATATGAACAATAAGAAATGCTTAAAGCTTAAAGCTTGATTTACCTTAAGCAAGGTGTAGATGTTAGAAATTGGCAGAATTTTTGACAAACAAGGTAAAAGTTATGAACTTAGTTCAGGACATCAGGATGTCACACCAGATGTTGTGACATCGCAAACCTGCTATCTGACTTAAATGATGCGTAACAGAAGTGCACAAAATCAGGAATAAATATCTGGAATTAATTGTAAAAGGATAAGCACTCCAAGGCGCCTCTTTAGGAAGCTTAGTTATCTGGTTCCAGTGTAAAGGAAACAGAAAAACTAACTCACCTTGATTCAAGGAGATAACAAACTAACTCACCTTGATTCAAGGAGATAACTGTGGGATTTATCAAAGTCTGGATAATTTGCAAAAATCCCACAAACCAAGCATCTATTTAAGAAACTGAAACACTCAAGAAAATCTAACGAATTTAAGAAGAGTGACAAGGGTGTTAGTGAAGCTAGCAGGTTTTAATTGTTTGTTAGTCACTTTATAAGCTTTTAAGCAAAAAGTGAATTGTGTCTTGATTGAAACTGATAAGTAAGATCAAGCTGGTGTGTCTGAAGTGTGACTTCAAACTTATTAATCATTCTAAGTTAAAGATCACTGTGTGATTGAGGGGGAGTGAGTAAGTACTCATATCTAAGTAGAGTCTTAGATAGAAATTACCTTGGGTAGATATTAAGTGAAGAATTAAACTGATTGGTTTAACTCCATAATTAATATTACTTATATTGGATTTCCTTCCTGGCTTGGTAGCCCCCAGATGTAAGTGTGGAGATACACTGAACTGGGTTAACAAATTCCTGTGTTATTTAGTTTACTAGGTCATTAATTTATTGTTTAAGATATCAGTGTCTAAACATCTGGTTCGACATCACATATCTGATCCCAGAATTTCAATTGGCATCAGAGCAGGCACCCTGCTTGTATAACTGGGTGAGATCTAGGGACTGCAAATTTTGGGAACATGGACAGAGATGTAAGATCTGTGAATCGACCACCTATCTTGGATGGATCCAACTATGATTACTGGAAGCCAAGAATGGTAGAATTCTTGAAATCTCTTGATAGCAGGGCTTGGAAAGCAGTTAACAAAGGATGGGAGCACCCTGTCAAAGACAATAAGGATGGGGCAAAAGTGATGAAGCCTGAAGAAGAGTGGAGCAAGGAGGAAGAAGAGTCAGCACTTGGAAATTCCAAAGCCTTAAATGCCTTGTTCAATGGCATTGACAGGAACATATTTAGGCTTGTGCATCACTGTGAGCTAGCCAAGGATGTTTGGGACACCCTCAAAACTACTCATGAAGGAACATCAAAAGTGAAGATGTCAAGACTTCAACTTCTCACCACCAAGTTTGAGAACTTGAGGATGAAGGAAGATGAGACCATTCATGAGTTTTACATGAACATCCTGGAGATTGCTAATACTTCTGGTGCCTTGGGAGAAAAGATGAGTGATGAAAGATTAGTAAGGAAGATTCTCAGATCACTGCCCAAGAGGTTTGACATGAAGGTCACTGCCATAGAAGAAGCTCAGGACATCTGCACAATGAAAGTTGAGGAGTTCATTGGTTCCCTTCAAACCTTTGAGATGGGAATGAGTGATACTATTGTGAAGAAAAACAAAAGCATAGCCCTGGCCTCAAATACTGATAAGGAAGAAGAAAGTCATGAAGCAGGCTCTGAGGACAACTTATCAGATTTAATTGCTATGCTTGGGAGACAATTTAACAAAATTCTCAAAAGAATGGACAACAGGCCCAGACCAAGTGGAAGAAACTCAACCTCTGAGAATAAAAGATCTTATGACTCTAACAGGAGGTCAAACTATGATGAGAAGACTAACCAAGGAAAAAGGATTCAATGTCATGGATGTGAAGGTTATGGACACATTAGAAGTGAATGCCCAACCTATCTAAAGAAGCAAAAGAAAGGTCTTTCTGTGTCCTGGTCAGATGAAGACTCAGGTAGTGAGTCAGAAGAAGAGTCTCCAAAGCACATCACTGCTCTAGCTGGAGTATGTGAAACTGAAGGGGGGTCCAGTGATGAGGATCTGACATTTGAAGAGCTTGAAACATCTTACAGGATGTTGTGTGAAAGGAGCACTGAGGTATGCAAGGAAAGTAAACAGCAAAAGAAGCAGATTGAGGAATTAAAGGCTGAAAAGGTAAGTCATCTGGAGATCATTGACACTTTGAAAAATGAAGTCAGCCTACTCAACTCCAAAATGGAGCATATGTCCAAATCTGTCAGAATGCTGAACAGTGGCTCAAACACACTGGATGTCATTCTCAACAACAACAAGCACTCAGGGGATAGGACTGGGCTGGGATTTAATAAAGCTCAAAACTCTGAGACTAGCACCAGCCAAACAACTCCAGATCCTATGAATTCAAACAAGATGTTTAAGCAGATGTCTCAACATCATGAGAAAAACATGATGAAAAAGAAATATCAAAGGTGGAGATGTCATCACTGTGGAAGGTTTGGTCACATCAAACCTTTTTGCTACAAACTGCATGGATACCCCAATCATATTTCCCAGAACCTTCCTAAGCTGAAGACAGAGGTCACCAGGAGAACTTGGATACCTAAAGATATACACTATACTGGTCAAAGCTACCAGTACATGCCTAAGCAGAAGAACAAGTTCACCAGGCAACCTTGGAACTCTAGAGATGGACACTATCCAGGGCAGATGCATCAGAAGAGACATACATACATCCAACAGTGGGAACCTAAGAGAGAAAGACAGCCTGATTTGAATTCACAAAGGAAACCTCACAACAAGCACAAGTGGTCCAAGCAGATTGTTGCCTCTGTAGCACACACATCTCTAAAAGTATCTGCTAAGGAAGACTTGTATTTTGACAGTGGCTGCTCAAGGCACATGACTGGACTGAAGAATCTGTTGGTAGACTTAAAGTCACACTCATCCAGCTATGTAACCTTTGGAGATGGAGCAAAAGGGGAAATCAAGGGAGTTGGGACTCTGGACTGCTCAGGTGTACCAAATCTAGATGGTGTGCTGTTAGTGAAAGGGTTAACTGCTAACTTGATCAGCATAAGTCAGTTATGTGACCAAGGTTACAGTGTCAACTTCACCAAAGCTGAGTGCATAGTTTCTGATAAAGAACAGAAAGTGGTCATGAGAGGATCCAGATCAAAAGATAACTGCTATATGTGGGAACCCCAAGATTCCAGCCTCACATCTACTTGTTCCATAGCCAAAGAAGAAGAAGTGAACCTATGGAATCAAAAATTGGGTCATCTCCATCTCAGAGGAATGAAGAAGATCATATTTATGGAGGCTGTAAGAGGGATCCCAAGACTTAAGATTGATGAAGGAAAAGTGTGTCGTGAGTGTCAAATAGGTAAGCAAACCAAGATGTCACACCCAAAGCTTCAACATCTGATAACCTCCAAAGTCTTGGAATTACTGCACATGGACCTTATGGGACCAATGCAGGTAGAGAGTCTTGGTGGAAAAAGATATGTCTATGTGGTTGTTGATGACTTCTCAAGATATACTTGGATAAGCTTCATCAAAGAAAAGTCAGATGTGTTTGAGGTATTTAGAGATCTGTGCCATAGGATCCAAAGAGAAAAGGCAAGTTGTGTGGTCAGAATAAGAAGTGATCATGGAAAGGAGTTTGAGAATCAAAAATTCTCAGACTTCTGTTCATCAGAAGGGATCAACCATGAGTACTCTTCTCCCATCACCCCTCAATAGAATGGGATTGTAGAAATAAAAAACAGAACTATTCAGGAGTCAGCTAGAGCCATGATTCATGCCAAGAAGTTACCCCTGTACTTTTGGGCTGAAGCTATGAACACAGCATGCTACATCCACAATAGAGTCACACTAAGAAAGGGAACTCTATCCACCATCTATGAAGTCTAGAAGGGTAGAAAACCTACAGTCAAGTACTTTCATGTATTTGGAAGTAAGTGCTACATCCTGGCTGAATTTTTGACAAACAAAGTAAAAGTTATGAACTTAGTTCAGGACATCAGGATGTCACACCAGATGTTGTGACATCGCAAACCTGCTATCTGACTTAAATGATGCGTAACAGAAGTGCACAAAATCAGGAATAAATATCTGGAATTAATTGTAAAAGGATAAGCACTCCAAGGCGCCTCTTTAGGAAGCTTAGTTATCTGGTTCCAGTGTAAAGGAAACAGAAAAACTAACTCACCTTGATTCAAGGAGATAACAAACTGACTCACCTTGATTCAAGGAGATAACTGTGGGATTTATCAAAGTCTGGATAATTTGCAAAAAGCCCACAAACCAAGCATCTATTTAAGAAACTGAAACACTCAAGAAAATCTAACGAATTTAAGAAGAGTGTCAATGGTGTTAGTGAAGCTAGCAGGTTTTAATTGTTTGTTAGTCACTTTATAAGCTTTTAAGCAAAAAGTGAATTGTGTCTTGATTGAAACTGATAAGTAAGATCAAGCTGGTGTGTCTGAAGTGTGACTTCAAACTTATTAATCATTCTAAGTTAAAGATCAGTATGTGATTGAGGGGGAGTGAGTAGGTACTCATATCTAAGTAGAGTCTTAGATAGAAATTTCCTTGGGTAGATATTAAGCGAAGGATTAAACTGATTGGCTTAACTCCATAATTAATATTACTTATATTGGATTTCCTTCCTGGCTTGGTAGCCCCCAGATGTAGGTGTGGAGATACACTGAATTGGGTTAACAAATTCCTGTGTTATTTAATTTACTAGCTCATTAATTTATTGTTTAGGATATCAGTGTCTAAACATCTGGTTCGACATCACATATCTGATCGTAGAATTTCACAAGGCTTCACTAATACACTAATTTTGTCAGAATGATAAAAAGAATGAACCTTGATCTGATCATTAGCAGCATCAATATGTAGAGGTGAAAATCGATCATAAATAGTTGTTTGATGAAAAAGTGGCACTCTTATTGTAACAAAGTAATTACAGCTTGAAGATTACCTTGTTGCACGGAAGTGAAGAGACGATGATCGTGGTTGGTACCTCTGCAATCAACAACACAAATTCATTTTTTATAACCATTCAACCTTACTTTACATGGAACAAACACGATTTGTATAACCATTCAACCTTACTTTACAATGATATGAAGTGACAAGATCGTAATGTATCATTGAACTTTAATGTAAAATATTTTCAAAGTTATGATCAAATAATGGACATTGTGGCATCCAAGTAGCACGAATCGAGTCTCTTGTTTTTCTACAACTAAAATCAGTGTTGATTCCTATACTTTGAAATCTCCATGATGGTTCCTCAATGATAAATGAATAACTGCTATAAGAAAATTTTCAAAGTCTACTTTATAGAAATAAAAGTTAGGAATTTTACTTTCATTTAAAATGGCAATAATCAAAATCATGAATGGAGTGAAATCAAACTTCCATATCAGTGCAATAAACATAAATCCAAACTGCATTCACGGAAGAAAAAAATGTAGCATCAAAAACTTTGCGAAGTTTGCGATTATTGTTTTCGTGAGAATAAAAAATGCAGCATCAAACCTTAGGAGTCGAATAATGAATGTCGAATTTCCTACAGCCGAAGAGTCAATTCTGGAGTGCTCTCATTGCATTTTGGGCATCTCTGACATCATATGTTATCGTAGAATTCCCTATATAGTTGCAAGCTCTATCAAAACTATGAATATCTCCAAATTGCTTCAAAAACCATAGCAGGAGGTGGAGGTCCCACAAATAGTTCAGTATCATCATCCAATTCAGCTTCTCTAAAGACATAAGATAGGAAATTTCAAGCAACGTCGTCTAATATGAATTGAATCAACCAAGTCAGGAAATGTAATCATACAAAATAAAATAAAAAACTTCATAAATCGGTACATGAATGTGGTATGTGCTTATGTTAATTAGTAGCAACGGCAGGTAATGGAATCTCGTTACTCACTCTGATTATTTTGTAGCAAGGGGTTTGACTTGTTGAGCGAAATAATCACCTCTACCCATAGACTTCAGTGTAATTCGACTCCTAAATCCCTTTTTGAAATAAGGGTAATAAAATCAACAATCATCCGTAGTTAGCCGAACAACGAAGCTTTGACTTTCCCATTGCACGAGGGAATACGTAGACATATGAATCCCAATCCCTGTCGAGCACCTATGATCAATCAAACTTCAATTAAACACTTTTTCTTTAGCATGTAACTCATTAGGAATAAACATACATTCGCATGTGACAACTTAGATGGTTCCCATCGAGTACGATGGATGTAGGAGGTGCTAATACCTTCCCCTTACATAATCAACTTCTGAACCCAGACAATGGTTGCAACGACATTGTCTTTATCCCTTTCTTCACGAGTTTTATTTATATTTTCCCTTTCCCTCTTTAGGGATAAATCAAAATTAGATGGTGACTCTCATGTCAGTGCAACTACGACCGCATTCGTGAGGATCGTATTTTTCGAGGACGACAGTTGGCGACTCTACTAGGGACTGGTTCACCCCTATGAATGTAAATCCTAGTCTAGGTTGTTCCACGTTTGTTTGGATGTTTTCCTTTATATATTACTTTCCTTTTTTATCGCTTTCAAGATTATATCTTGTGGATCCTTGATACTGATGGATTGATACTTGGATTGCAAAAGAAACCTGAGTGAAATGCTTTATGCCCGAGTCTATGAGCATAAACATAAAATTAGGAGAGGTTGTGTAGTATTGGCTCCCGAAAGAAACACTTTCGTGGACGGTCGATACAAAGACCTCACTTGGAGTTGATTTTGATGCAAATGCTGACGATCGTCATATTTATGGCGCAAACGATATGTGTTTTCATTAGGATCGTCGACTCTAAGGACCTTAGAACCTTAAACCATTTGTCCCAAACAAAGATTGATGGTCGCATAGTATAGGGCACCGAAGGGTTACCCTCGCGTAGTTCGATACAAAGACCTCACTCATAATAGACTTTCTCAATGAAGTTGACTGACTGTCAAATGAATGACACGTCTAGAAAACAGTTGAGAAAAGTCCACAACTCTAAGACTTTTGTTTGAAACCTTATGTCGATGGTTGCGTAGTATGGGGCACCGAGACGGTATTATCTCGCGTAGTTTGATAAGAAAACCTCACCTAAAAGAGATTCATACGGGGGAGTTATTCAACCGTCATATTTATGGCGTGTCTGATGAACAGTCATATGAAATTATAAATTTGGGGTTCCTTAAAACTATAGAGCCTATCTGCTGAGATATTTGTAAGGAGAGCAATCCAAGTATCCTCCATCCGTACCTCGGACATTTTGAAATTCAGAATTTTATGTGTAATATCTCCTCGCATATTATTTGCATATCCTTGCATTCATTTTGCATACATCCTAGTTGTTTATGTTCATTTGTTCTCGTCCTCAGATTTGTTGAGTCTCCGTCAAGCGGATTCCTAAACACATATTCGGAACTGAAGCCAACATCAAAAGAAGAATGGAAAATCAGGAGCAACATAATAGAAGGGTTAGAGAAGACCTCAATGAGTTGAAAGGAAACATGAATATACTCATGGAAATGACGCAAACATTGTTGGCTAGGGAAGCTCGGTCTCAGAGGATTGTCATACTTCAAATTAATGTTACCCCGATGGGTATTGTTTCCCAAACTGTTTATGAAGATCCTTGTTTCTTGCCCCATGATGCTGAATCTTCTGGAAAGTCCTTTGAGAAGTTTTAAAAGAGGAAGGAGGTTGATACAAAGTATGAAGATACGGTACCTCGTCGCAGACAACATTACTATGATCAACCATATGTGATTGCAACTCCTCCTCTAATTAATGCTTCACCAGTTCATGTTCCTCCACAAAGGAATGCTCGTCAGAATCAGACTCGCAATCCCAAAACTAGAACTCAAATTGATCCTATTCCTATGAAATATGTTTAGTTATACCTTTACTTGATTCTGAAAGGTCTTATCACAAATAGACCACTCACTCCTCCAAATACACTTCCAGATGAGTTTAGGACTGATCTTCATTGCCAATTCCATGAGGGAGCTGCAGGTCATGATATCGAAAGCTGTTATGCCTTCCAGGCTTGAGTTCAGAATTTGGTCAGAGGAGACATGCTCACCTTCACACCAAGAGGGATTCCCCATGTTGGCAGAGATCCCATGCCAAATCAGAGTGGCTAAAGACTTGGTCAGAGAATCACAGGTCACTACCTAAAGCCGAGGGATCAGATGGGAAAGCTCATCCTTGTTGCTGATTAGACACTAGGCCTTATTTCTTTTCAGTTTTTAATTTCTTTGTTTGTACTATGTGTATTTTCTTTAAGACTTGTTCGTTTTTTAATGTTAATCTTAATGAAATGAGCATCGCATATTTTGAACCAATTCACTCCCTTTCATATTTGTGCATATTCATGCTTTTCCTTTTCAAAAATTCAAAAAATATACATATCATTGTTTCGCTTATTCATTTTTCTTTATCAAATTGTTGCTTAAGCAAATATTTGAGGGAGGATGACAAAGGCAATATGATTCTAGTGTGTTTGTATGTTGATGACATATTGCTGACAGTGAGTTCTGAACACGAGATATCTAAGTTCAAGAAAGTGCTAATGAATGAGTTTGAAATATATGACCTCGAGAAAATGACATTTTTTTTAGGGATGGAGTTTATGTACTCTTGGAATGGTATCATTTTATATCAGCTGAAGTATGAACCTAAGCTTCTAGAGAGATTTAAGTTGCAGAAATGTAAGGTTGTTGTCACACCTTCAAAAACCAATCACAAATTGGATTCTGATTCTGAAGGTGAGGATGTGAGATACTACAACCTTCAAATAGTTGGTTGATTCTCTAAGGTATATGTGTAATACCAGACCTGATATCTGCTATGCAATTGAAATGATTAGTAGGTTTATGAGTAAACCAAAGTGGTCTCATTACCAAGATATTGTCAGGATTTTGAGGTATATCAAGGAAACTCTGAAGTATGGAATGTTATTCCCTTATGGATGAAATACTAATTCAGAGTTGGTGAGTTACTCAGAAGCTGATTGGTGTGGAGATAGAGTTGATAGGATAAGTACTTATGAATACTTGTTTAGGTTTCTAGGAGGTCATATTCTTGGTGTTCCAAGAAGCAACTTGTTGTTGCACTGTCAACGTGTGAAGTTGAGTACATAGCAGGTGTTGTAGTTGCATGTCAACCTGTATGGCTTCTGAATTTACTGCATGATTTGAAGATTAAAGTAAACAAGTCTTTGAAACTGATGATTGATAACAAGTCTGTAATCAATCTTGCCAAAAACCCAGTTCTACACGGGAGAAGCAAGCATATTGAGACAAAGTATCATTTTCTGAGAAGTCAAGTCCAGAATGGAGTGCTAGAAGTTGTGTACTGTAGCACCCAGAAGCAGCTGATATATGTTCTGACAAAGGCGATCAAGACATATCAATTTCTCCATTTAAGGGATGAAATTGGTGTTGTTAGTAGGGGTGTTCAAAACCAAACCAACCCAATAGAAAACCGCAAACCAAGCCAAGCCAAACCGAAACCGCAAAAAACCGCATTTGGTTTGGATTTGTTCGAGTCATCTTTCAACAAAACTGCATGGTTCGGTTTGGTTTGCGGTTTGTATTTTGCAAACCAAACTAAACCAAACCAAACCGCAATATGTTACAACTCAAACTTCACTTATTCCATATCTAACCCAAAACATAAATCCATTGTGCCTTAACCTTACAATTTTGATATATTTTCTCTTACTCACACTTAGTTTTTCAGTTTCAACCTTCTCAAACATCTTCTAATAGTATTTCACATTCTTCTCATCTTCTTTGTCATGTATGTCTCCTATCTTCTACGCTAATCTCTCATCTCACATGTTCTTTATTTTTCATGTTCTCATTTTTATGTTATTAGTTTCTCTTCTTATTACATTTTTATCACACCTTTCTTCTCTAATCTCATATCACTTTTTTTTTCATCTTTTCTAATCTCCTTCTCCTCTATTTTTTCTATTTTATTATAATATTTTTTATATTATTTTATGCTATTATTTTTTTTTCTTTTGTTTAAATTGATTATTGTATATTGAAATAGAAGTTTTTATCTAAATATGATGAGATTTGTTGTTATTTTATTATGTATGAATGACTAAACACAAAGTTATGTTGTCCTCTATATATGTATACATGACTAAATAAAAATATTGTAAGAAACCAAACCAACCGAATCAACCCAAACCGCATTAGTTTGGTTTGGTTTGGTTCAAATTTTTTTTAAAAGCCAACCGAACCAAACCGAACCACATGCTTTTTTCTCTTGCGGTTCAGATGATTTTTAACGTCAAAACTGCTCAAACCACACCGCGAACACCCCTAGTTGTTAGTTTTGATTAGGAAATCCTAAATTAAGGAATGGTATTGAAGGATAATTTAGTATTTTAGTATGTTATCTATGTGACCCTAATATTTTAGTATAAATAGATTAGTGGTACCTATCATTGCATCTATCCATCAATCTTTCTTACAATTTTTGTAGTCGTCGTTGCAAAACAATAAATATATTCTCTCATTCTTACTGTTTTCATCACCTTGTGCACTAACATAGACAAGAATAGAAAAAGTTAATACTCCGTGTTAGCACTCCTAATGTCATCAATTAATAAAGACAGATAGAGAAACCTAATTGAAAGACATTTTATAGAGACATTAACTATTTTGCAATATATTCCGAGACTAAATTGAGAGCTTCTCACATAGACAATGACAAATTTGGTGGTTTACTCTTCCTTAAAAATGAGGGACTGAAACCACTTGATCCTAGAACTCACCCTCAAACCAGATTAGTCGGTCCACTAGATCAGATACTGATGGTGAAAACTAAAAAAAGAACAAATTCACCGATTCACATCCATTCATGATTTGTGTAAACAGCAGCAAAACAAATTCTATCAGGAATACTACTAGAATTTGAATGAAATCCCTTATTATTTATTGAATCAAAACAGAAGAACAAATGCAAACACTCAGACTTGACTTATTCACCATGCACGTCAAAATTGAGTCAAGTACATACAGAGAAACGTTTATTGTGCTTAATTCATGATGGAGACATTGTCATACTAAAAGGGATTTATATTTCAGGTTGAGATCCTTTAAGCTTTTGGAGGTGTGTTGGCAAACTTCCAAGAAAAGTGATCCAATCCATTGTAGTATCTGCTACCTGCTACATCATCCACGGGAACCGCTGCAGAAACTTCTCTCAGCTTCTCTTCTGATAGTTTCACTGATAAGGCACCAAGGTTTTGATCCAGATTCTTAATCTTAGTTGTTCCTGAGAATGAAAGAAGTCCCCATTATTTTCAATAATACAAAATACTGAAAATAAGCACTTCAATGGAAAGCAGATGATGCATGAGTTTTATAGTGCACTATCAGCACTTAATAATTTAGAAGAATTCTCAGCCAGTAACTTTGGTACATCAGATGATGCTTTTATAGTGCATAGACTCAATGATAGGATATATCTAAGAGTAGCAAGTAATAAGTATCAAAGATTTTTGCTATATACTATTAGGATAAATTTTGTCACTAACCAGGAATAGGCACAACATCTTGGCCTTGTTGGAGTACCCAAGCTAATGCTAACTGAGCAGGAGTGCACCCATGCTTCTTCCCAAGACTTTCAATCTTATCATATAGGTTTTTGTTTTTCTCCAAGTTCTCAGCTTGGAAACGGGGATGAGAAGTCTGATAAACAAAAAAATCATCAGAAAACAACATACATTTTTAACAAAAGAAGGAGTCTTACTTTTAAAGAAGAATTTATACATCATCCATGTGAGAAAAACAAATCAGATTGACATCAGATGTATCGTTGCTCTAGTTTAGAAAACACAAGCATTTGTGTGCTTAGTTATTACATAATTTGGCACATCTTACTAATAATTCCATGACGGGCAACATAAACACATTAAATATAAGTGCTAAAATGCTATACCAGTTTGCTAACTGCAGGCACGTTTTCGAGAACACCTTTGCCACCAAAGAAACCACGACCAAGAGGACTATAGGGTACAATTCCAATACCAAGCTCTCTGTATCAACAAAAGCTTTAAATAAGTAAAGTCTCAAACACAAACACAACCAAGAGCAAATGGTTCAAACTTAGAGAGAAATCCAAACTAACCCGCAGAGAGGAACTATCTCGTCCTCAATGTCACGAGTCCAGAGAGACCACTCTATTTGCACAGCTGTGATGGGATGAACGGCGTGTGCTCTCTTTATTGTATCAGGGCTTGCTTCAGATAGGCCAATATACTTCACTTTTCCCTCTTCCACCAGTTTCTTAAGTTCACCTACCTATAACCGAACAAACATGTTAACAATATGCATCTAGTGAAATAAGTCAGATAATGTCAGCATAGGAAGAAATTCTTAACCGTATCCTCTATAGGCACGGATGTATCAACTCGGTGTTGATAATAGAGATCAATGTATTCAACACCAAGCCGTTTCAAGCTAGCTTCGCAACAGGAGCGCACATACTCCGGTGAACCCTTGATGCTCATACCAGAAGCATTTCTTGTGGCTACACCAAATTTTGTTGCAATCTGTATCTTTTCTCTAGGTAATTGCTTTAAAGCCTAGTGAACAAAATAAAATATTAACACACTGAATTCAACTCGAAACTCTCGGAACAAATTAGAACAGAAATTGTTGGTAGTTATTAGGATTAGTACCTTTCCAAGCAAAATTTCATTAGAACCATCGACTCCATAAGCATTAGCAGTGTCAAAAAACGTGATCCCTTTGCTGAATGCATAGTGAATAATGGAAATAGCATCTTGTTCAGGAAGAGGATCATTGTAAGCACCACTGAGTCCCATACATCCAAATCCCAATTTTGAAACCTAAATTAAAATAATAGATAGTTAATTAGTATAAGTATCTAGTTAATTAAATTAATAGATAGTAGTATATAGTATGAGTTTTTAAATTATTATTGTATCGATATCGGTGTCGTGTTCTGGTGTCCGTGTGTAAGTGTGTATAAATGAATGGAGGGAGGAAGGAAAGATACCTGAAAGCCTTGGGTTCCAAGAGTGACATGAGGAATTAGTTGAGTAGTTGTCATTTTGGTTGATGAATGAATAAAATGTATGAATTGCGTGTATCAGCGGATGTTATAATAGATGAATGAGATGTGCATCTATCGTCACTGAGTGTGTCAGCGGGTTGTATAAGTCAACTATGATTGGTTTTCAAAAAGGAAAGACCGCCACGGAGAAAAGTAAGCACTCACGTATCTTCTTATCCTGAAATGATGAAAGAACTGTAGTATGGTTAGGAACATTCCTCAATATAATATTAAAAAGATAAAAGAAAATCTGGATATTTTTATTCAATAAAAGTAAATTAATTGTGATTACAAGTATTGGTATAGGTGTGGTGTCGGAAACAGACTCGAACAAGCCAATTTTCAGATATGTCCGTGTTACGGAACTTACGCAATATATTAATTAACTACTACCTAATAATTTAGGTTTCAAAAT
Organism: Lathyrus aphaca; assembly: GCA_963966055.1. Classification (NCBI taxonomy): domain Eukaryota; kingdom Viridiplantae; phylum Streptophyta; class Magnoliopsida; order Fabales; family Fabaceae; genus Lathyrus; species Lathyrus aphaca. The sequence continues at coordinate 14,588,973 of OZ014525.1, forward strand.
TGGGATTTGGATGTATGGGACTCGGTGGTGCTTACAATGATCCTCTTCCTGAACAAGATGGGATTTCCGTTATTCATTATGCATTCAGTCAAGGTATCACTTTTTTTGACACTGCTGATCTTTATGGAATCGACGGTTCTAATGAAATTTTGGTTGGAAAGGCTTTAAAGCAATTACCTAGAGAAAAGATCCAGCTGGCTACAAAATTTGTTATATCTAGAGGAGATGCTCCTGGTTTCAGCGGTGTCAGCGTCAAGGGTTCGCCGGAGTATGTGCACTCATGTTGTGAAGCTAGCTTGAAACGTCTTGGTGTTGAATACATTGATCTCTATTATCAACACCGAGTTGATACATCCGTGCCTATAGAGGATACGGTTAAGAATTTCTTCCTATGCTGATATTATATGACTTATTTTACTAGATTCATTTTTTGTTAACAAGTTTGTTGTGTTATAGGTAGGTGAACTTAAGAAATTGGTGGAAGAGGGAAAAGTGAGGTACATTGGCCTATCTGAAGCCAGTCCAGATACAATAAGGAGAGCACACGCTGTTCATCCAATCACAGCTGTACAAATAGAGTGGTCTCTCTGGACTCGCGACATTGAGGATGAGATAGTTCCTCTATGCATGTTAGTTTGAGTTCTTCTCCAAGTTTGAACCAGTTGCTCTTGGTTGTGTTTGTGTTATATAAGACTTTACTTATTTAAAGCTTTTGTTGATACAGAAAACTTGGTATTGGAATCGTACCCTATAGTCCTCTTGGTCGTGGTTTTTTTGGTGGCAAAGGTGTTCTGGAAAATGTGTCAGCAGTTAGCAACCTGGTATTGCATTTTTGTGCTTAAATTTTATGCGTTTTTCTGTTGCTTGCCGTAGAATTATCAATAAATGTGCCAAATCTTATACTTGGGATATCATTCTTATATGTTTTTCTCACATGGATGATATTTTAAATTCTGTAAAAATAGGCTCTTTCTTTTGTTAAAGGTGTATGTTGTTTACTGGTGTTTTATTCGTTTATCAGACATCTTATCCTCGCTTCCAAGCAGAGAACTTGGAGAAGAACAAAAACATATACGATAGGATTGAAAGTCTTGGCAAGAAACATGGATGCACTCCTGCTCAGTTAGCATTCTCATGGGTACTCCATCAAGGCCAGGATGTTGTGCCTATTCCCGGTGAGCCACAAAATATTGCATTTCTATCACTGTGTTTATGCCGATCAAATAAGCGAAGAACTATATACAATACCGTATTAAGAGCATCATTCGATGTACAAATGCACAAGAGTTACTGGCTGAAAGTTCTAAATTATCAAGTGCTGATATATAGTACACTATAAAACTCATGCATCTGCTTTTGATTATTGAAAATAATGGGGACTACTTTCATTCTCAGGAACAACTAAGATTAAGAATTTGGATCAAAACCTTGGTGCCTTAGCAGTGAAAGTATCAGAAGAGGAGCTGAGTGAAATTTCTGCAGCGGTTCCTGTGGATGATGTAGCAGGTAGTAGATACTACAACGGATCGGATAAATTATCATGGAAGTTTGCTAACACACCTCCAAAAGATTGAAGGGTCTCTACCTGAAGTATGAATCCTATTAAGTTGGAGAATGAATCAGTCATGAGTGAAGGAGCAACAATCATTTCTCTATTTGTGCAAGACTCCATTATGACGTGGCTGATGAACAAATTATGACAGGGTGTTGTTTTAATTTGTTCTGCTGTTTTGATTCAATATAAAAATAAGGGATTTCAGTCAAATTTTCTTAGTTTTCCATTTTAGATGAAAGTCGATGAAATATTTTTTTATAGGCAAAGTGAATGAAATGTTAAAACTAAAAACTAATTGAAATCAATGTAGAAGAAGAAATTAAAACAACCAATTGATTAGCAAATTATTAGAGTTATTATGTACTACTGATCTCGTCCATTAAACGGATCAATACCACCCAAATTCAACCAACGGGAATGCTTACACGAATGGTCCAAGAACTTTGGGTCCATATAATGGTCAGGTCTTAACATCTTATTAGAGTATTAGACAACGAACAATGATGAAGATTATAGTACTCTTCGCTTTTAAGATGGATCTACCCTTGAAGAACATTTGATCACAACTGAAAGGATCTAGAAAACGGCCAGATCTTACTTTTGAGGATCTTCTCACACCAGTCTTTCAAAAAGGAAATCCTAGAACTTTACTCTATAAAGTGGATGGATAATCCGGTACACACAATTATTATAATATAAAATTTCATAAATATAACCGTCACCAATTTAAGAAGATTGTACCATATATCCCTACACTTTGAACTTTAATCCTACATCAAATTTGTTTGGATAAAAATGTCTTCATATAAATAGTTAAAAGAGTAATTTTTTTTTCTTTTCACTTTTCACAGCGTTGACCACTGGAAACAGAAATTTCTCAAAATCTTCCCAAAGTCTTAAGTAAGTCTTCCGGTTTGTTTTTAACATACCGGAACTCTTGATCTAAGTCTTCCGGTTTATAAAATATTTGAGTTGCATACCGGAAGACTTTCATTAAGTCTTCCAATTTTATCGTTGTTGTGCATGTGCCTTCCGGAAGACTTCCATAAAGTGTTCCGGTTTGATTTTTAAGAAATTGTGTACCAGAACTCTTATATGTAAGTCTTCAGGTTTTCATTTTTATTTTTTATTTTTTTTTGCAGTGGTGTGCACACGAGGCAGAGATGGTAGGATACATGTTCGCTCTATGAGACAGGACGATACTTCGAGAAGGACACAAGAAGATCATATCGGTACATCTGCAACAGCAGCAGAACCAGTTGGATATCCAGAGGACCGTACGATGTCAATGTTTTGGTTAAGTACGAACATCATGTCGCTAGACGTTTATGGTTCGGTGAGGTAAGTAAATGATAACTATTTAGTATTGAATAAAAACTAAAATTCCAATGTTGTATTGTATAATTTGCTTAATTTTATTTGTTTTCAGGAGAGAGGTGCGAAGAAGAAGTTAAAGGTTGCAGGGCATGGATTGAAGCTGACTCATATGGTTCCACAATAGCTTCCACCAGAGATGGAGGCTTGGATATCTAGGTCCGGTTTAGCTTCTCTACAGAGAATTAGTTTGACGAAGATAGATACAAATTTGGTTTCTGCATTTGTTGAGAGGTGGCATCTAGAGACATCATCATTTCACATGTCGTTTGGTGAAATGACCATTATTCTGGATGATGTTGCTTGTTTGCTTCACCTGCCCATCAAGGGGTATTCTGGAGCCCTCAACATATCAGTGAAGACATAACTATTGAGTGGATTGTTGACTACCTAGGAGTGTCACAGAGAGTGGCACTATTCCAGGTCCGTGCGTACAGGGGTTCGTACTATAAGCTGGAGTGGTTATATGATCGATTCGTAGAGCATATAGCTTCTTCATCATGGGCATATGCGACCAGATGTTATTTGATGATGTTAGTGGGTTGCACGATTTTTGCGGACATGACCTTTACACTTGTTGAGGCACGATACCTGACACTATTTATGGACTTGAATGGGTTATCAAGCTATAGTAGGGGAGCAGATGCATTGGTGACCTTGTATAGTTATCTCAGAGATGCGTCCATGTTCAGTTGTAAACAGCTCGGTGGTTACCCGACTCTCTTACATGTATATGTTTAAATTCAATTTATTGGTTGTTTTTATTTTAAGTTTAATGTTAATTTTATTATGTTCATTATGTTATACTTAATTATTAATGTTATAATATTTTTTTAACAGTGCTGGATTCATGAATATTTTCCTACACTTGGAAAAAAAAAAGGAGAGAATAGGATATCAGCTAATAATTGTGGTCTCCCGCGAGCGATGAGATGGACATACAGATAAGGTGCGTTAAAGGTGGATGAGTTGTGACCTATTCTGAATGAGCTGACACCTACCGATGTCATATGACGGTCATTCGAGGATCATAGAGTTCATTGTCTATTTGATGAGATTTCTCTATACAACGGCTTTTTGAGGTGAGGTGACACTATTATTCCATATATGCCAGACAGGTGTCTTCGGCAGTTTGGATACCGTCAGTATATTCCACATGCACCTATTGATTATACGATGGCGAGTGATATCGATGTTGAGTGGATTAGTTACATTCAGAGTGTTTGGCAGGTGATTCGTCCGACAATACTGGCCACTATCCCATTTGAGACAGATGATGGATATCTCGAGTGGTATTATCGTGTTTCACATCCTCGATTGCTACCGCCTAGACATGATGAGTCGAGAGTTGCATTTGTTCCTGAGTACGATACATGACCATCTGATCCTGTCTGGGGTCGTGTGTCTACATTGATTCATCGTTAGCTTCAACAGACTGCGGCTGAAGAGGATGACCCACAGTTTGCTGATCTGTTTGAAGCTTTACGTATTGCTCGTTCACAGTGACTTATATTTATGTTTATGTTAATGTATTAACTTTTGAACTTATATGTAGAATGTTATTTATGTTATATGTTATTGTTAATGTATTAACTTATATGTTATGGTTATGTTTATGTGATAATTTTTAGACTTAAATATTGAAATTAAAATTGAATCACATAAATTAATATTCATAATGTGTTGCAAACATATAATATACTTCATGAATTAAAACGAATAACATAGTTTATAATTCATAATGTGTTGGTAATATAGGCGTAAGTTGTTGCCAATGTAGGAGACGTCCTGCAAATCCTAACATCCACGATGTTGCTGCTGGATAACGTAAGTTCTTCCAATCTGTTGTCACTCGTGGCAATGAAAATCATTCTTTTATGTTAACCTGGATATAAAAATAAACAAAAAATTATTTAACATTAATCAAAATATTTACTAAAAAATATACAATTATAACAATGTTTACCCGAATCCAATGATTTGAGTTTACAAATCCAATGCAATAAAATGAGACATTCGGTGAAAATGTAGTTGTCATAGGGAAGAAAGTCAAGCATTTGAATCCAAAACAGACAAGTACCACATTATACCGATTCGCAATCACATAACCCATGTCTGCTAGAGACAACCATTTATTTGGTGGTTGAGAACCAATTCCCTTTATCCTCAAAGAATCTCTCACTTGCTCTAACCGATCAGCAAATAAATTGGCATATAAAGTTGATCTTTCATTATGTATAATTTCCAACTCCAAGTCTTGGTGAACCGTTCGCCAACCATATTCACCATAACCATGCAATGAAGCAATGACTCTAAATCCACAATTACCATCTGACAATACATTGACTACATGTTGGAGTACAAATAGAATAAGAGTTTTGTTATCGATCCACAAAGATTGTTTTGTGATATTTGAGCCGTTCTAAAGTTGCGCTAGTTTAAGACTCAAAGTAACAAATGGGGGTTTTTGGTTTCGGTAACGGAAAGCTTAATCTTTGAATTCAAATAAAAACTACAAGTTAAAAGTGTTGTTTGTTGAAAGATTATAAAAAGCACATGCCAAAGTTAGGGTTCGATAGGTCCATTTGCACGTATAGTTTCGATCAAGCGGACAAACTCGTTAAAACGATAAACATAATCACAATATCCTCTCAAAATGTTTATTTCTAACACAAAATGTGAGTTTTACCATTTTTGATCCATTGATGATCTCTCACTCAATCTATCAAAATGGTAACATTAAAGATTAATACAATGTGAACACCAAGTCTCATAACTATCTCTAGCTTATGTTCTTTGGTGGATGAAAAACCTAAGTCAAGTGTTGAACACATTTCTCAATCATGAAGCAACACAAAATATATTTCATAAACACAAAGTTTTTCACCATATATTTATCATCAAGAGTTCTTACACAATGATCAAAGCCTATACATACAAAGAGAATACCTATCTACCTTCTAGCCTTAACATATAAAGGGTTTAGCTATCCATAATCATGGAAGCTTCCATTAAAAGAAAGATATGAAGAAGACAAAGCATCAATGACGATCTCCCGACTATTGATGCGCCGATTCTTCGAAAATAAGAGAAAATCTGAATTCTAGGATTTTTTCTATATGAAATATTAAAAAGGCATCCCAAGAAAATGAGTTGTGAAACTCTTTATACAATTCTGAAAAACGCAGTGCTCGCTAAGCGAGCCTTCATTAAATGCTAAACCGCCATAACTCGCTAAGCAAGCTGAGACCCTCGCTCAGCGATAAACTCTCTGACTCTTTCGCTTGGAGCTTGCTTAACGAGCTTCAACAATCCAAAATCTCGCTAAGCGAGCTGAGACCCTCGCTCAGCGAGAAACTCTCTGACTCTTTCGCTTGGAGCTCGCTTAGCGAGCTTGCAACGAGCTTCAAAAATCTAAAATCTTCAAGAATCTTCCAACGAGAGTCATCATGAACTGCTTTCTTCATTCCAAATATGTAACCTAAAAATCATAAAACAAAAGTTAAATAATCGATACTATTGCAACAAGTAAACTAAAGTATGAAAATAAATTAAAAACAAAGGGAAAACGCATTAGAAGTCCAAATAAACTCTTGAAAAGTGCCAAAAACTATACTACAAAATAACACTAATTGGTACTTATCAACTCTCCCCCAACTTGCTTCTTTGTTTGTCCTCAAACAAAGGTGAATTTAAAGAGAAACAAACACAAAACAAAACAAAGATAACACACTCAAATTGATGGTTCAAACCGAAAGATTTTTGCTTACATGTAATGTCCGGCCTTGCAAAGAATCACAACATGATCATGAACTAACTTCTAAACACAATTGACAAGAAAACGACATAAGCGATAAAATGTTCAAACAAGAATCACCTAATAACTTAATTAAGCCAGGCTTACTATCTACAAGGGAAAAATCACTCTCATGTGTAATTGTGTTAGCATCCGGAACAATTCATACAAGTATCAAACCAATTCAAAAGGAAAATCAAGGAAACAAAGATCTCAAGGACTTTTTCAATGTTGTAATGGGGCAAGGGTTACCAAGAAAGGGATATATATATATATATATATATATATATATATATATATATATATATATATATATATATATATATATATATATATATATATATATATAAAGGCCAATGATTCAAAATGGTTTTCAAAAGTTTTTGAAAAATGAAGAACATGCCAAATTAACATCAACCAATAAATTTCTCAATTTTCCCTAACTCCTCCTTACCACACTTTTCATCTTTTTTTTTATATGTGGTGCCCCTTCTCAAAAAATAATTTTTTTTTTCAAATGATCTTTTGATTTTCAAGCAACTCTACTAGAGTGAAAAGCTACTACAAATCTCATTTCATTTTTTATTTTCTTTCCCAAAAGAGGCACCAAATCCAACCATTCTTTTTCACACAAACAACTCTCCCCAACTTTTACATCAAACCATAATACATGACCATGTGTCTTCAAAAGGTATGTTCAAATGAAAGGGAAAAGTGTATATAAATAAATCAAACTAGAATGAATCATAATGTATTTTTCTTTTCATTGTCTCAACAAGGATTACCAAAGGATGGTAACTCGGTAATCTTAGTGACTCTTGCTTATAATTCATTCTAATTGTGTGAAGGCTCAAAGTTGACTAGAAAATCCTCACACTACTCACTGGGTGACTAAAGCCTAAAGAAATGAGTGGTTTTTCTCAACAAAAAAAACAATGCCTAGATCAGTTCCAAGTTTCCAAAATTTACCAAAGAATACAAGGTACAAGCATGAATCACACGAGTTCACAAAAATTGCATAAACATTATTAACAATAGAAGTCACTCACTTTGTGGTTTGTCCTAAATGATTCTCATGTGAACACTTATGCAAAATGAATAAAGCTTGAAATTTGCGGAAAGTAAATAGTTCATGTACATGTTATTTTCTATAAAGCACGAACGGAGTACCTTTTTCGCACAAACTTAAGGAATTATATCATCACCATCAAAGAGAGGTGAAACACAAAGTTCTTTGATCAACAAAATAGCACTTGCTTCCTCAACAAAACCACCTTAAAATCAAGAACAAACACAAGAATTTGTACCACAAAATAATAGGAACAAAAGCATCCACCCGGATGTTAACTAAACATAAATATACCAAAAGCATCCGCTCGGATGTTAACTACTAGAAGTGTTAAAGAAACAAAATGGCACCATCCGTCCGGAAGGAGACTTACAATTCCACAATATCAACAATACACCAAATATCCAGGTAAACACCAAAAGAAACCACATCCGTCCGGATGGTAAAAATCCAAAAACTACTACATCACAATCCTAAAAACATCACAATCCTAAAAACATCACAATCCTAGAAATATTCTAAAAACATAAAAACAAAAGATGGACAATCAAACCGTCCAGAAGTCACTTAGAATAACTAGAACTAGCATCATCATCAGCACCCTCAGCGTCATTATCAGCACCCTCAACACCTGCATTAGCACCCTTAGCACCTGCATCCCCTGAAGAGGATGAAATGTCCCCAGGCCAAGAAAAATGGGCCCTGAAAGCATCCATGGATCTCAAAGAGTGGCCCATATGAGGCTCTCGAATCATAACCTGCAGCTGAAGCATGGACTCATAAATAAAATAAAGAGAACGATGATGAGATGCATGCATCACCCAGTTTGTTGCTACATCAGCATTCATACCACTTCCTCTGCCAAAAGGAAGACCTCTAGGAGGAGGAGCAGAAGCAACATGTGTAGTCAAAATGGGAGGCTCACAAAATGTTCTACAATACTCATCATCAATCTTCCTCAAATTTACATTCCCATAAGAGGGAAGAACAACACCAGCCTTCCTACAAAGAGCCATAATCAACCCAGGGTGTGTGAGTGCACAAGCTGCCCTGGAACCATGCACAGTACCACTCGTGGCAATCCTTCGAAGCTCAGAAGAGATAATTCGTGCAAGATCTACCGTCTTTTCTTCAATGATACAGTGAATGAGAGCAACCACTTCAATTGTGATATCTGAAACATGGCTCCTGGGTATCAAGTTGTGCAGAACAATCATCATAATCACTCGAGCATGGTTGTGCAAAGCTCCTCTCTTGAAATGCAAAGGTACTCCCGTAGAGCTCACTTCGAAATAATGGTTCTGATCATAGATACTCTCCTTAATGGGCTGAATATCCCAAGTCCTCCTAGCTTTCATCCTACCAAAGTCACACACACCATCCTCAAAAAATTGTACATTACCCCCAGGTAAGTACTTATGATGTCCTTCGAGAAGTTAATCACTTTGCCTCTCACCCAGGTGGTATAGGCAAACGATTCACCTTCAGAACCCATCGGAAGGGCGTTCGCAAATAACTCCCTAACGATTTCCAAATGATACTCAGAGTGAGGCTCGCAGAGAACTCTTACATAAAGTGTTCCGGTACATGGAAAATTGGCAACCGGAAGTCTTATTGGTACTGTTCTGAATCGGAACACTTACCCTAAGTCTTCCGGTGATAAAAAATTAATACACTGGAACTGTTTTTTTAAGTCTTCCGGTTTGAAAAAATATATATTGGAAGTCATCTTTCAAGTCTTCCGGCACGTGACTTTTTGGATAAATTTTTCGGAACTCTGACGGTCTGACATGAATGGTAAAAATTAAAATAATAAAATAATAAAATAATATCAGGGTTAAATTTAGTATTTTGAAAAATTTGTAGGAGTATATATCAAAGTGTAGGGGTATATGATACAATCTTCCCAATTTAAATGTTGGAGTGTTTCCAAGATCCGTAAAATGTTATAATTGGATTTAACTTTATAATATTTTGAATTTGAATTTGCTCAACTTATTTACACTTATTTGTTCATCATCACTTATAATAAAGCTAAATACAAATATAATATATTAATGAGAACTATTTAAATTAGTAAATTCCATTGATGAATCCCACTATCGTAAATAAATTTCATTCATTTTATAAAATACGAGTTGGTAAGATAAGAATGTCAGTGCACAAGAAGGAAGAAGATATAAATGATGAAGATGGAAGAAAGAGAAGAGAGAAAAGTTATAACTAACTTTCTAACTGAAAAAATGATTACAATGTTAATATGTTACAACAGATAACTCAACTTATATACACACTTTCAAACTAAATGAAATTTAAATGCAAGCTAAATTACACCCGAATGAAACTAAAATGAATTAAAATCTAACACCATCCCTTAATTCATATTTAGCTAATCAAAATCAACAACACCAATTACATCTCTCAAATGGATAAAATGTTCAGTCTTGATTGCTTTGGTCAGTACATCTGCCAGCTGCTTATAAGTTTTACAATGAACAACTTCAAGCACTCCATTTTGTACCAAGTTACGCAGAAAATGGAACTCTGTATCAATGTGCTTGCTTCTTTCATGCAACCCTAGATTCTTGACGAGACTCTGATTTGTTGTCAATTATCAACTTCATAGGCTTGCTCACCTTGATCTTCAAATCCTACATCAAGTTCAAAATTCATACAGCTTGACAAGCAGACAAAGCATCTGGAATTGACTCAGCTTCACAGGTTGACAATGCAACCACTGGTAGTTTCTTGGAGCACCAAGAAATATGATCTCCGAGATACTTGAAGAAATATCCAAAAATACTACTTTTATCAACTCTGTCTCCACGCCAATTAGAGTCTGAGTAGCGCATCATCCTGAATCAGATTCAACATCAGTTATGAATAAAACTCCACACCTCAGAGTCACCTTAATGTACCTCAGTATCCTGACAGCAGCTTGATAATGTGAACACTTTGGTTTGTTTATAAACCTGCATAGCAAATATCAGGTCTGGTATTACATAAATATCTCAATGAACCTACCAACTGTTTAAATAATATAGCATCTACATCATCATCCTCAACATTAGAATCCAACTTGTGAGCGTCTTTAATACTCACTGATTTAGAGTCTACCAATGTGACACATTAAATGACTTCTCCTTTAGAATATATCTCAGTATCTCGCATAAAATGTGCAACATAGGACTTTCAAAAAAAAAAAAGAAGAAGATACATAGTAAAATCTAAAATTTATTACTAATTCTATCAGAGATAAATATCACATAAATGTTTCCTAATTTATCTATAACTCTATCCCTCAGTCAATTTTGCTCTACAACAATAAAGAACTTGGGTGATTCCATAATTGATTTTGTTAAAAATAATTTGAAGTAACTTTACAAAATTTGTTCAAATTTTTTATATATTTATTATACTTTGTTAATATATTTTGTAAGAATACTTTTAAATCATGGACACATTTCACAGATATGCGTTATAAAAAATGCATAGAAAATTGGATAGTGGCATTCTTTGAGGTAATGGTGGCTGCGGGTATTAAAACATAGTGAGTGACACACTCAATGATGAAACTCAACTACCGCTGACACACTCAGTGACGATCGATACACATTTTGCTCATCTATATATAACATCAGTTCAAATGGCAACTCATTCTTTCATGCACAATTCACACATTTTATTCATTAATCATCCCAAATGGCAACATCAACTCAACTAATTCCTCATGTCACTCTTGGAACTAACGGCTTTCAGGTATCTTTTCCTTACTAACAACCATTTCTACCATTCTATTTTCTTTCTATAATAAAGATAAACAAATAATAATTGCGATCGGGGAGACTGAAACTGATCTCCGGATCGAATTAATCAGTCCGGTGGATCAGATATTTGTGGTGAAAACAAAATAAAATAATAATAATTAATAAAAACTCTTTTAAACGATATGAATGTATCTTTAAACGTTCTTTGACCCTTAAGACTTAACCGAACATGTGTTCCTGAACCCAATTCATCTAAAATTTTGTTTGACAAAATAAAAAACAAAAGTTGGTAAGATAAGAGGTGGAAAGTCAATTAATATTATGTAATAGAAAATAGTAATAGTGGAATTGGTAGCATTATGACCCACCTCCAAGAGTTAGGTAACGTTCACCTACCCACTACCACTACCAACCAACACATTCTTGAATAGTGAGGAACATACACACCAACAGAGAAACCTATACTGTGAAAATTTTGTTGCGGAATAGAGAAACACAGAAAATGGGAGATACTACAACTATTCATATTCCTCGAGTGAAGCTTGGAACCCAAGGCCTAGAAGTAAACATAGTTGAATTTGAAATCAATCACACACTTTCTTGTTCCTGCGAATCATTAATAATGTTTTCTTGTTTTTTTATGTTGCAGGTTTCAAAGCTGGGTTATGGATGCATGGGCCTCACTGGAGTATACAACGATGCTGTTCCAGAAGATGTTGCTATATCTTTGATCAAACATTGTTTCAACAAAGGAATCACTTTCTTCGACACATCCGATGTTTATGGACCGCATGTCAATGAAGTTTTGGTCGGAAAGGTAACTACTACTTCAACTTTGAACCTGTCTTTTTTTGTTTTAAAATATAAAGAAAAGATGTAACATAAACATTTTAATAACTCTCTCAGGCACTAAAGGATTTGCCAAGAGATCAAATTCAGATTGCTACAAAATTTGGGATTGTTAAAATGGAATCTGGTAAAGTTGTTGTAAACGGTAGTCCTGAATATGTTCGATCTTGTTGTGAGGCTAGTCTTCAACGTCTTGGGGTGGAGTACATAGATCTGTATTATCAGCACCGGATTGATACCACTGTTCCCATTGAAGATACTGTGAGTAACTAATGCAATGTTTTTCTCTATTCTTCTAATTTGTTTGGTTTTAGTGTTTTTCATTTGGTGATTTGATTCAATCACAGATGGGAGAGTTGAAAAAGCTGGTTGAAGAGGGAAAGATTAGGTATATAGGATTATCGGAGGCTAGTACTGATACAATCAGACGGGCACACGCTGTTCATCCTATTACTGCTGTTCAAATGGAATGGTCCCTTTGGACTCGTGAGATTGAGCCGGATATTGTTCCCCTTTGCAGGTATCTTCGATCGATAGGCTCTGATACCATATTGATATCTTGGATGACTCTTCTTGAAATGATTTTGGGTTGTTTGGTGTCAACTCTTTTAGGGAACTTGGTATTGGATTAGTACCTTATAGTCCCCTTGGCCGTGGATTTTTCGGAGGCAAGGCTATCACAGAAAGTATACCTGCAACCAGTTTTCTGGTATGAACTTGATCCTTATTGTTTCTGATGACAGTTAATGTTAGCCTTGAGCTCTTTTTGGATAAATAGTTCATGAATTTAAGGCAGATCGTTTTCGTACAACCTATAAGTTGTTTTCATAAGCTCTCACGAATTGTTATACTAGTAAATAAGTTCAAATGTGTGAATCCAAACAGACCCTTATTCATGGTTTATCAACATCTCGATTTTTTCACCAGGCAATGCAACCAAGGTTACAAGGAGAGAACTTCGACAAGAACAAGATATTTTATTCTCGGATGGAAAAGTTGGCAGAGAAGCATGGGTGTACATCTTCACAGCTTGCTCTTGCGTGGCTTCTTCATCAAGGAGACGATGTAGTGCCAATCCCTGGTAAGTGATTTTCCATTTTGTAAACTCGACAATTTAAGTGCTTATGAAACTTACTTGCGCATTACGAAACCTTTTGTTGTTGCAAGTATAACAATTTTGTAACTTGTCATGTGTTGTACTTGTAGGAACAACTAAGATAAAAAATCTTGAAAGTAATATTGGTTCGTTTAAAGTGAAGCTTAGCGAAGATGATTTGAAGGAGATTGAAGACGCCGTGCCAATATCAGAGGTGGTAGGGAGTCGTACTACCGATGCTTTTGTAAAATGCTCGTGGAAGTTTGCTAATACTCCAACAAAAACATAGTTTGATGCAAGTTTTGAACCTCGGTGTTTGAGATTCTAGTGTTTGGTCTCTTTGCATGACTAAAATTTAATCACATATGAATAAAACCGTTTGTTATGTTTTAGCTTATTTGCTGTGTCTCTGATCTAAATATTACTACTTGATAGAAAGTCTTACATTTTAACACTTTGGAGCGGGTTAGAACTATGAAGCATATACACCTCTGGGAGTAGGCCTCTCGCGGCATCAAATATGCGTCGGTGTCCGACACTTGTATGACATTCGTACGACACATGTTGGAAAAGTTAGATAGATGTCTGAAAAATCAAACAAGTCTCCCAAAACAAAATGGTTTTTTCTTTGTTTTGATATATTTTAAGTCGGTGTCCGACACACATATGACACTCATACAACACGTGTAAGACAATTCAGAAAAATGTTTCGAAAAGAATTTATTTATTTTTCTTTACTTCAACACACCTTATATATTTTTTGGACAAATCTCACACACATCTAAAAAAGTTAAATATGTATTAAAACAACGTTATCAATGACGAATTAAAGACGAATGATAAAGGAGACTATATTGGTCTTAATTTATTGCTTGAATTGTTTGGGTCACAGAAGAAACACACATTTGGAACTTCCATTGAGATTCAAATATACAAATTACTATACCATTGCATGAGTGATGCAAAGAGACCAAAAACTAGAATCTCAACACACTGAGGTGCAAAACTGGCATCAAGTTATGCTTTTGGTGGAGTATTAGCAAACTTCCATGAACATTGAACAAAAGCATCGGTTGTTCGATTCCCTGCCACCTCTGATATCGGTACAGCATCTTCAATCTCCTTCAAATCATCTTCGTTGAGCTTCACTTTAAACGAACCGATATTACTTTCAAGATTTTTCGTCTTAGTTGTTCCTACAAGTAAAGCACATGAAAAGTTCCAAAATTGTCATACTCGCATCAACAAAAGATTTAGTAACGCGCGAGTAAGTTTCATTAGTACTTAACTTGGTCACAAAATGAAAATTAACTTACCAGGGATTGGCACTACATCGTCTCCTTGACGAAGAATCCATGCAAGAGCAAGTTGTGAAGATGTACATCCATGTTTCTCTCCCAACTTTTCCATCCGAGAATAAAATATCTTGTTCTTGTCCAAATTCTCTCCTTGTAACCTTGGTTCCATTACCTGGTGAAAATCGAGATGTTGGCGAACAATGAATAAGGACATGTTTGGATTTAATCATTTAAGCTTTAGGCTAACATTGACAGACATCAGAAACAATTAAGAGTCCATACCAGAAGACTGTTTGCCGGTATACTTTCCGTGATAGCCCTTCCTCCGAAAAATCCACGGCCAAGGGGACTATATGGTACTAATCCAATACCAAGCTCCCTAAATGAGTTGGCACCAAACAATCCAAAATCATTTCAAGAAGAATTATGCAGGATATCAGTATGGTATCAAAGCCTATCGATCGAAGATACCTGCAAAGTGGAACGATAGTTGAATTTGAATTTGATCTCTTGGTATATCCTTTAATGCCTGAGAGAGTTATTAAAATGTTTATGTTAAAACAAAACAAAAAAAGACATGTACGAGGTTGAAGTTTGTTTGTAGAAATTATAGTAGTACCTTTCCGACCAAAACTTCATTAACATGCGGTCCATAAACATTTGATGTGTCGAAGAAAGTGATTCCTTTGGTGAAACAATGTTTGATCAAAGATATAGCAACATCTTCCACTTAGGCCCATGCATCCATATCCAAGCTTAGAAACCTGCGACAACAAAAACAAGAAAACATTATTAATGATATTCGCAGGAACAAGAAAGTGTATGATTGATTTCAAATTCAACTATGTTTACTTCTAGGCCTTGGCTTCCAAGCTTCACTCGAGGAATATGAATATAATCGAATTATAAAACAATATTTAACAAAACAAAAATATTTATATAGATTAAAAATAAACAATATATATTATCTATAATATAAACATTACATATATTACATATTAATATTATATATACAATATATTATTTTATATATATTAACAACATATTATATATTATATATTATATTAGTATTACATATTATATAATATATTAATATAACA
This sequence comes from Lathyrus aphaca, assembly GCA_963966055.1. NCBI lineage: Eukaryota > Viridiplantae > Streptophyta > Magnoliopsida > Fabales > Fabaceae > Lathyrus > Lathyrus aphaca. The sequence continues at coordinate 14,604,877 of OZ014525.1, forward strand.
TAACATATAATATATAATAATATGAAAAAGAAAAAGAAAAGGAAAAGAGAAACAAACCTTCATGACCGTGTAAGGTCAGCACACTGTAATATGAAAAAGTAAAACACACTAGACGTACATATTGTAATTGGTAATCGGCACGCATTATGTATATAAAATGTCAACTGAGCAAATAAAGTTCCTATGTGTAACAGGTAGTATGTACCAAAAATATGCAATGAAAAACATGCGTCTCTTCTTTTATTTTCCTGTTTTTTTTTTTTTACCCGGGCCTCTCACACCAGCGACCAATTAGGATTAATGTAAATGGACCTAAATATTTATTTTGGAATCCAATAAAATATTAATATAAATAATTAAATAAAATTTAATAAAAATAGTTAAAATTAAAATAAAAACTAATTAACCTATTTATTTATTCTAGACCCAATATAAAAATAAATAGACTCAAAAAAATAAAAGTCGGGCACCAAAATGCTCAAAAAAAATAAAATGAACACGTCAAAATAATCAGCACGAAATAAATGACTCGGAAAAATAAAGCGTTTTGTCGGATTTTGAAATAAAAATTATGACCGTTTAAGCTGCTCAGACTGATCAATATATGACCAAAAATAGTCGTAAAAATATTTTTAGCATGTCAAATTAAACCACGTGAACCGCAGATTAATATTACCGACATTTTCAAACTTAAACTTGACATTTATTTGTTCACTGATTTTAGACACAGTTAAAAAGTTAATTTGACCAGTCTATCTGTAAATTTCGAGAAATTATTCCGGCTAATATTAAGACAAAAAAATGTTATGCTATGAAGATGATGCAAATGAATGCGAAACAAAAAGTCGGTTATAGTTAAAAACCGAGGGCAAATTTTGGGGTGCAACAGGGTGTCTTTCACAATCTCGTTGATTTGGGTAGCCATGAAGAAGAAAAGATGAGCTTTGATCTTGCGGTGAAAGAGAAAGGATTTTGGTCACGAAAGATGTGGGAGGTGTTAGTTCCCACAGGCGACGCCACTGTACATAAATGATCCGAACAGGTCTTCGTGGCCTTTAGTTGGGATTATGATGATGTTTGTAGGAGAAAGGGTGGTGTACCTACAAGGTACTCCGACGCTCAAGTAAGTTTCAGTATCTGACAGACTAAAGCGTAAGAAAGTGGGGATTAAAATTCAATACCTGGCCCTCCAAGAGTGGAGGGTTTTTATCGGGGCACATATTCGTTGATTAAGGGCGTGTAGCCTTTGACTGAGCATAATTGCCTCCGGGAAATTTGTAGGGCAGTTGGCCGCGTGGAAGGCGTTATGGCGCGTGAGGGGGAAGTCTCCAACGGCTACATGCTAACACCAATTTTTCTACAACGGTCATATCCTCGTGTATCTCTTAATGGGCTTATGCCCAACTGAGTACTGGATTGGACCTCAATTTGGAAAAGGTCACTTGCTAGGCCAATGCAGAACATATTGTATGACTATTATTGAAATACTAAATAATTCTATTTTTCATTTTTTTACTCTGCAGATTTTTATCAATCGACAAAAACGAGATTTACGAAATTCTTGGAAAAAAAAGGAAGAAGTTAACTAACCTGTAAATGTCGTTGAAGTGGATGAGATGTTACCTGGAACTGCTAATGTCAATATTCCCAATGTTCCTGGAAATGCTGATGTTAACGAAGTTGCTTATTTGAATGTAGGAATGTTGGCACATGATCTATTTTGCCAGAAAAAAATAACAAAGTCACTGAAGAGCGGAAATCAAGTTTTGGTATTAATTTATAGAATTTTTATACACATAAGATATAAATAACATTTCAAACTTTTTATGCAAACTTAATATGGATTAGTCAAGTTAACATATATGTTAACGCAATGACATTTTTTATGTAGCATTTTCTAGTTGATGTTATAAGGAGGAGTCTTCGTCCAGATCAAACTTAGTGTACTTTGATGGGATCTCCAAACAACGAACTTCTATAATTGTGAGATACTTAAATCAGAAAGAGATAAGTTGGAAATGTACATCGGTCATGGGTGGTACTAATACGCCAGAGAAAATAATCTTAAGGTGGGAATAATTTGATATGTCATTACCACTTTGATTCTCAGGCGCTCTACATCAATGTGTTGAGACATGGTCACAAGATTTTTGCTTGATGAAAACCGTCCTCTTTTCCCATGTTTTTCTTAGTATTAATGTTGTTTATTAGGTTCTTTGATGGTATTGCATTTTTGTTTTTTTTTGTTATTGTTGATTTATATTTTATTTTTATTCAATTTGTAGAAGTATTTGTCCAAATGAACTATTTCATTATAATTTTTATTAATAGCAATTAATATATATATATATATATATATATATATATATATATATATATATATATATATATATATATATATATATATATATATATAATATTATTCATTATTACATTTTCACTACATTATAATTTAAAAGATGTATTATATTTGGTAGGCTAAATTATAGTTTTGATCCCTTTATTTTGGCCAACTTACGAAATTAGTCTCCCTATTTATTTTTTAAACATTTTTGGTCCTCCATGTCCATTTTTTGTCCAAAAAAACATTGTTGTATACTATTTTTAAGATACGTGACATACTTTTATTCATTTTGTATAAGAAAGATTAATTATTCATTGTATTTTCGACGACGTTTTATTCTTTCAATCGTCTTCTCCGACCGTCTTATGGATCTTCTTTCTCTCTCGACTTGTTTATTTCTCTTCTTCGTTCACAAAAAATACTCTCTATGTTCTCTCTAGTTCATAAAGTATGTCATGTATATAAAAATGACACATCAATGTTCTTAGACATAAAATGAACATGGGGACCAAAACTGTTTAAAAATAAATGGAGAGACTGATTTTGTGAATTGGCCATAATAGAGACCAAAAAGTGTATTTTAGTCTATTTGTTATGGACCTAATATTAAGATTTTTGAACCTAATATGTATAATCTTCTTGCATGTCATGTCCTATACAATATGCACATATTTATAAGCGTTAGATGATAAATTTTACATAGCATTATACTCCAATATCTTTGTAGTGTTTGTATCGAAATTATAACTTAATATTTTTGTTTTTCAAATTATAATGTATTGGTCTGACTATATTTTATTTAGATGGAAACAATATAATTTCTTATAAGCCATCATAAGGACTAACATATCGAAATTTAGCATTCATATAGGCGATACATTAACTTCAAATTTGTTGTATAAAATTTATCATATACTAAACAATTTGCTGATGAAATTTGATGCAACATATTCAATACAACCAGAGGCAAGATATCTCTCCATCTTTGGTCTGTTAGCTTTCAAAACATCACAATCCCATATTCGCATACTTTCATTGTCCACCAACATCTGATTGACAAGCAATGCTCTCCTCAGTATGTCTACTGAAAAATGCTGCTTAATTAATAAATTATATAAGTTATAATATTAACATACCAAATAAATAACATAAATGACAGTAGCAACAATTTAACATTATCCTTCTCTAAATGATTGTCTTTTTCATTTAATTTCTTCCCCTTTTCAACATCAGTTTCGATATCATGCTTGGAATTAGCTACAACTTTTCTCGGCATAGTTTTTGTTACAACAATCTTTGATTGAATTACTGTTACATGCATACATTAAACAAAAGATGATAAACCAAAATAAACTAAATTTTGCATACATACCAACAGTTTTGTGGTGGTCACCGTCTTTCATCGCTCGAACATTGAAAACTTTTACAACCTAAAGCTAAACCCATTTCCTCTTCTATTTTGAAAACTGAAGAGACAAAATTGCATTAAATTAAGAAATATATTTGCATTCATCTTTTTTTCGACCACTATTCACTAATATTATTTAATAGTCTTAATAAATTATATAAAAAAATTCAAAAATGTATTCTTTAACTTATTTAGAGACTTAATATTATAATATATTTAATATTTATTAAATTAATTGTGCTCTTCAATTTTATTTTTATTTTTTAAATAAATATAGTATTTGTTAAATGATAGATTTAAACGGCCATCAAATATTCATATCCATTTCATCTATAGGTATATATCTTTTAAAATCTTCAAAATATAATATATTAATTTTCTATTTAAAAATATATCACAATAAAATTTGATTTTAATTTTTTTTGTAAAATAATATATTTTTATAGTAATGTGGCCACTAATAGTTAATCACAATGTTTTACACATTATATTTCAAATTAAGTTCAAGAATTAATGTCTATGTAATTATCTTAATTTTATAATTTATAAAAAAGTTAGTTTGAGATTTCTATTTTTAGAAGGCCTGAGTTATGGACCTATTTGCCCAGACTCATGGTTGGCCTTGAGAATGATATTATGCTACTTGTACAAACTCAGTAATATATAATTATTTTATTATTTTATTCATTTTTTATAAAGAATATACATTTTCAATGTGAAATACTATTTAATTCATATATTGTGTACAAACATTTTTATCCATAATTATATTTATTTTTTTATTATTTAAAACGACATTGTGACCCGTGATCCTTTACTAGTTAGGATAAATATTATAATTAATAATTAAAAAAATATTTATTGAGAATATAAATAAATAATAAAAGAGTGGAAGCTAGGGTATGATAAAACATTTGGAAAAACATGTAAACGCATCATGGAGCTATCAGCAAAATGATTTGGGAGCAATAGCGGTGCATTAGGGGAAACGCAGAGAGAATCATGAAAGTTTCAATCGAGGTAAGGGACAGAAATCCTTACGATGATATGTATGTACGATTGCATGATTTGTGTGAAATTGTTATGTATTGTATCAAAATACAAGTTTTGGGTTTGACCCCATGGGGTTTGATCTAAACCGAATGTTTATTTATTTATTTATAAATATATGTACGTGGATATATATCAAAATGTGAAATTTATGCTGTTAGGCGATCGCTTATGACGATTTGTGAGCAATTGAGACTTTCCAAATTGGTCATCGATGTGCCCAAATAGGATAATCCCATTTGAGCACTTAAGATTAACTATTTTTCTGTTAGAACACGTTGTTGGAACGAAATCACAAATTTGTTAAAAAAAGTCATTTTTTTTCAAAAAATACTCAGAACTATTCGGAATTGTACTAATTCCAAAAAAAATCAGAAAAACTAGGATTTTGGAAAAGTCAGAAAATCGGAAAAATTGGGCGATTGGCGACGGATGACGGCGACCGACGATGGTGCGGGGCGGCGGAACATGGCTGACAACGATGGTAAAGTAGGCGGCTACGACTAGGGTCATTTTTGTAATTTTGTCGCTTTTTGCCATTTGAGAGTTATGAGACCTTCGGGTTGACTTTTTAAGTTGAAATTCATCAAGTTCATCAAACAAACTTCTGAATTATGTATAATGATAGTTACACTCATATCATGCAAATAGTACGCCATACCTAATGAATTATTGGTGCGTTGAATTGAGCGAATTGCTCTTAAAGATCGAGCAAGATACGGGAAGTGGATGCATGTGAGATGCTTCCGTGCAATTTCGGATCAGTGGCATTCATTACCCAAGCCATATCACCAATGAATAAACCTTTTCCCAATTTTTAAAATCTGCTGAATTTTTTCATCGATAAAACTGAGCTTTCATGGATCTTGCCCACGTACGGTAGTTTTGGCCATTAAGTGTACTAGGGCTATCAAACATATTCAAGATGAACGTCAGATTGGGGTGATTAATCATGTATTTTTCTCCTTCTCGGATTTGTCTGACTTGTTGATGCTGATGGTGATATCTTCCTTATCAAATTCATCGTTTAAGGAGACTGGTTCGTTCCACTTTGATGCCATAATATATTATAACTGTGTTTTCTCTTCATAAAAATAAAGTTATTCATACATGCCTTTATATACAAGCCAGGAAAAGCTATAACATAACAACTAATTTTTTTTTTCAATATTTTAATCACACATTAAAAATAAATATATTTTTCTAATATACTTTAAATATTTATTATTATCTCTTATGTTAACTTTTTTAATTTATAATTTATCTTTCTCATATAATTAATAATTATAATTTAATATAATTCATTATAATATTTTTTTAATACAACCGTAATTATATTTCTTAATACATATAAAAACATCAAATAGACTTATAACGTCATAACAACAATATTTTAAACACAAGCAATATACACCCTCGTGATACTATTATAAATAAATTTATTTATTTATAGTATATTTGACAATTAATATATTTAATTCATATATGAATTAGATATATTAAGTGTTAAATGCATTTTAAAAAGTCAAATTTATTTATAATAGTGACGAAAGCGTGTAATTAATTTATTCAACAAAGAATTATAGTTGGTTCAAGCTTCAATATTTCTTCATCTTTGGATAGTTTATCAACTTCTTCTTCCTTCAACATTACTATCACATTTCTTGCAAACTCTCCTTCTGAAGAAGGCATCACCATTATCAAACCTTCCCCACCAACATTCCCAACACGACATGAAACATGAGCTGGTTTTTCATTCACACCAAACATTGATTCATACAACAATGACTCTGTCTCTTCCTCTTCCATGTTAACACATGTTAACTCAGAAGAACCATACACACATTTCGGCGTTGATTCCTCTTGCGACTCAAATGATTCGATAAATGACATAATTTCTTTCTCAGTAACATCTTTCATGTGCATGTGTATTAAACTTGCTATGGCTTCAAAAATTTTTCCATTCTTCATTTCTTCCGAATTTAGTGAAAATTTTGAAAAGTATAAAGCGTTTCCAAAATAACCAATTGGTAGATTAGGTTTGATAAGTTTTCTGAAGTCTCTGCAGATTGATAAAGAATGATTTTGTTTATACAATTTCGAACGCTTCAAAAGAGTAACTCGAGTCCAAAACAAAGCTGCAAGGACATCAAAAGCAGTGGCACCGGGACATTTCGAGGTCAATTGTTTTATGATTGAACTTGAGAATTTGAAAGTGGCTGAGGTTATGTTTGTTTGTGGTTTTGGCCCCGAATTCGGACTGGTATTATTGTTGTTTGGTGAAGAAGTGATTGGAATCGGAGTTAGGAAAGGAGGGTGAGAAATGGGAGTCACCTGACGGTAAATTTGTGACCATGATTTGAAGAAAGATGATAAGAAAGTTAGATCAGCTATCATGTGAGTGCAACTAACTCCAATTGCAATTCCACCTTCTTTGAAGCTATTTATCTACAATATAATGAGATAACTTAATTAATGAACATATTAGTGTTATATGATGAAATTATAGATAGTACCTGAATTTGGAAAGGAGACCATGTACTTGTATCAAGTGGCATATCATCCCATGCGATAAGCTGGCCCTCATCCGAGCCACCCGCAGACGATGATAGCCAATTTTCGATAGTACTATTGACATTAGCCTTTATGACCCGAACACCGGTATCATTACACCTAATCTCCCAATCACCACCATCTTCCTCCACTCGGGCCAACCGACCTGTTACAGTTGGGTACATGCACAAAACCTTGGACAAAGATTCCCTCAACGGATCCAATTCAAATGACTGAAACCACTTATCTTCATTCTTGTAGTAAAAAATCAAATGCAAAGTATGATAATCCATACCATGGTCCACAGCAGACAACTTATGTATCATACCCGATTTCATGGGCCAGCTTGATACAACGGTTAGTTTTGAATCAAGTGTTACCTTATTTTCTGACATGCCTGGTTGATTCCTTATTCTTTGACTCTCTCAAAGACAATATAACGTTGGGAGAGAAAAAAGAAGAATGTCTAGTAGTATTTCTTATAAATGAAAACTACATATAGCTTCATTAATATTGTTACCTATTTATAACAAACGTCAAGTGATGTTTATACAATAGAAACATGGCACAAAAATGGAGGGTGGTTAGGGAAGGTTTATTTTAGAGGAAACGGTTAGGAATTAAAGATGAGAAGGTGAAGGTTGGTTGTTTGATTTAATTCAGTGGACCTATACCTTACTAGTTTTAAGTTTCTACTTTAAGCTAATTGATTAAGTTCACGTGCATGTCTCTTGTGTCATTTAGTGACGGTGATTACATTATGTTCACACGTTTTAAATATTCATAGGCTAGGAGTATTTTATTTGCATGGCTTATAAGATGTCTATATTGTGCATTTAGCAGTATTTATGATGAAAATGGCCAGAGCTTTGCGGTTACCGATATGCATTAATGACTAAATATTTTTCCCTTTGGAAACAAAGTAATATCTACTCCCTCCGGCTCCGGCCTTATTTATAAATAAAAAATTCCTAATATTTTTACTCTTAAATATAAGTAAAGTTCACAAATTTATATGCATTTAATTTAATGTTTCTATTTTAAAATTATCCCTACATTAATTATCAGGGTCGGTGTTGACGGTGTTGACTTTTTAGAGGTCCTAAATAAATAATAAAAATTGAGCCCTAATAAAATACTAAGTAACTTTGAATATTTTATTTTTGAGTTTTGTTTTTACCTTTTATTTCAACGAGAGAAGAATGTCAATGTGTAAGACTCAAAGGGAAAAACCATAATCACTAGATGTGACGGTGGTGCGGTGCGGAGCGGAATAAAATTCGTCACAATCACATAAATGATTTTGCCAATTAAGTTTCTTCATTGATTTTATGTGTTTGTCAAATTTCTCTAATGTTTGTCTTTTTATTAATTTAAGACTAATTATGAAACACATATGACTAAGGTGACAAGCTTTTCATATATTTTAGGATCGTCGAATTTTAAAACATAATTATAAGAGCTTTAAAATTTTATTAAAATTGATATATAAACATAAGGAAAGTTAAATTAGTTAAACAAATTATAAACTCTTATAAATAATACATCAATTAAGATTAATTTATTTAAGTTGTTGAAAAAAATTAACTTTAATAATTTAATTTGTTATTATTTAATTATGTTATCTTAATAAATTAAATTGAATTTTTTTAAGTTTTAATTTATTATTATAAATAAAATTTAATAATATATATTTTTATAAAATAAAATATAAAGTAATAGAATTAGACACAAATAATAATGTATTACATTTTATCATATAAATTTATTATATGAGGAATCTTTTTAAATATAAATTATATATTAATAAATAAAAAATTTAAAAATTAAAAACATCTATGATTTTTGTAATTATACTAATACAAATTGGTTTTTGTAAAAATATAAAAATAAGAAATTGGAAAAGAATAATATTAGAATTAATATACAAAAATACTTCAGCAACCAAAGCAATATAAAGCAAATTTATGGTAGAATAAACATTTGCGTAGTTTGTCGTGAAACATATAGTTTCTTCCATTGAAAAAAATAGCATTTTAGTAAGATAAAAATATAAAATTTTAATAGTGGCTATTCCATGGTTCAAACACACAAAACACTAATGCTCAAATCAACTTCTACTACCGCTAGGATAACAATGAAATATGTCATATATTTAGCAAAATATTTATTTATTACTTAAAATTTATATAATTTTTAAGGGCTTTACCTAATTTTGAGGCCCCCGATTTTTCGAGGTCCTGAGTCATGGGCCTGCTTGCCCTGGTCCAAGGCTGACCCTGTTAATTATTTGACATTGTTATCAGATGATAATTTAATTGAGGGTATACTAATAATTATATTATCTCTTTTATATGAAATCAAGAAAATTAAATACATTTAACTATCTTTTTTAATAAACGTGAAATTTTTTTTTATAAATCAGGCCGGAGTAGTACAATTCAAACAATAAGGATTAGGAATGCACAAGTATAGTAGTCAAAACTAAAATATATTAATTAATTTTTATATAAATGGCATGATCGTGGATAATACAATCATTATGCCAAATAAGGGTTACGACAACGTTTTTTTTTACCTTTAACAACGTTTAAAAGTGTTGTCTAAGGTGGCGCTGTCGTATGTAAAGACATCGTTTTTTTATAAGGAAAAAGCGTTGTTAAATGCTTACTTTAGAGAGTGTTTTACCTTTAAAAGCGTTTTCTAAAGCAGACCTTTAGCAGCGTTTTTTCTTTAAAAAAACACTCTCTAAAGTGGGACTTTAGACAGCGTTTTTAAAAGCGCTGTCTAATGTATACGTATATAATTTTAATGAATTTTTTTATGTACCTTTAAAGAGCACTTTTTGAGGAAAAAACGCTTTCTTTTGTCCCCCTTTAGACAGCGCTTTTGAAAGTGTTCCTCAATGTATACCTATAATTTTAATGAACTTTTTCTATACCTTTAGAGAACGTTTTTTTTAGAAGAAACGCTTTCTTTTGTGGACTATAGATGTTTTTTTCTAAAAAAACGTTGTCTTTTCTATACGTATAATTTTAATGGATTTTTTTTAAAAATCTCATTTAACCAATTGTTATGTAGAAACCTGTATAATTCAAGTCATTTAAATAAACATGTATATATAATTCACATTTCCAGTAACAATTTCTGGTATGATTCATTAACCATTTCCATTAATCTCATAAATCACATAAACCATAAATACCATTTCAATCCAAAACTATACAATTCAAGTCATTTACATCTCAAAACTAATATCATTTCAATCCAAAACTATATAATTCAAGTCATCTACATAAATCACAAGTCATTTACATAAACCACAAGTCAATAACATTCACATAATCTCATAATCCTATATCTTAAACTATTCTATTTTCAATAAGATATTCGCACAATTTCTCCGCAATTTCTTGCAATTTTGAGGGCGTGTAATGAGAACAAGCGTATTCATCAAAATACTACATAACAAAACAAAATATGCATTAGTTAGTTTAAAATAATAAATTATGACATATCCGATAAATATTAAAATAAATCCTAAGTTATAAATCCATGCATACCTGAATAGGAATCTCTAATCGATCCATTTGAAAGATTTCTCTCATAAACCTCAAAACGTAATACCTGCATTCTAAACCATTTTTCTGTTGAGGACACTACACATAGACAAACAAATAAAAATTAATATATAGTTGTTTTGTGTTATCAAGTAGCATCACTAATAAGCAACATTGTGAAAATTAATATACCTCCACTTGGACCTATGTAATAGTGTTTGCTTTAGCTCGTGCTACTCGAGCATCTCTTTGTGTTCGGTATACTAGTATAGCTCTATAAAAGAAAAACGTAAATTTAGAACAATCTCACAGAAATAATTAAATATACAAATACACATGAATATTTCGGACAATCTCACTTACGTATCAACCACTTCCTTCATACTCGGATATGTTGACCAATCATGCTCCAATGAATTCATATAATAGACCACTTCTTTGGTAGGATCAATGACAACCAACAACCAGTGTCCACTGTAAAATATAGAAAAAGTTTAGATGGATAATTTTTATGCAAAAGATACAAAGATTAGAATGAAATTAAAATGAAAATCTTACCCGTGTCCAGTATTATACGATAAAAAAACAAAGTTTCTGTTTTGTTGATCGTAAATCTCTCAATTAAGTGGTCTTTTAATGAAAGTGAATTCAAAATAATTGTCGTTGCATTGACATGAGTGCAAGAAAAGAAACATAATCTGTTTGACAATTGCGTCCCGCGCATAATTTTTTCATACAAGAACCTTAAATAAAAACATAATAAACATTAGACTATTTTCATTGAAATGTGTAAATAAATTGTTCAACTAAATAAATAATAGATTGATCGGAGTACCAGATGTATGCATGCATAACACCGATGCCAAATTCAAGATGCTTGAAAAACTGCTCCATGTACTATCTTCCGATTATCTCGGAATGAGGAAAACCAAAAACACCATCGTCCATGTCTATTTGACTAATAACACCTTGCATCACATTCGATGTTGCCACAAGTGTCTCAAGACACAACCGAAAGCGAGGCGCAAGAGCTCTTTTTGCCTACACGGTCCTTGTAGGAACCTTTTTCTTACTAATGACATGTTGTGAAGCTTGAGCATGAACCTAACAATCATATAAGTTAGGTAAAGTAGAAAATCATGAAACTTTTGAATTCGGATCATAGAATAAAACTTTAAATGTACCTCTCTTTGTGAGGCAACAAACTCTTTTTCCGGCAAAATCACTTTATCCTTAGATGCAGGTTTTGTAGGAGTCTAACATTATCATGTAAAATAAATATACGTAATGGTTAAGAATGATTTTCATAATGGTTAAGAATTGAAATTTCAATATTAAGAGATTCGTAATGGTTTTCGACATACCTCAACATCTGTGGAAATGAGATCTGATGTCCATGCAACATACGAACCTATTGCATCTCACAACAATGTAACCTCTGAAACCGAGTCGGGTATAGGTACTGCCGCATCCGTGTCTAAAACGATATCAATCGACACTTTATGATATCCATGAGGGAGCAGTTTATGGTGAAGTAACTCTCCCAAATTTTTATGCACTTTTCCCTTGCCAACCATGCGATAAGTCGGTTACGATAAATACAACTGATAAGATGAAATGCCCTGAAACAATAGTGAATGCATAATTGTTAATGTGTATAAAGGTCAATTAAAATAAATGTGTTAATTTAATTAAAATAAATATGTACTAATTACCTTGGGAATTTTATTTTTACAATTGATACTAGCTTTGTCACTAGTATCTTTCAACTCGGAACCACGATTTTCTGTCTCATATCTCTCTTTATCCTTTTGTTGGGATTTTTCCTCTTTGGTTGCTTATACAAGGAAGATGGAGTCACACCAAATCCTTTACGCCTCACCCGATCGAAATACTCAGGAACATTTAGTACTTGACTAAGAATGCTCCTGCAATCTTCCTCACCGGTGGTTAAGGATTTAGATAGTCTTCTAAAATTCATTGATAAATCGAAAATTATTAATAAGGATTAATAATTAATTATATTTTAATAAAATTTTGATTAACTTAAAGACATAATGTTATACTTACACATTCGTCATAAACATGTTGAATATCTTCCTTAACAACTCCATCCTTGCCCACACGAGCAGCCTTCCACAAAACATGTTCCGGAAGAGATGTTTCTTCACTTTTCTCCTCTTCTAACTACACATTGAGACAAAATAATAAGATCATCAATTATAACATCCTCTGGGATATTTTAAACTTGTGAATGGACTTCCGTGATGTATATGAGCTATTTAAACCATTCCACATGGTATTGGCTCATGTCCAGATGAAAATTTTGACTTTGGGTTCCCCGATCTGTCAGAAACCTTGATTTAAGCACTGTGAAACCCTAATCTAAACTTGTAGATGGCTTGTCAAAGTCATGTCAACCTTTTCTTAATGACATGTGGAGGCCTTGGCTCCTTTTTCCATGAAAAATTTCATCTGGAGGGCTCAGGAATCTTGATTCATTGCGGGGATACTATTCAGACCAGTCTGACACAGTCTTTAGGTCAATGTATTTCTTCCGATGAGGTATATATATTAGGGTTTAAATTTAGGGTATTACACATTGGTCCCTATTATTGGGTCTGGATTGTAGTATTCCCCAAAAATATGTAACTGCCAGGAACTATCCATTATGAAGGGAAGACATGCTCATAACTAGTTATTGCTTCGGGAAAGGGCTTGGTTGCGGGAAAAATCGTTGTTCTAGCCAAATTTAGTTAAAACACCAAAGGTGCTAGCCCTCCCTTTTTTTGTCAGGGAGAGCTACGCCTTCTGTATTGTGTAATACTCAGGGGGATTTGAGAGTGTGCTAAAGCAACAAGTTTCAAGATAAAAATGTCTTTCTTATCCCTCTAAAAAGAAGTCTGTTTAAATTCATCTTCATTAGGAGAAGCCATTAAGAGAAGTCTCCTCGCCTTCAAACATTGTGGAGTCTTTAATGTGTAACTCTCCTCCATCATTGGATGTCATAAAGGTTTAGTAATGGTTTTCATTGATGTGCTTGAACCGTTATGACCTTTGGATGCTTGATTTGGACATTCTCGGATGTTGGGTTATGTGGAAGATTCCCGGCCTTATAGAAGGCAGGCTTAGTAGAGTGTCTTGTTCGGGTATGGGACTGATCTGGGCTGTGATGGCTAGCTCAATTTC